>CM046006.1:77379499-77817900 GCA_025175895.1 Wurfbainia villosa | reverse complement strand
AGTGTATAACTATCTACGCAACAATACATGCTATCACAATGTGTCTTGTGGAAGTCAGAGTGTATAACTATCTAGTTATCGATCGTGACGCAACAACATGCTACCACAAATAGGTCTCGTAAGGGCCGTGAGTGTATAACTATCTAGTTATCGATCGCACGCAACAACATGCTACCACGAATAGGTCTTATGGGCAAATGATTATCCTAGGTGTTAAGCCAAGGTTATTCAATACATCTAGCATAGAACATCTATCAAAGTCATCAAGATCATTAATCTACAAATAAGTACGCCGAGGTTATTACGCCTAGGTTCCACTAATGTTGTTTCATTCCCGAGATCCGCCTCCTACGGCATGACCTCATCTAAATTATACTATCTACTAGTCTCAATCATGGTATCAATCGTGATGATACATAACCAAATAAGCATTTAACCATGATGTCCAATAATAACAGCAAAAACATACTAATAGAAATCAATGACTGAAATTAATTAAGGTATAACTAAAGGCCACGCCAAGACAAGTCAAGACAATACTAAATAGAGCATCAAGTGCAAATACACTATAAACCACGTAAGCAACGTAATCATATCACCATGCACTAAAATCTAGAGAGTCAAGGTACCAATATATACTTTCTAAGCATTTATCTCAATAATCTAGGTTTCCTTCTTGGTAGCTAATGGTACAATCCTAATCCTTCAGAACTCCATCCATCTCCTCTCCGGAGATTGAGTTCCTTCTCGTAAATAGATATTTGAGACTCTTATGATCAATGAGAATCTCAATGTAATATCATACATGATGATGCCTCTAAATCTTCAAGAAAGATAATATACAAATAACTCTAGATCATGTATCGGGTAGTTTTTCTCATGCTCCTTCAATCAAGAAGAAGCATAAGAGACCACCTTGTCGTGTTGCATCAATATCGCGCCTAAACCGAGAGACGCATTGGTATAAAGGACTAAACCGCCCTCGATGGCAATACTGCACCTGGTTGACACCGCCTTTCTTCAACTCTCAAAGATGGTCTCGCAGCCTCTCGACCACGTGAACTTCACGCCTTCCCGTAAGGCGGTCAACGACATAGCAATGCTCAAAACCTTCAACGAACCATCCGTAGTATCCGCTAATCCTAAGAAATCGAACCTCCCGAACCGATTTTGGTTGCTCCCAATCGTAATACCTCAATCTTCCGGGGTCAACTAAAAATGCCTTTGCTCGAAACCACGTGTCCTAAAACTGATCGAGGGTAACCAAATGCGCTTTTACTAAACTCACATATAGTTGCTTCAGCTTAAGCCTATCCAGACAATGCAAAGATATCGCGTGTTCCTCTCTCGAACGAATAGACCGTAATGTCGCCAATAAAGACAATGATGAACCGATCTAGGAAATCCATAAATTCACTGGCTCATCAAGTCTATGAATATCGCTGAGCATTGGTAAGCCCAAATGGCATTACCAAAAACTCATAGTGCACATATCCGTATGGAACGCCGCCTTTGAACGCTCAATCTCTCAATTTAGCCGATGATATCCGAACTACGATCAATCTTAGAATACACTAACGCATTCTGAGCCGATCAAACAAATCCTCAATACGTGGCAGGATATTTATTCTTGATGGTGACGCTCAACTATCTGTAGTCAATGCATAATCTCATCGAACCGCCTTTCTTCTTTACAAAGAGAATCGAGAACCCTGTGGAGATACGCTTAGGCAAATAAAACCTTTGTCCAAAAGCTCCCAAGCCGACCTTTAGCCTGGCCCAACTCTTCTGGTTATACGATAAGGAGTTTTCGATGTCGGCGCCGTCCCCGGAATTAACTCAATTGTGAACTCCACTTGCCTTCTGGGAGGCAGGCCCGGTAACTCCTCTTGAAAGACATCCGAATACTCTCGAACGATAGGAATGTCCGAGATCTGAGAGTCACCACTGTCCTCTGCGTTGATCAATGACAATAGGAAACCCTGATAACCATGTGATAAAAGTTTCCGAGCTCAATCGCAAACGACGATATACCATCATTTCGTGTCGCTGAAATCCCACGAGGATTGGTTGGAGGATGAAACATAACCACCCTCGTCTGGCAATCCACAGTGGCATGATATGTTGTTAGCCAGTCCATGCCAAGTATGATATCGAATTTGATCATGTCGAGAACTAACAAATCTATCGGGAGTATAACATTGCCGAAATCTAATGGACATCCTCTAACCTTTTGGGTGACTTCTAATTTATCTCCAGAGGGCAGAGATACCATCAATCTTTGTGACCTAAGGGTGGGTAGTCTACCAATCTCTCTCAAAAATGCCCGAGAAATAAATGAATGTGATAACTAACTACACCACGACACCATGTGAAGTCTGACCGATCGATCGATGTGCTCATTCTTCAGAGAACTTTCGCAACTCCATCGCCAGAGATCTCAATGTCCTCTGCATGGCTTCCTCGCACCACATCTCTCGCGAGAGCATGCCCACCTCGCTTCATATCTCGCTATATTATTACCAAGTAGTACTACAGTAGAAATTATAAAATTAATAATTTCACCTGTTAGTCATCCGAGATGTCCTGTCAGCCGCTAAGTCCCCAATAATACGAGCTTGTCAAATTATGACTCCAAAATATCCAAACACCAAATCCACATAAATCCGTAAAATATGAAAATGTACATACACCGCCAAACGTGGAGAACTCCGATAAACCAAAAATCCTTTAGGAACTCTAACCTAAGCTCGATACCAAATAAATTGTCACGCTCGAGGGTACTTGTCCGATGAAAATCGACAACACCTCCTCAGATCAGGACAATTAAAACTCAGATACAAGATCCACACGACCCACTATACATCGCCAACATGGCTGAACATAAAACATAATGCAAATAGTATATGGGCCTCAAGCCAATAACCCAAAGTACATAAAGCCTAAAACTATTAGACCCACCTCTTCTCGCCATCCGAGCAGAATACACAACCACACACATAACTAAAACAATCGAACAAAAAGTCCATAAGGGCATAATCAAATACCACCAAACAACCACGAGTATAAAGTGCTACAAGTTTAAAACATAGAGTACAAGAAATAAAAATACGAAGCTCGAAAACCAAATAACGGAGTCGTTAGATCAGGGGATCGATAACTGATTCTCTAAGGCTTCATCCTCAAATAAAAGAGATATCAACGAGTGAGAAAACTCAGGATATCTAATAATCATGCATAGTAAACTATAAGTAGCAATAATAATCATGCTGGTACAATTTCTCAACAAAAATATATACCTGAAACTGTACATACAAGAATCACCTAAGCTGACATAAAATACATCCACACAAGTATATATAGAATCACCAAAACAAACAACATAATACCTCCTGTATGTGCATGACAATCATATGCAACAACCAAAAGTACAACAATCAATGCATATAGTAAAAATGTATGCACATGATGCAATCACCTATGTCACCCCTGACGCCAGTCAAGCCACCGACATGACATGTGTATCGCCCGAGTGGGTAGGGTTGTGACAACTGTACACTCTATCGTCACCACACTTACATGACCGAGTAGACAGAATGATGGCGGAGTATCACCCTCCTACCTCATGTATGTATATGGGGGACATCACCTCGTCTCACGACAAAGGAGAGATCCATGTCTGCTACCACGTCGCAATACCAATCACCTGAGCGACCACCGTGGAGCCCTGACAGAGCAACTACACACACACCAAATATCACTAACCCACGCAGTGGTTGTGTGTGTAGATAATGTGATCGACGATGGCTCAACTATCAAGTAGTATCACCTCCTATCGAGGAGCCGATGATCACCTGGCCATGCAATAATGCAAGATGGTGCATGTCACTAATGCTGATACACCTATCAACCCATGGCTACCTATGGTATATACCAATAAGAGCCCATATCAAATAACCTAAATACATAAGTCTATGTACACATGCAAGTTATATTCATTATTCGTTCAATGCCCAGTATGTAAGGTACGTCGCCACTAGATCTAGTGATAAATAAATAAATAACAAGTATCAAAGTGATAGAACATAATATAATAAGCATATGAAACGACTACAACACGTACTAGATAGTGACATACCAGGGCAGTTAACAAGCATAGAAAACTACTACTAGCTATAGTAAACAATGCACCACAAGATGACCATATCTAAAAGAAGATAAGTCAAAGATATCCGTCATATGAAGAATACCAACTGCCTTTACGCCTGCGTGGAATTGTCTCGCAGATCCACTCGCAAACATCATCAATTACGATTAAGTGCAAGCATATAACATACAAATTAGCTACTACATCATCATTATATTTATATCCTATCAATACGAGGATAGCCTCCTCAACCTACCTCGATCAACACATCCTACATAACTCAAGTTTACCTTAACTAATTAATCGACCTCTCACTTAGCCACAATATAAATAATCTATTCACAAATGTACTCTACATCCACCACATGGGCCGTATTAAACCTATATAAAGACGATCGCAACTATCTCTATCAGAAAGTAAAGCTGCATCACAAATTTAAACAGCATCCTCAGATCAATCCTTCATTTCTCAAACCCACCCAACTCACCCACATAGCTAATTCACATCCAACAACCCTCAGACAACTCTTCAGTCTATCGCTTTACCACTCACAATGCAGATTAACGACTTCAACAACACACTGTAACATCCTATTACCAAAGATAGCTTCACACAAGAACGTAGAGTTACTCACCACACCACAACAATCAAGAATCCACTAATCTATGCAAGTAACACATAGCTAATGTCAACCCATAAAAGGAAACAAACAAACAGTATCAAACAACTTACCAATAACTGCTCAATCGGATCACCCATGCCCTTCTCCACACCGTGATCTTCTGTCCTATGGAGAAGGTCAATCGGTGACGCCAACCAAGTATACTCGCCTAGATCGAACAACGATTCCCATCAACGCGGAGTTCAATCGTGAACCTTCACCGAATCCGATCAACCACCGTGAACAGCCGCTAACGCCGTCTCATTGTACACGACGCCGTAGATCTCAATGAAGAACCAAACAATCACAATTTCACCAGCTGCCCGCAGCGGTGGTTTATCAGAAAAGAGTTAGATCGTTGGCTCTGCCTCACCCTGCCCACTCACTAGCCGCCGAATCGCAGCGACGCTTGAGGTACAACCGACAGGGCTGGGCGTGTTGAGCTGGGCGACCAACCGCTGGGAGCTGATGACGAATGTAGGGTTGTTGTGTGCTACTGGCGATCTCGCCGAAAGATCAACCGCAGCTGGAAATATACGACATGAGAATGTAGGAAAGCTTACAATGGGGTGAGCATGTACGAGAGTATCGAGAAGGAGCATTTACGGGCCGAAATGATTGTAAGGAGGAAGGAAGTGCGAAAACGGCCACGCGTGCGCAGAGGGAGGAGATGGCGATGGGAAGCTCACGAGTCAAAGTGGAGAATGAACGGATTAGGGGGAAAAGTTACATCATAAAGGTTTTAAGGAGGAAATGACATTAAGCCTCAAAATCTAGGTTTAGGCATTTGAAACATAGGGCACTAAAAGCCTAATTTTCTTTATCAACGTAGATAATCTCGCACAAGTCTTTCCCATGTTAATATAGCAAATTCATTTCGAACAAATTTCTAAAATTAATATCCACGAAAAAAATTTTATAGGGTTATTTTCCTAATTAATATATTATTAGTATTTAAATTTACATTTTAACACCTTTTTACTCTGGGTATCGTAAGGAACATACTCTAGCAAGGAAATACGGACATGACTCATGTTTTGCCAATATCTCCCTCGGTCATCACGGACTTTGTGGGACAAGTAATCCTTAATGATTTACTAGAATTTCCAGAACTCGAAATATATTGAAAGATTTTCCCATGACGGATAATGGAAGATTGGTGTCGGATGCTGTATCGATAATTGTGTGACTAATTTTATGGATCAGGAAGAAGAGACCATGGTCAAAAATTAAGGGTAGAAGTTCAAACTTGAAATTTGTACCTTAAATGCTCTATTATTTTCATCCATTTCTGCTAGAACAACCTCCTCCTAGATTAGAACCAAAAAAGATTTTCACATTTTTCAAATATGTTTTCTAAAGCATATCCTAGGGTTGGGAGTGCTTAGAGTAGCCTAAAACTGGGAGATATAGTGAGTTGGAATGATACCTTCAATGACTAAATCACCAAGGGCCGACTCGCTGAGCAAAAAGTTTAGGCATAGAGTCGACCGTTTCGCGAATGGTAGAACAATACAATGACTGAAATCATGTACACATCAAGGGGTAAAATAGATGAAACTTCATAATGAATCCAGCCATGTCAAATAGTCATAAATATCTGAATCGCATTATTTAATTTTTAATTTTAAAATTTATAATTGTTTAATAAATATAACTTTAATGCTGTGGGTCATATCAACTTCATCGTGGTGGGTGACTGTCTAGCTTTGACTCTACTTTCTAACGGTTCTAAAGCTTTGAATGCTGCCTGGCTGAGGGGGTGTTATAACCACACCGGGATAATCGGTAGAAGACGCCAAGGGGTGTGTTATAACATTCTAAGCAGACAATTTAGCATTCATGTACTGCGTCTTATACCTAGAGAATCAGTCAAATCACAACTATCAAATAGTATGTACTATACCAAAGATTATTTTATATCTTTAGTTTCAAATGTTTAATAAATCTTAACATCGAACTACGATTTATAGAGCTCACCCATACGAAGTTCATTAAATTTCTTTAAAAGATGATGGGAATATAAAAGAGATCTACAGTTATCAAAATTACGTATGTCGTGCAAAGTTTTGAATCTTAATACGAGTTCCATGGCAAAACATATCAGAAAGTGTATTAATGAGAAGATTTTTGAAATTTACAATGAAATATAGGGGTATTTTATTTATAATTTTAATTGTCTCATATATTATATCTGCTAACACTATTGATTTAGCCCTGTACATTATAATTCAAACCTTGGGCTATCTAACATTGTCCATATCCACATATGACGTGTTTTGATTTATTCGATGACTCCTACATTACAGGAGCAAAGGCGTATGTACACTTAGAATGGACAGCATGGATCGAATCTAAGCTGTGACATGAGGCCCAAATATGTAATTAAAAACTCCAGACATGTAAGCCTCCGCCATTTCTAGCTAATGATCTAAGGGCATATCCCATACTGATGATTTGACAAACATAAGTACGATTACCTTGCTCATCATCGAGGTATAAGAATACGGCTAAAGGAGGGGCGACGGGCTAGTGATTAATCACTTCCATAGAATACGAATTTACTTATATTGGATACGCACTACAAAACGATGTTTTCAGCGACGTAAATTTATTCATGCCAATTAACGAATTTTGCGACAAAATTTCAGAATTGGTCGCAAACTCCTAATAATCCTCATAGATTGCAAATTAAAATAATTTATCGAAATTTAGCAACATAACTATTAATTATTACTGATTTTATAAAGTGTCAAAACGACACGGTTTGTCACTACTCATTCGCAATATTTAGTGGTCGACAAACCCTATACCCATTCTTGTCGCTGGAATCATGCCATCATGAAACTACCAATTAGTTGTAGCTCTCTCGGGTTATTTACAAGGTATTCAATTTGTCACAAATTTTGCTCCTAAAATCGCTGCGTCTAAATTAATTGGCCATTCGGGTCAGAACTGCACGAAAGTTTAAAATTCATCGAGTAATTCTACGAAGAAAGTTAAATTGCTACAAAATCGGGCGATAAATATAAAATTCCACGAATTTGTATCTAGTTCTCGGGATGATTTCGTCAAGAACCTACGCAAACCGCCTCTTAAATGGTTCCATAATCGATCCCCATCCTCGTAGTCTCAATAAAGCTTAGGCTCGCGACCCAAACCTTTCTTGCCTCTCTAGATGGTTCTCCTCTCTCTAACTCTAAATATGGCTACCCAGACCGCCAAAAATTGAATGATCACCACTAAGGGTCTTCGACCTCTCTCAAGCCTCAATTCTCTCAAATATGGCGTATGATTTTCTAACCTGGGACTGTCAAATCCAACGGTGGATCGCTTCTGACCGTATGGATCACCGGAGGCATAGATGCTCGACACTTAGGGTTAATCGCCTGATTCCGCGTATATCCGATGGTTTCAGTAGACCGTGTAGATCCGGTGGTGGGATTTTCTGATCAATACTACGCATCGGTGGTGGATCGGGACCTGAAACAATAAGCTCGTAGATCCGAAGCACCGTAAATCTGACTATCCGGCGGCATCGGCCATCCCAGGCGGTATCCGATAACTGGGCAGTATCCGCGCTGGGATCACTGACCCACGCAGATTGGGCTTTTAAGAGATCGCTGGATATGCGACGCATCCGATGACTGGCCAGATCCAAAGAAAGGGATTTGCCTAATCGCGCAGCATTAGCGCATCTACGGTTCCTTTGCATGATCGGCCTATTCACGACGATTCACGTGCGGATCCTTGCATGCATCCGGTAATGGTGGATCCTCGATTCACTTTGATTGAACCACCGACCGATGGATCGACTTGGCGCAAGGTCACCCCAAAGAAAGTCGACGCCGATCGTTCCGACACGCGCTCAAAACGAACACTAAGGACGCACTTCTAAATAAATGCATCCAGTTACGCCGACGGTGGGCCCTTGCTAATCGCATGAGGTTCTTCATCCTCAAGCAGCTGTTACGCCCACGTTCTTTTTGCGCTCTGTGTCTTGCATGGGTCGACGCCTAGCGCGCCCCTTAATCCTGGCAACAGGCGGGTCTCTTCGCCACCATTCTAGTATTGGTTCCCATGTCACTACTTTATCAATTGTCCTCCCTTGAAGGGTTTAGGCAAGATGCATAAATTTAAATTCTTATCTGAATGGACTAAATGTTTAATTCATTGACATGGTTCCTTATTGTCTTCATCGAAAGTGATCGTATATGCACGCAAACGACAACGCTATGCTTTCCAATATAATGCTCCTGACAAATTTCCTCCTCCCCCTACACTTTGGAATAATATCCCAATTAATATGATGATTAGGGACTGCTTATGGGCCTTCTAACTTATTGTTACGCTCGAATGACATTCATGGGTCTGCAGAACATTTTTGGCGATGTTTCTCAACTTGGTAACTTGGTCACCCTTGACCAACAATATCCTCCTAAAGAGTATTGCTTATTGATCATTACATATTGTTCCATCAAAACTTAACTTGAACTCAACTCGAACTTGATCAACCTTAATCTTACACCAACAACTATGAGGCACGACTCCTCGAACTAAATCTATGCTCGATTCAATGGCATAGCATGCACTTGCCTTTAGTTTAAAATCCACGAAGAGGTCAAAATTATAGGCGCTTGAAAGTTCGAAGGCCTTTCAAAGAAAGACGATGATGCAACACCAAATTCAAACCGTCAAACCATCGAAGGACTAGGAATGAAATTAATGGAATAAATAAGGAAATAATCCACACACAAGAAAACTAAAAATATAGGACTTTGAACTCCTTTTATACAGTCGACTCAATAGTATATAAAAAAATAAATATTCTAAATAAAAAATAAGTAATTCTAATAGGGATTATAATTATTCTTTATTTATTATAAAATAAAAAAATATTAATTATCAAATAACAAAAATTCAAATTTATGATTTATTATATAATATTTTCAATTTTTTTCTTTTATCGTAGATGAGCAAATCTTTCATACTTTTATTGTGGATTAACTAATTCAAAATTTATCTTCAATTTATTTTCTTCAACATTATTTTTTTTTTCTGTAATATATGTTTCTTTGTTTGCATTATTTTTTACTTGTTTGCATTTGCATTAGATGAGTGCTTATAAAAGAAGTAAATACTTGCAAAACTCACAATGTAGAGTTACAAACTCCCAAAGAAGCATTGAATTTTCCATTGCATTTGAAGAATCCTACAATTTGAAACATTAGGTTTTCCCTCCATGAGTCTCTGGCACATTTGACTCAAGCCTAGTGAAGTGAATTCCATGATACAAACATCGATTTAAGTTTCGAGTGAATTGACAATGTTTTGCTAACCACTGCTCAACATCAATCATAAAAGAAAATTTCACTGAAACAGAAGTTAATAGAAGTCTCTGTTGTCGTCGTCTTACATGATTCGGATGCGAGATTTACAGGGTAGGAGCTCTTTCGCGGCTCCGAGATCACAGTAAGCAAATTGTTTCCAAATGGGTCACTAAGATGCTTAGCAAGGTTCTCCACTGGTCCTTCCCCTGTGACATAGGCCTGTAGGAAGAAACCAAGCATTGCAAACATGGCTAGCCGACCGTTCTTTATCTCCTTCACCTTGAGAATTGCAGCTTGGTCTGGATCATTAGCAAGTCCGAGGATCGAATGGACCTCCCGGATGCAGCTGATCCTCCAAATTCTACAACAGTTCAAGTGTTGAACCATTAAACTTAAGCAAAACAGTACTAACCGCAACAACTGAATAGATGGAAGATATTCATTCATCCATAAACCTGAAACTAGTAGGAGGATATCGAATTTTCGCGTTACTTACGAGTCCGTTGGTAATTCGGTAGTATTCAGCACCCCCAACAAGCACAACCTCAGCAATGACAGCCACAGCAAGATTGATTGGAATGTTTTTGCCAAAGTAGTTCAATGTATTTCCATCCAAAAGAAGAGCACCAGTCTGCAAACACATTGAAGGGCAACGAATTACGACAATACTAATCGCGACGCCTAACGTTTACCATAAGAAAGGTTTATAAGCTTAGACGAATCGATATGCATATGAACTTGGTACACTGGTTAATAGGTACACAAGATTGTGTTTACTATGGAGGATCCGATGATTCGATTAAGGAGTCAATAGAACATGAGATATCGAAAACTACCTTGAACCAGACAGCCTCAGGACCACAATTTGCACCATATTTGTTGAAAGCCTCAGGGATGATGAACCCAGCTGCACCAAGCATAGCCCACCTTCCATGGATTAGCTCATAAGCTTGGTATCTGCATATCATTTGAAACTTTTAATTAGGGCAAAAGAAATATAAAAAAATCTTCTTGGTGAACCCTAATTTTGATGGACAAGGATCAAAACTAAAAGAAACTTAATTTGTGGAGAATTGAAAGAGCATCCTTTTTTTTTATTCATATAGTCAAAAGAGCACCTAGCTCCTTTCAAAGATTATCAAAACAATGCTCCATCTATAATTTTGATACTGCAAATACTCTTTTGTGTTCTATCTTGGAATTGCTGGAGCTACTTTAAAAAAATGTTAAACCACCATATTAGAAACCCCCTACGATTGTCCCAGCCTGAAGGAGGGAAGTAAATCGGGAAGTGTTTTGGACAATTGAAATTCAATCAAAACCAAAAGAAACTTGATAGAAAATCAAAAGAACATTCTTTTTTGTTTTTGCTATCAGAAATTATCAAAATGACACCCACCCATAATTTGATACTATAAATACCTCTTTGTGGAACTGTTTTGCATAAAACAGCTACAAGAGTTATCAAGTAATTGGTTCATATTCTTGTAATCAGATCGATTAATAATAAAAAGGTATTTTGGGTATGAAATAAAAGATGGAGCATCGTTTTTCGATGAATTTTGAAAGAGGAGCGTCCTCCTCGATGACATAGATAAAAAAGAGCAATTCAGCAAGCAAATGAGGGACATACTTGGCGAAGTCTTCTGGCTTCTTGCTCAGCCCAAAAGGATCATAGCCATAGCTGCAAGGAGACCGGATGAGAAATTACATGATATCAGATTGCACATATCTCCTTGATTCAAACAATAGTAATTCATCCGTGAATATTCATGAGCATCTCTATTATTTATTATCAAATCGGATAAGTACTATACCAATCTTTGAATCCTATAAGATCGGATGATAAATAATAGAGATGCTCATGAATATTCGATAAATTGTATAGAATAATATTCCTGTCAAATAATAAATCATTTAATTTGTCACATTCATCGAAGGACTGAACTTACTCTCCAAGGACTTCCCCAGTGAGATACTCTGGGACATCCGATCGGTCCAGGAGCCCCTCTGGCAAGAAAATCCTCCGGTCGGGACTTGAAACGCCACCGGCCGAAAGAGAAGAATTTGAATATATACCATTTCACTGCGTAATTCTATCAAACCATTCGGAAGCATCAGTAGCGGGGGCGAGTGGGACGCCGACTCACCGTACCACTTGGCGAGCTCCTCGCTCTCCGGAGAAGCTGCAGCCGCCTTCGACTTGGCCGCGACGGCGCTCTTCTTGAATAAAAACTTCACGACCTTGGAGGACCCGGCCAGCGTCGCGGGGGTTGCTCGAGGCGCGACGGCGACGTTCAGGCGCGTCCTGAGGATGTCGGATGCTCGGAGGGAGGTCGGAGCGGTGGCTGCGGCGACGGATGCCATGGCTGTCGGTTGCGGCGCGGGTTTTACGGCTGCAGTGGAAGGCAGAGAGAGCGGCGCTAAATGGTGGGAACGTGGATGTGGTGGGGCCGAGCCGGATCAGGTTCCAGCGCTGTGATTGGTTTTGGCTCCGGAATTGTGATCTTTTGCCCGAAGTGTATTGGCCGGGTTGTGGTGACGTGGCAGATGATGATCTTACCAAGGGCCAATCCTGGCCACTGATTTATCTAGTGGACAGATGGGATTTCAACTCGTTTTTATGCTGTTTTTTCGGATAATAATAATAATAGAAAAGGTAAATTTTAGGGAGGGTTCCTCTTTTTAAAAAATAAAATAAGATAAAATAGTACCTTATTCTATTTATTATTCCTACAATATTTTTATTATAGTAATTTTGATCAAAATTATTATAATATTAAATAATCTTAATTAAAATAAAGTAATTTTGACCAAAATAAAATAATTATAATGGACGTTAAAATAGTTTTAATTAATATTAAAGTAATTTAATCGAGAGTACTATGTTGCTGCAATTTTAACTAAAATCTTGCAATAGTATAGTACTAAGGGAATTATTTTTTAAATAAAAGAGGATGTTGTTTTGTTATCTTTTTGAGACAAAGCAATCTTCTAGTCCCGGAACTATAGTGCAGCGGTAGAATATTAACAATATAAAAATAAGCATCAAAAGTTCATCCTCAACTCTGACACATACATTTGCAAAAAATTTCTCCTAAATAGATGACAATTTTCAGATGTGGGATCATTGGCACTACAAGTGCTCTTCCATTTATCCAGATAATAAATGAAAAACTTCGATGGAATCAAATTATCCATCTTTAAAATTAATCGGATCAGAAGTCTAGATATCTAATGCAATTAAAAAAAATAAAGCAACCTTCTTTTGAAAAAAGGAGTTGACTTATGTTAAATAGGATTTCAGTTATATTAATTATGAATTATAATTATTATAATGTTATGATAACTGTTATAATACATGCACAAGATGTTGTAGCAGTTTTAAATTATAATTGTTACCAGGAAAGTAACTCGGGTAACAAAAAAAAAAAAGAAGAAAGGTTAGAGAGTTATTTTGATTATTAATCAAAAAGAACATCCTTTTAATGATTTTAATTTAAAAAAACATGCTCTCTTGATTTTCGCTTAACTTATTTTGAAAAATAATAAATTGCGAGAGCCAAATTAAAACGAAAATTGTGTTAAAATTTTTTCTCTCTCTCTCTTGAGAAAAGAAAAGAGAGAAAAAATCTACTTTATAAAATTACTTTTTATCATTTAAAAATTATAATAACTAAAAACAATTTTTAAAAAATTAATATAATTTAGTATCCTAAGAAAAATATACAAAAGTTTTTTTTTCTAATTCTTCTAAAATAAAAATAAACTTTTCTATATATCTTGCTTCTCTTTCCTTCCCTCTCATAAGAGATTTAACTTTACTTAGGTAATACAACCGAGGCAAATAAAATAAAATTCAACTTGTCAACAAATTTATTATACTCAATTTTATTTTGTATTACAAAAAATTACTTTTTAATTTAAACTCATGCTCTCTAAATTATACCGTAAAAATTTTATCGTTATGCTAAGATTTTCCTTTAAAATCAATCTATCAAATAATAATAAAAATAATAATAACAAAGTGAAAACCATAACCTCTCTTTCTTCTTCAAATCTATTATTTTCTTTTCTTTCTTTTCGTTAATTTTGCTACTCATGATCTGCACTATCATCTAAAGCTCCAAGATAAGCAAAGTGGATCTTCTTCCTCACAATGCCCCAATTTACCTTGCTAAAACTTCACCCTACCCTTCTAAAATCTTAAATCCAAGCCTTATAGCGAGTTTGAAACCTTCTTGACTGTGGACCATTTTTAAAATTCTATTGCCAAATAAAATTTCATCCTTGACTTTTAGTAGACAAACTTCAAAGAATGATGACCTCGTCGTGCCTTATCCCCTCGCATACACATCTTTATCGAATTTAATGCAGTGTCGTTGAAACATTGCTTCGATACCAATTATATAGTCGAAACCTTGCTTTGATATCTAACATGGCAGAAATATTCCTCCCCAAATGGCAAGGTCAAATTAATAATCAAACTGAGATGAAATTCAAAATCGAACTCGATCAAAATCAATGCGAGTCAATTCAAATACATCCGAGACGCACCTAAACTCAGCTCGACTATTAGATCAGTGCATCTCCATTATCTCCCGAGCTCAATTAGATCGATGCATCTCCACTATATTCCGAGCTCAATTCGATCGGCACATCTTCACTATCTCCCGAGCCCAATTCGGCCATTAGATCGACGCATCTCTACTATCTTCCGAGCTCAATAAATCGATACATTTCCATGATCCTCTCTAGAAAGCTACATTTCCACAATCCCCTTCAGGAAGTCACGTTTCGACGACCCCCTCTAGGAAGCTATATCTCCACAATTCCCTCCATGACACGTCTCCACATCATGCCTCCATGATCTCCTCTAAGAACCCAAGAACTCGCGACTCTACATCATGTCTCCACGTCATGTCTCCCCAAAAAAATCATGTTCTTCTCTTCTTGTATAAAGCTAAGAGGAAAGAAATACGGAAATCAAGTAATTTCTAATTTTCTATTCTTTCTCTACTTTATACATTTTTTTCACTTTCTGACTTGAGTGTCGGAGAGGCTTCACCCCCTCAATTCTCTTTTCATCCGTTTTCAAATATTCTCAGGTCTAAAGTACTTCTCATTCTAACGACTGATTTGAGACAGTCGACGCTGACCTAAACCTATGAGCATCCAATCTCCAACCTCTCGAAATCATATATACGTTCAACCTGAAAAAGCTCTGAAGAAGACTGATCTGATTAGCTCGGCACATCGATGACCGATCTAATTTGTATTCAGCCCATCGAAGGAGATCAACCGTGAGTACCTTATTGAATTCTCTCGTCCATTGATCTCGGACCGGATCAATATCAATTCTAGAATCAAATGACTAACTAGAGGACCAAGAGAGGATGAATAACTAGTAACTTCAATTATTTTTTAAAAAAAATTGCAGATGCAAGGCTAAAATAAATATGTTAGAATACATGAATACACATATTTGTTTTTATTATAGATATGCAACGAAAATAAATAAAAGATCAACTGCGACGAACAGATTAGGTCTGCCAAAGTGCCATCATCCGATGATAAAATTATAGCTTGCAAATGTCATCAGCTACTTCCATGTGATTGCGAGAACTCAAAGCATCTGTGGCGAAAAGTTATACCCTTTCGAAACCTTTCGTCTCTGTCGATCTCTAGTTCAAGATATAGCGAGTTGTGTATTACTTAAAGTGATGGATAACTAGAGGTCATCCTTGTCGGCAAGAGAAATGAGTTTGGCTCATCAGAATCAACTCCTGAAACAACAAGATCAGTTACATGAACGAGACATCCAACAAATGTGTTCTTGACTAAATGGTGTATGAAGATCAAAATTGAAGCGATTTGTTTTCGAAAGCTATAGTGCAAAAAGTAGCATTAAAAATGGGAGAATCTTATCCTGCATGAATGAATCTTGTTGTTCTATCATCATTGCGAACATATCAAGTAACACAAAATCAACTACGAAAACACAGGAAGTCCGTTGTAACTTTACTTCAGAACTTTTGGAGGCACCACTCTACCATAAGACCACACTGAGTTATATATTTAGGTAAGAGCAATATGTAAATAGAAAAAATAATAAATTAATGATGTCTGAAATGTGAAAAATATAAATGCTCCCTTTGATTGTTGACCTCGTGATATATATATATATATATATATATATATATATATATATATATATATATATATATATATATATATATATATGCCTTTTCATACATCACTTTATAAATTGTACTCACTCGCCATTACTTTGACCTCTAGAATCTCATACTTAACATGACTATCAAGATTTGGTCAATATTATGATGAGTAACTCAAAAATTGCTCAACGATAGCTTGGAGATACCTTCTACAGAGTCCATTCAGTTTTATTTCTTACCTTTTTTGCATTATCTATTATTTTTGCATTTTGATATTTTAGTATTTTTTTTTCATTATTTTGCATGAGTTAATTTGTTAGTCATGTCATGGTATAGTCGAGTTAGTATTTTGAGACAAACATGTAGTTACATTATTCTACATTATTTAATAAAACGTTGTATATTTATGTTCATACACTTTGTGTGTCCTTCTTAAATACTCTTTGTGATGAATATTTTATGATTATCCTTTTATCCTAGGAAAAAAGAATAATTTTATTAGCCAAGAAAATATTCTATTATTATTTCTTGTCTTCGAGATTATGATCTTATTTAGCATCTAATTAGGCAGGGTTTGCAAATCCTTTCTAAGTCGATCACTAAGGTAACTCGACTAGAGAGGGAGACTTGTTCTCCTGCTTACCAAAGGGAGATGAAGATTGTGAGAGTTCTTCCAAATGTGCCAACTAGGGTTTCCATCTCCTTCTAGTCACTTTGTTTCTTCCCAATTCGTCCACTATTCTTCTTCTTTCTTGATTTCTCCCTCAGCACATGTCAATACGTTTGGCAAAGCATCAATACACATCATTCTGGTTAGAGACCTATATCTCTTAGAATGCTACTTTAAACCTTGTCTAAGGTACTTAATTCTCCTTCGGTTAAGGTGCGCAATCATTTTTGGTTTGAGTTTAGTTGAACGGAAATGTGAATCAATTTATGGCACCATGATTAGGTCTAATTAGGCTTAGGTATTTGGTAAATTAAGAAGGTTTTAATTGAACTCTAGGTCTAATTTGGTCTCCAATCAATTGAACCAGATTTAACCAATGGAAAATCCATTTTGACAACATGCATTAGGTTCCTCAAAATGGTCTTTGAGGTCAAGATGAACAGAATTTTTATCAGTACATTTGAGCTCTAACTTGGTCAAAGGTGAGTTCTGCAAAAGATTGAAACTGCCCACCTAGCGACCTCCATCGTTCTGTCCCATGGCCATTGTAAGGGAGGTAAATCGCGGAGAGGCCTTTGGGCCTTGACACGTTGGCCAAAGACAGTGGAAGGTCATCTGAGCCCAAGAAAGGGTTTTAGATCTTCCTCCGGAATCGACCCATACCAATTCTGCAAACGTCACACTGCCCCAGCCAACGCGTCACCCCCGTAGGGACTGATCAAAGGCGACTTCGATAATGCACACAATTGAGTAGAGAATAAATAAGGAACATCAAATGACCATTTGACCTTTCAAGTAAAAAAAACATATATGGATTATGGGTCTTTATTCAACAACAAACTCAAAGTGTAAGAGAATGAGAGGCATGATTGAGTTAAAAAGTAAAGGACATCCTATCCGAAGGTACATGCCAAATAAATAAGAATTAAGAACTAAAATTACTAATATTTCTTCCACTACTTACCAAATAGCACCACCATGATATTTGATCCTAATTGTATAAATTTATTTTTCTTGGTCGTTTGAACCTTCAAAATATAGTGATCAAGCAAGATTTCAGCTTGGTATCAGTAATAAATATGGATGCTAATAAAAAATTATGACTATCCAAACTAAAATTAAAATGAGTAAAGATTAAGCAGACATCCAAAGGATTGTATAGTTTAATTAGGTGAAACATATATGCAAAGCCATGAGAAGGCATGAAACAGAAAACCAAAATCGAGATCATTGGTCATAATAAATAAGGAAACATGCATGTACAAAATCCAAAGAAATTGGAAATTACAACTACTTAAAGGTTAAGTAGATGCGAGGAATAAGAAGAAAGATACATAGAAGAATTAAAGAGGTCTACTCTAGTACCACTTAATTCTACTCTCTTGAACCATAATATAGATAGAATCCGGAGTTTCTAAGATACAAAATAACTTCATCATAAGGTCACTTAGTAGAGTATTTTTCTCCCTAGTAGAACAGAAATAAATGTAAATAAAGACAATAACTTAATATAATTTGACATATGTCTACATCTATAGCAAGAACTGAAGCATACATAATATGAGAAAAAATAACTTTACCCTCTCAATATACCCTACACTTCTGAGAAAGATAGAAACCCTGCTAGCACTTGCTAGACACTAAAAGCTCTCTATGAGATGAATGAAAATCATATTCTCTACAATCAATATGATATTTCACAACCACGGACCATTCTCCAAGGACCTCCCTAGACTTTAGAATGCTTCAGGGAGAAATTTAGTCATGAAATTTCAGCCACCACTGAGTAAACATCATTGTAAAATGCTCTAAAATAGGGTATCTCAGCATCCTGGGTTAGCTGGGCCCCATGAGCCCATTTAGTTGTTGCAGCATCTTGCCAATGTTGAGCCCAAAAAATCTCTACCTCAAACAAGATGCTACTCTACGCTACATTTGATGCTCCGAAGTCATCCTCCAAAATGATTCTAATCTTCTGTCATCACTACACCAAGACATATAATCCACGGCCTTGGCTCTACCTTTGCTGAGTATGTTTGAACTTATCTAGTCGAATGACACTACTTGACCACAAAGAGGTCCTCAAGATTGCTCGTATATAACTAATGAACCTTCTTTTGTCTCTCTCGTGTCTTGAAATGCATTGTGACTTGAGCATTCTACCCAGTTTGCACATTTTATGTATCATCAAAAGATGTCACGTCTTTTAATAACCAGTTGCCATATGGATCTATTTACCATGAGCCACTCTCCGAACTTTACTAATGGCTCTATAGTGGTATTTGGAGCCTCTCTATACTGACTCTCTAAGCCTCTACCTCCTAATCATCTCCCAAACAAGATCTTATAGAGCAAACATATATCACACAAGAACTACTGGGTTATAGAAGAGACATTCTTTCGCTCTAAAAAAACAAGAGTAATGTCTTCTTTCTCACTATCTGCACTTGCTCTGAGTCATTGTCGTCTTGGCATGGCAGCTCCCTAGATGTGACCATGCTTTGCTCCTATAGAATTAAGCATCCTTTGGAAATTTATATCAGAATCTAAATTTGTACTACTAAGATCCTTACCCATGCAATTGTACCTTCCTACCCCTGCTCTATATAACTAGTGCATTCTCACTTGATTTGTGAAATCTTCTATCCTCTTTAACCCACTAGAGTCCACCAAACTGGATACAAAATAAAAAGTGAAACCTCACCTCTAGTAGTACCTAAACACCAAAAGCTCCCACAGAAAAAAGTTCTCTATAGGCAATCTTCCAATATTTTTGTAAGGCTCCTAAGCTCTATAACACTAGAAATTCACGACTGCCGTGAAATTCCAGCCATCACCATATAAAACTGCTGTAGACACACTAAATAAGATATCTCAGTATCCTTGGTTAGTTGGGCTCTGCATGCCCACAATGCTAGGCTTGCATCCGCCTGTTACTTGCAGCTGCCACACCATGTCCATACCACCCAAACAAACATCACATTATTTCTATTAGTTTACCCCCATTAAAGCCAGTTTAATGATGCAAATTAGCATCACAAGAACTATACCAACTATTCTACAAAATATAATAGCAAACCATCTTATCAGATGACATTCACGCAACTTCAAGTAACTCGTACCTGCAATTTGACATTCAGAGAGCCACAAGTCGATATTTTGTATGATTTGCTGTCTCACTTTTTGCACTGCTTCAGGTGACGTGCACTTGTCAGCATTGCCTATGAAAACATCATAAGATTATCTTAATGAAATATTTAATTAATAGAGTGGTTCTGTAAATCTGTCATTGACTATTCGAGTAATTGAAGCTATTTTAATAATTGGCTTGAGTCAGCAGTACTTTACAAGAAACCAACTATACCTTCAATATTCAAAGGTGACTGAGGGCAACCTCTGAAATCACTGCCATGCCCACAGTTATGGCATTTGATTAAGTAGGAAGGCACTGTAACAAAGATGAAACTAATATTACCAAGCACTAGTGCTAAATAAGAACTTTAACAAAGAGATTTAAAATTTCTAGAACAATAACAGAAATTTGTAAACATGCAGACAATATTCAGCATATTTTCTTCTGCAACTTAAACAGAAGTAGATCAAATTTTTCTAATTTTCTATATCTTATTCTTGTACACTGTAAAACCTTTACAACCTGTAAGGACAATAATAAAACCTCAGTCATATTTCAAATCTTCTGGAAATTTTAATAATGAAACCCGCTAGCCCGAACTACTTTGAAAGAATTACAGGGAAAGTTTTGGGATATGATACTGTTATTGCAATGAGTTACAAAATCTATGGAGTGACTTTGGCAAATTATCCATGAAAGAGAGTGAGAATGTTCAAGATTTCTTTTCAAGAGTTTCAGAGATAGGCAATCAAATAAAAGGCTGTGGAGAAAATATTCCAAAGAAAAATAGTTAAATTTTTTTTAGTACTTTACCTCAAGAGTTCGAGCATGTGGTTGCTGAGATCATGATTTAAAATTTTGTACAATGGCAGATAAAACGGTCAAAACATATTGTTCCGATAAATTACCGAACTTGATATTGCTTGGCACCAAGACAATGTCTCCTATATCATTGTGTCAATTGTGTTGATAAGTATCATTTCATGAGCATGCTAAAATTGAGATAAGATTATCATTTTCTGGGAACTCATCAATAACAACAACTACAACTAAGCCTTATCCCACTAGTTAGGTTCGTTTATATGGATCCTTCTATATCATTGGACTCTATCCCCTACTATATCATCATCTATACTTAATAAACTTTATCTTGTTTTATTGTTGCTACTAAAGTCTTTTTTAGTTTTCTTTTTCCTCGTTTGATGTGTATATTTGTCATAGGTTCACATCGTTTAACTGGAGTATTTATTAGTCGTCTAAGTACATGTTCATACCACTTTAATTGTCTCTCGGAGTTTTTCCTCAATAGATACAACTCCGATTTTCTTTCTAATGCTCTCATTTCTTTTTTTGTCAATCCTCATGTGTCCATACATCTTGCTTTTTCTCTCGATACTTTTTAATTAGTTATCTGAGAAGATGCATAACTTCTATTATCGATCTTCCAGACATGAACCCAAATTGATTTTCGATAATCGTGGTCTCCTTCTTTAATCTTTTTTCTATTACTCTTTTTCAAAATTTTATAGTATGACTCATTAGTTTAATACTCTTATAATTTGCACAATTTTGTATGCCCCCTTATTCTTATATATGGGAATTAGAGTATTTATCCTCCATTGATAAGATATTTTTTTATTTTCAATATAATGTTAAATAATTTTGTAAATTATTCAATACTTTGTTTCCCTAGACACTTCCATAACTCTCTATCGGAATATCATCTGGTTCAATCGTTTTCCATTTTTGCATCTCATTTAAAGCTTGTTCTACTTTTGAAATTTGAATTCTACAATAAAAATTTAAATTTCTATACTCATTTAGCCTACTTAAATTACCTAAGTTATGTTGGTCACCTAAACCTATATTAAAAAGTTAATGAAAATACCTCTTCTACCGCTCTTTTATTTCTCTATTATTTACTAGTATCATATTGTATTCATCTTTAGTACATCTTATTTGGATAAGATCTTTTGTCTCTCTCTCTCACTTTAGCTTTATTCTATAAATGTTTCTTTCTCCTTCTTATCTAATTTTCGATATAACAGTTCAAAGGTTTCATTTTTAGCTTCATTCACTGCTTTCTTAGCCTCTTTCATGGCTATTATATTTTTTTTTAAATTTCTCGTTCTTACAAATATATAATTCTTTATAGATTGTTCGTCTTTCTTTCACTTTTTCCTGTACCTTCTCATTCCACCACTAAGATTCCTTACTTGGTGATACATGCCCTTTTACTCACCGAATACACTCTTGGTTACTATTTTTAACTTTGATATCATCTTATCCCATGTCGTATTAGAGTCACAGTATATTTCATCTAATATTTGTACTCTTACCTTCTCCTTAAATATATTTTGTTTCCCATCTTTAACTTCCACCACTTAATTCTAAGAGTCGTGTATATTTTTTTTATTAATATTATATCTAAGACGTACATCCAACACTACTAATCTATATTGGGTAGTTAAGCTTTATCCAGGGATGACCTTGCAATCTCTACAAATCTTTCTATCCCTCTTCATAACCATAAGAAGTCAATTTGGAATTTATTGATTTATTATTCCTGCTTTTGAACATGACAATGTGTTCTTCTCTTTTCTAAAAAACGTATTAGCTAATATAAGATCATATGTTATCACAAAATCCAATATAGTTTTATCTTCTTCATTTCTTGTTCCAAATTCACATATTGCTCATTTTTCACTCCGACATGCTCATTTAAATCATCTCCTATTAAAATCATTTCATTTGACAGAATATTTCATAATACTTCATTTAGGTGATCCAAAAACTTGATTTAGTATCTTCATCTAATCCTGCTTGAGGTGCATATACGCTACTTACGTTCATAGTTTCTTTCTCCACTACTATCTTAAGAGCTATAATTTTACTCCACTTTCTAACAACTACTACAACTTCATTCTTTAACGAACTATTTATAATAATACCCCCTCCATTTCTTGTTTTACTCTTTCCTATATACCATCTTAAAATCCGAATTCTCAATCATCTTTGCCATCTCACTTATCCATTTTGTCTCTTATACATACAAAATACTATTTCTTCTCCTAATCATCATATCTACTACTTTCATTGTTTTACCAGTGAGGGTTCTTATGTTTCATGTTTCAAATCTTAGATTATTATTTTTTCTATCATATTTGTTCTTACCCAATCTATCATCTTGGAATTCAGGTGAAGCGCAATTAAAAGGGGAGATATCTTTTCTCTCGAGAGAAGTATATTAGATCTAGTTAAAAATTTAGATCAGGGATCCACTTTTTGGTATCAGAGCTAGATGTACAAGCTCAACATGCAAGGCTAAAGGTATAAAATTCTAGGCGAAGGTAACTGGTTCATACTATCTCTTTAGTATTTTTCTCATAAAACTTAAAATTCTGAAGTTTGTATCTGAGAAGTAATTACCGGGATGGAAGGTGGAGACCCGATATGCATCCTTGGTTCGGTTTATCCACAAGGCTAGTAAGTGCGTAAGGCGGTAAGCCTGAAGTCCCAAATTAATGATATTCTCAGAACTGATTAAGGAATTAGGAGACTGAGGGTTGGCTTTATGATAAGGCGACCGATCTATTAATTGATTGCAAAAGACTGCAGTTCTTGTAAGTCTCCAGGAGGAGCCAAGACCGTCAGGTGAGCATGAAAATTTTATAGGTCCTAAGCTGTAAGTAAAGGTAACCTCCTAATGAGTGATAAATTTGAGAAAAGTATTAGAGAATGGTATGAGAAAACCGGAAACCCTAGCCTAGAATATCTTAAACTTGCGGAAAAACCAACAACCAGTGATCTAGCAAATAACTTGGAAGTCATTCATAACAAAGTTTCTCTTCTGTCGAAAGTTTCTTTAAAGCATTTTTATTCCTTAGAAGAGGAAAATAAGAAATTACGAAGTGAGGTCGCAAGACTAAGGACAGCTGTAAGTTTACTGGAAAACGAAGTAGTCAAAAGTAAACCTGCAACAAGAAGTGAAATTAAGGCAATTGTAGTAGAAGCCTTGAATCAACCTCAAATAGTTGAAAAAGAGATAGTCAAGGTTGCTGAGGACTTAAAAAGGAAGGTTAAAGAGGTGGAAGCTGTATTACATGAACTTAAGTCCTTAATTGGCGAATGAGCTGGGAACAACAAATAGAAAACCTAGCTTATCTAGGAGCTCTCAAAGCAACAGAAAGTATTGAAGCACCAGCCCAAGGATTTTCTATACCTTCCCAGTCAAAAACAGCATTTGAGTTTCAAAGGGTTTTGATTAAACAAAATAATACCCTATTATCTTTGGTAATAGAGTTATATAACCAGGTGCAGGAACTGAAAACTCAAGTTCAAGGTCTCAAGCAAGCCTCCAGTGCAACAGCCGCAACACCAAAGGAGTTGGAGGGAGCAATTGACGATTTGACGAAAAGAATTTCTGGCCTAAACTTAGGGACAGAAACTATTATTCCAAAGAAGAAGGGGTCTATACTTGTCTTCAGAAATCCATCAGATATTCTGAGGAAGGAGAAAGAAAAGTAATGGCATCAAGGACGTCTACAAGTACAAGGCCACCAACAGTAACAGCACCCACAGAATTACAGGTGCCAAGTACTGAAGATCAGATAAGGGATTATCGAAGGGGACAAAGAAGATTATATAACATGCAGAGAAGACTCATCCCAAGTCAAAGAAGATTTCGAAGAACAATCGAAAGCCAAGTTAATCCCGAAGAGCAACTGGAGATTTCAAGATCCCAGAGAGCAAACATGGTACCAGCTGAGGTACTATATTCAACAGGCTTTCAATCTACACAACACCGAGTATATCAACACTACTCGGAGGAGGACATACTATGTGTAGAAGAAGGACAAGTGGATCTGCCGCTTGTGACTGATCAAAGCCATCAAACCTTGAGGGAATCAGGTTTTTATCATATTCATATGAGTTTAGTAATGATAAGAATTTATACTCTTCACAGAAGAAACACAAGTGTCATGGTGCTAGTAATACTACGTGACACAAGATGGAGAGGTGATAGGTCCATAATTGCAACAATGGAAATGGATCTAACCAGGGGAACCCAGATGGTGTATGTGATCCCAGATATAATGATGAATCTGGAGGATTTCGCTAACCACATTGAAATATCCATCCAAACAAGAGGTTACCAGGACTGGCAAGGAGGATCCAGTAATTTATTGGTGACAAGGATGATGATAGGGCGGTTGACAAATACCAGCTTTACAAACTTTTCATATAATGTTCAAAATGTTGCAGACTATTTGGCTAGTAGAGGAGTAGTAGCACTCCCGGGCACAAGATTTACAACAGATGAGTTGCAAAGGCAAAGATGGATTCTTAGGCCAACGCAAAGAAGAAACCCTATGGCTCCAACAAGGGTAGACACCAGAATGCGGCTGGATGGAAGTGTATCCTTGCAATTTCAGGGATATACGCCCATAGCAGAACCAAGGGCAATTACTACAACAAACAATGAAGATATTGAAGATTGTTCAGAAAGGGAAATTTTATCAGTTCTTATTACTGAAGAACCGGTTTTGGAAGTTATGCGGTTACATGCAGAAGCAATAGCTCCGGTCAGAAGAACCTCAGGAGCTGTAGGGTATGACTTACATATCTGTAATAATTATAAGATACAACCTGGTAAGGATATTATGGTCATATTATGGCGAGATCATTGCTGGAAGAAAGGAATTCGTTGCATTGCAGAGTTATAGACTACTATATAGGCGAGGTGAAAATTCTTGTCTTTAATATGCAAAAATCGATCTTTTCTTAAAAGCGAGAAGTAGCGCAAATCATTCTGGAAAAGATATGCACCACCGTATCCATGGTTTCTGTCTCAAAGTCACGAGGAGAGTATGGCTTTGGATCAACTTCATCAAAGCCAGCACAGATGGGGACTCCTGAGTGGACCAACTTGATGAATATATTGGTACCACGACCCGTTCCAGATACACCAGAACCAATTCAAGAACCATAACCACCAGAAGATGATGGCTCAAGCCGATATGCATGGCAAAAATGGTTGAATGAGGAACATCTCATGACCTTGAAGGATGATCACGAAGAATGGATCAATCCATTCGCGGAAGGTGGTGGAAATATATCTAAGTCGATTACGATAATTATTTATCCGATGATCACCGTTTGGATACGAACAAGTCGCTTATATTGTTGATGGAGAATTTGAATTAGACTACCCAGCACAAAAGAAGAAGCAGATTTTAGCATCATCTGTAACATCTACCTTCAATCCACCAGAAGACACAATGATGGGACCACCTCAATATGGTCCAGCAGACGAAAGGTCATCTACATCCAATCCATACAAAAGTCTGGATTACATGGGGGCAAGAATAGGGAGGTTCCGAAGAAGCTATAATAGTGACAACCAATGGACACTACCATCAGCACAACAAGCAACAGGTGCAATGCTTATTCTTCCCAATAATATTGGACTATATAATGATGTCATTTCCAGATGGGAATCTATAACAACAAATGTGGTGGATTCCAAAATATGGCCTGATAGAAGAACGAAAGTCCAGTATATTGAAAATTTACTGGGGGAGATTGAAAAGAAGACATTTATTCAATGGAGAATGATGTTTCCTGAGAAGACCTCAATTCATGGCGACAAGCGAATGAAGTCTTCAGATTGGGCTTTAGTGAAAGAAATAAAAGCCTAGATCCAACAACTTCGATTTGGAGCTTCCGTAAAAAATGCCTATATAATCGAGACAGTTTGCAGGCCATTTGGGGAGGGGCTCAGAAATGGAAGAATTCCAAATACGACCCGCGAAGCTCAGAAAAGGTTTGTGCCTATGCTCATGGTAAATTTGCTGTAATAAAATCAGTTATTGACGCAGAGATATTTGCTGCGATGGAGACCATGAGTGCACTTAAAATCCATTATTTGGATAAGGAGGAGATTACTCTCAGAACTGACTGCCAGGCAATTATAAGCTTCTACAATAAAATGGCAAGAAATAAACCCTCCAGAGTTAGATGGATTGCCTTCACAGACTTTATTACTGGATCAGGTATCAAAATACAATTTGAACATATTGATGCCAAAATGAACGTTTTTGCAGATTCTTTATCTCGATTAATCTCGGGAAAAGAAGTAGTGTCAGTACTCACAATTGACAAAGGCAAAGGAAAGGAGGAAGATATTACCTACACCTATGGAAAGGTAATAAGAGATGGGTATGAATACAAAGATGCTGAAGAAGAGGCTGCTACAGAACTAGCTGCTTCTAGAAGAAGATTGCTATTAACGCAATATGAAGACGTGCTGCAAGATTGTGGCAAAAACATCTTTAACCCACAAGACCATGAGAAAAGAAAGATGCTTGATGAGATCGAAGACGCATCTCGTAACCTTTACTACGCTACAGAGCTTGAAAGGATTGAGCGGTGAAGGAATCCGACTTTACCACAAGGCGTTATCGGGAAGGCGGATACAATTATTTCCTAAGCGCACTACCCAAGATAAAGGACACAAGAAAGGAGCTTTGGGGGAGGAATCAAAGGTACAATTTTATCAGCTAAAGCAGACGGTGAGCCCAAAGACGACCACCAGATTTAAAAGCGATCAGATCGCCCCGGGAGCCGCCTCACTGCAAAAGATAACGGAATCCTCTTTATCTTATCAAGAAGTGAGCTTTGCGGAATCGTGAAGGTCGATGTAAGGATAAGGATATCATGACTAAAGGACTATGACGGGCTAATAAACGAGCACCCACTTTAATCATCGATATAACCTCTCCTATCTATAAGGCCAACGAGTGTAAGGGCTCGATTAGACTGAGCAACACCAGCCTATCATTCCCGCTTAAGGGTTCCGTGAGAAGTTCAAGTTTGTTTCTTCAAGCTCAGAAACCTTTCTGAAGTAAGCAAAAACTCCGAGCATCGTCTCAGGTTTTTCCTTTAATTTTCAGAGAGTCGATCCACTTTTCTCAGATACAAACTTTAGAATTTTAAGTTTTATGAGAAAAATACTAAAGAGATAGTATGAACCAGTTACCTTTGCCTAGAATTTTATACCTTTAGCCTTGCATGTTGAGCTTGTACATCTAGCTCTGATACCAAAAAGTGGATCGACTCTCTGAAAATTAAAGGAAAAACCTGAGACGATGCTCGGAGTTTTTGCTTACTTCAGAAAGGTTTACAAACTTCGGAAAACAAACTTCAAACTTCTCACAGAACCCTTAAACTGGGAATGATAGGCTTGGTGTTGCTCAAGTCTAATCAAACCCTTACACTCGTTGGCCTTATATAGATAGGAGAGAGTTATATCAATGATTAAAGCGGGTGCTCGTTTATTAGCCCCATCGTCCTTTAGTCATGATATCCCTTATCCTTCTATCAGCCTTACAGCTCACAAAGCTCACTTTACAGCTATACTGATAAGATAAAGAGGATTCCATTATTCACGAGACGGCCCGAGGCTCAATCTCATCTGGGCTCACCATCCGCCGCTAGTGGGTGTACTGATTCCTCCCAAGACGGAGTTTATCATGTCGACACTCGCCAAAGCCCCTTTCGTGTCCTTTATCTCGGGTAGTGCGCTTAGAAATAATCAGGTATCCGCCTTCCCGATAACGCCTTGTGGTAAAGTCGGATTCCTTCACCGCCAATCCTTTCAAGCCCTGTAGCGATAGTAAAGGTTCCGAGATGTCCGCTCTTCGATCTCATCAAGCATCTTTCTTTCTCATGGTCTTGTGGGTTAAAGATGTTTTTGCCACAATCTCAAAAGACGCCTTCATATCATCATTAATAGCAATCTTCTTCTAGTAAATGCCTAGTTCAGAAGCAAATTCTCTTCTTCAAAGATCTCAGATTCATACCCATCTCTTATTACCTTTCCATAGGTGTAGGTAATATCTTCCTCCTTTCCTTTGCCTTTGTCAATTGTGAGTACTGACACTACTTCTTTTCCCGAGATTTTAAGGGTTCTGTGAGAAGTTTGAAGTTTGTTTTCCGAAGTTTGTAAACCTTTCTGAAGTAAGCAAAAACTCCGAGCATCGTCTCAGGTTTTTCCTTTAATTTTCAGAGAGTCGATCCACTTTTTGGTATCAGAGCTAGATGTACAAGCTCAACATGCAAGGCTAAAGGTATAAAATTCTAGGCGAAGGTAACTGGTTCATACTATCTCTTTAGTATTTTTCTCATAAAACTTAAAATTCTGAAGTTTGTATCTGAGAAGTAATTACCGGGATGGAAGGTGGAGACCCGATATGCATCCTTGGTTCGGTTTATCCACAAGGCTAGTAAGTGCGTAAGGCGGTAAGCCTGAAGTCCCAAATTAATGATATTCTCAGAACTGATTAAGGAATTAGGAGACTGAGGGTTGGCTTTATGATAAGGCGACCGATCTATTAATTGATTGCAAAATACTGCAGTTCTTGTAAGTCTCCAGGAGGAGCCAAGACCGTCAGGTGAGTATGAAAATTTTATAGGTCCTAAGCTGTAAGTAAAGGTAACCTCCTAATGAGTGATAAATTTGAGAAAAGTGGATCGACTCTCTGAAAATTAAAGGAAAAACCTGAGACGATGCTCGGAGTTTTTGCTTACTTCAGAAAGGTTTACAAACTTCGAAAAACAAACTTCAAACTTCTCACAAAACTCTTAAACTGGGAATGATAGGCTTGGTGTTGCTCAAGTCTGATCAAACCCTTACACTCGTTGGCCTTATATAGATAGGAGAGAGTTATATCAATGATTAAAGGTGCTCGCTTATTAGCCCCATCGCCCTTAGTCATGATATCCCTTATCATTCTATCAGCCTTACAGCTCACACAGCTTACTTTACAGCTATACTGATAAGATACAGAGGATTCCATTATCTTTTGATGAGACGGCTCCCCGAGGCTCAATCTCATCTTTGGGCTCACCATCCGCCGCTAGTGGGGTGTACCTGATTCCTCCCAAGACGGAGTTTATCATGTCGACACTCGCCAAAGCTCCTTTCGTGTCCTTTATCTCGGGTAGGCGCTTAGGAAATAATTGTGGTATCCGCCTTTCCCGATAACGCCTTGTGGTAAAGTCGATTCCTTCACCGCTTCAACTTTTCAAGCCCCGGATAAGAAAGGTCCGAGATGCCTATTCTTCGATCTCATCAAGCATCTTATTTTCTCATGGTCTTGTGGGTTAAAGATGTTTTTGCCACAATCTTGCAAAGACGCCTTCATATCGTTAATAGCAATCTTCTTCTGTAGTTCTGTAGCACCTCTTCTTCAAAGATCTCAGATTCATACCCATCTCTTATTACCTTCCATGTGTAGGTAATATCTTCCTCCTTTCCTTTGCCTTTGTCAGTTGTGAGTACTGACACTACTTCTTTTCCCGAGATTAATCGAGATAAAGAATCTGCAAAAACGTTCATTTTGGCATCAATATGTTCAAATTGTATTTTGATACCTGATCAAGTAATAAATTCTGTGAAGGCAATCCATCTAACTCTGGAGGGTTTATTTCTTGCCATTTTATCAGTAGGCTTATAATCACTCGCGCTTCGAGAGTAATCTCCTCCTTATCCAAATAATGGATTTTAAGTGCACTCATGGTCTCCATCGCGAAGAATATCTCTCAGATAACTGATTTTATTACAAGAAATTTACCATGAGCATAGGCACAAACCTTTTACGAGCTTCATGGGTCGATTTGAAATTCTTCCATTTAAACCCCTCTGGTATGGCCATACGCAACCGTCTCTCCGATTATATAGGCATTTTCTGGAGGAAGCTCCAAATCTGGAAGTTGTTGGATCTGGGCTTTTATTTCTTTCACTAAAGCCCAATCTGAAGACTTCATTCATGTCGCCATGTGAATCGAGGTCTTCTCGTATAATGGTCCCAACTTTGGTGAGGTTCGAATATAAGTCCCGCATAATTAAGAATTCCAAGCCAAGATCTTAATCCTTTCTTTCCTCGAGATCTTCATCCTTGAACTCAGCAATCTTTTTAATTATATGTGGCTGTAGCTTCAGTTTTCCTTCTCCAATTTCTGCTCCCAGAAATTCTATCTTCGAAACAGCCAATTTGCATTTTGTTGGGGATAAGATTAATCCATGCTTCTCACAAATATTAAGCATTATTTCTAAATGCTTTATATGCTCCTTTTCTCAGATTGAAAATACCGTAATGTCATCAATATATATGGAAATAAATTCTTCAGTACCTTTAAAGCACTGATCCATCTTCCGTTGAAATATTGCTGGAGCATTCTTTAAGCCGAATGGCATCACAAGCCATTCATAGAGACCAGATGGACAAATGAAAGCCGTCCATTCTCATCAAGTCGATCCATCATGCGACTGATGAAAACCAGATTTCAAGTCAAACTTTGAATAAATCTTTGAGTTTCCAACTTTCTTCAAAATTGTATCCGGTCCTTGTATGTTGTCATTTAGTGTTCGTAGTTGAACACCATCCGCCTTTCCCCTTTTCTTCCTTTCCAGTAGTGGGATTAATGCTGGTACCAGACTGGACAATCATTGCCATTGTTCTGTGTCTGCTTTTGCTTGGTCTGATGACTTTTAATTCCAGCAAAATATCTATATGCTTTTGGAAAGCTGCTTTCATTGCAGGAGTCACGTGGGATAATGGCTTGTCTTGTATAGTGATGTCTGGATTTATTACATCAATCTTGCATAGGATACCATTCTTTTCCCGGCTTTAGCGGATTATCTCCGATAAATCCCTGTTCCTTCAACCTGCTTAACAGAGCTCCATGTTTTTGTAAAACATATGTATTGGAGGGGGTTGCAGTAAAGAGTACCTTTTCTTGTATCTCCAGATATTCCATCTCTTCTAGCTGTAATTCTTCCAGTGCTAGAACTGTTGTGGGACTTGTTGAGATAATTATTATATTTTTATAGAAGGTAACAGTGTTTCCTTCTATTCGTACTCCCCCTTGCATGCTTCTTATGAAATTTCCCCCTAAGACCATTTGTATACCGTCTCCCAATGTCATGTCAAATGAATAAGTGAAGGGAATTCTGAACTTGTTTTCACCTATTTTCATTTGCCCTCCTTTGAATTTCCAGTTGGCGACTTGTTTTGAATTCACGCCATTGATTATTACTGTGAAGGGATTCTTTTCTAGTGCCTGTTCTGGTACTGACTTTTGGTCCACACAACAGGTAGTGGCTCCTGTATCCAGAATAGCATTAACTTTGAAAGGTGGGACAGACGGAATCTCAATTTCCACGACCATATGGTATAGTCTGTTTAAAGTCCTCTTCGGATGATATTGCCCACTTGATGCTTGGAACACTGCTACCTCTAGGAAATGTAGTTGTTCCTTTCCCTTCTGCAAATCTCTGAGATTTAACAGTTGCAGCTCATTAACTAAATCTTCACTTAGAGTAGCTTCTGCTTCTTGATTTCTTTTGATAACCCTATTCAATTCCGCCTGCAGACTTCTAATCTCTGCCTGTAGGTATTCTATATAACCAAATAATTCAGATATCAGATTATTTTCTTCATACCTATTTGGCATTGGCGGCATTATTGGTGTCTCAATTTTTAAATAATAATCGGAACATAAAGTGCAGGCTGTCCATTTGCACTCCATACAATGTCTCTCGCCTTTGAGTTGTCATGCACTACGTGGTTACATTTTATAAATAATGTCGACTTCTGGTTTACTCCGCCATTGGTGTTCACAAGTGAAACTTCTCCTCCGACATGTCCACTTGTACTTGCCATCCTTGAGGTTCTCCTACCAGTACAAACATGAATTCATTTGTAGGTAGAACACTTGTAGCAATATTGCAGTGTTGTTCAGTCGAATTCTCTCCTTCCGACATACTGCAGATTGCGTCACTACTGCTTTCATCTGGATCTACTGATACCACATCAAAGTCCTCTGGTAGATCTTTTCATATAATGTTCAAAATGTTGCAGACTATTTGGCTAGTAGAGGAGTAGTAGCACTCCCGGGCACAAGATTTACAACAGATGAGTTGCAAAGGCAAAGATGGATTCTTAGGCCAACGCAAAGAAGAAACCCTATGGCTCCAACAAGGGTAGACACCAGAATGCTGCTGGATGGAAGTGTATCCTTGCAATTTCAGGGATATACGCCCATAGCAGAACCAAGGGCAATTACTGCAACAAACAATGAAGATATCAAGATTGTTCGTAAAGGGAAATTTTATCGTTCTTATTATCAAGAACCGGTTTTGGAAGTTATGCGGTTACATGCGAAGCAATAGCTCCTGGCCAAGAACCTCAGAGCGCAGGTATGACTTACATATCTGTAATAATTATAAGATACAACCTTGGGGAAGATCTTTACTGTTCACAGGTCTAGCGTTCGCTATACCGGAAGGATATTATGGTCATATTATGGCGAGATCTGGCGCTGCATGGAAGAAAGGAATTCTGGTCGGCGCAGGAGTTATAGACTCTGACTATAGAGGCGAGGTGAAAATTCTTGTCTTTAATATGCAAAATACTGATCTTTTCTTAAAGGCAGGAGAAGCTGTAGCGCAAATCATTCTGGAAAAGATATGCACACCAGCTGTATCCATGGTTTCCTGTCTTGAAAGTACTGTGCGAGGAGAGTATGGCTTTGGATCAACTTCATCAAAGCCAGCACAGATGGGGACTCCTGAGTGGACCAACTTGATGAATATATTGGTACCACGACCCATTCCAGATACACCAGAACCAATTCAAGAACCAACCACTGTAAGATGATGGCTCGCCGAGCATGCATGGCAAAATGGTTGAACGAGGAACATCTCATGACTCAAGGATGATCACGAAGAATGGATCAATCCATTCGCGGAAGGTGGTGGAAATATATCTAATTCTGATTCTGATAATTATTTATCTGCTGATGATCAGCCATTTGGACATGAACAAGCCATCTACATCCAATCCATACAAAAGTCTGGATTACATGGGGGCAAGAATAGGGAGGTTCCGAAGAAGCTATAATAGTGACAACCAATGGACACTACCATCAGCACAACAAGCAACAGGTGCAATGCTTATTCTTCCCAATAATATTGGACTATATAATGATGTCATTTCCAGATGGGAATCTATAACAACAAATGTGGTGGATTCCAAAATATGGCTTGATAGAAGAACGAAAGTCCAGTATATTGAAAATTTACTGGGGGAGATTGAAAAGAAGACATTTATTCAATGGAGAATGATGTTTCCTGATCAGTATGATAAACTGATCAATGCTGCTGATGAAACACAGAATGTTCTGTCCCAAATACGAAGGATTATTACCCTTGAAGACCCTGCTTCAGGAGCAACGGCAGAACAAAACCAAGCATATTTGGACCTTGAGAGGTTAGTATGCCACGGTACAAAAGATCTTGTGAATTATATGAACACTTACAAAGATCTAGCAGCAAGGACAGGACGAATGTTTATTAACGAAGAACTGTCAAGCAAGTTTTATAGAAAGATGCCACCGTTAATTGGGCAGCATCTTGAGGCTAAATTTCAGGAAAAATTCAGAGGAAATACTATTGGAGTTCTTCCTAGAATTCACCATGCTTATCAAGAGTTAACAGAGATGTGTAAGCAAGCAACGCTCCAAAGAAGCCTGAAGGATTTACAGTTCTATTCGCAGATACCAATTCCCAGCTATTATCAAGGGGAGAGGAAGAAGTATGGACTTCGGAAAGCTAGCACTTATAAAGGGAAGCCACACAATCCTATGCAGTACGGCGATTAATCCCACTTCTGGAAAGGAAGAAAAGGAAAGAGCGGATGGTGTTCTACAGAACACTAAATGACAACACATACAAGGACCAGTACAGTCTACCTGGAATTAATACAATTTTGAAGAAAGTTGGAAACTCAAAGATTTATTCAAAGTTTGACTTGAAATCTGGTTTTCATCAAGTCGCAATGGATCCAGCTTCAGTAGAATGGACGGCTTTCATTTGTCCATCTGGTCTCTATGAATGGCTTGTGATGCCATTCGGCTTAAAGAATGCTCCAGCAATATTTCAACGGAAGATGGATCAGTGCTTTAAAGGTACTGAAGAATTTATTTCCATATATATTGATGACATTCTGGTATTTTCCAATACAGAAAAGGAGCATATAAAGCATTTAGAAATAATGCTTAATATTTGTGAGAAGCATGGATTAATCTTATCCCCAACAAAATGCAAATTGGCTGTTTCGAAGATAGAATTTCTGGGAGCAGAAATTGGAGAAGGAAAACAAGCTACGACATATAATTAAAAAGATTGCTGAGTTCAAGGATGAAGATCTCAAGGAAAAGAAAGGATTAAGATCTTGGCTTGGAATTCTTAATTATGCCAGGACTTATATTCCGAACCTCAGCTCAAAGTTGGGACCATTATACGAGAAGACCTCAATTCATGGCGACAAGCGAATGAAGTCTTCAGATTGGGCTTTAGTGAAAGAAATAAAAGCCCAGATCCAACAACTTCCAGATTTGGAGCTTCCTCCAGAAAATGCCTATATAATACTGGAGACAGACGGTTGCATGACCGGCTGGGGAGGGGTTTGTAAATGGAAGAATTTCAAATACGACCCGCGAAGCTCAGAAAAGGTTTGTGCCTATGCTCATGGTAAATTTGCTGTAATAAAATCAGTTATTGACGCAGAGATATTTGCTGCGATGGAGACCATGAGTGCACTTAAAATCCATTATTTGGATAAGGAGGAGATTACTCTCAGAACTGACTGCCAGGCAATTATAAGCTTCTACAATAAAATGGCAAGAAATAAACCCTCCAGAGTTAGATGGATTGCCTTCACAGACTTTATTACTGGATCAGGTATCAAAATACACTAACTTCATTAAAGTTTCTTTAAAGCATTTTTATTCCTTAGAAGAGGAAAATAAGAAATTACGAAGTGAGGTCGCAAGACTAAGGACAGCTGTAAGTTTACTGGAAAACGAAGTAGTCAAAAGTAAACCTGCAACAAGAAGTGAAATTAAGGCAATTGTAGTAGAAGCCTTGAATCAACCTCAAATAGTTGAAAAAGAGATAGTCAAGGTTGCTGAGGACTTAAAAAGGAAGGTTAAAGAGGTGGAAGCTGTATTACATGAACTTAAGTCCTTAATTGGCGAATGAGCTGGGAACAACAAACAGAAAACCTAGCTTATCTAGGAGCTCTCAAAGCAACATAAAGTATTGAAGCACCAGCCCAAGGATTTTCTATACCTTCCCAGTCAAAAACAACATTTGAGTTTCAAAGGGTTTTGATTAAACAAAGGAGGAAGATATTACCTACACCTATGGAAAGGTAATAAGAGATGGGTATGAATACAAAGATGCTGAAGAAGAGGCTGCTACAGAACTAGCTGCTTCTAGAAGAAGATTGCTATTAACGCAATATGAAGACGTGCTGCAAGATTGTGGCAAAAACATCTTTAACCCACAAGACCATGAGAAAAGAAAGATGCTTGATGAGATCGAAGAACAGGCATCTCAGAACCTTTACTATGCGCTACAGGAGCTTGAAAGGATTGAGCAGCTGAAGGAATCCGACTTTACCACAAGACGTTATCAGGAAGGCGGATACCACAATTATTTCCTAAGCGCACTACCCAAGATAAAGGACACAAGAAAGGAGCTTTGGCGAGTAAACTAGCCTCAACTCCTTTGGCTTTGAATAAGAAACTTCAGCAAGCTGATGGTGCAGAAAAATCAAATCCAAAAGCTTATAGAAAGATATGTTGGTTCTTTGGTTTATCTTACAAATACAAGGCCTAATGTTATGCATTCTATCAGTTTGATTTGCAGATTTATGAATAAACCAAGCAGGCACCATTTTGCAGAAGCTAAGAGGATCTTACATTATCTACAGGGATATAAAAACTTGGAATCAAATACGTGAAGTAGGCAACAAGTTGGTTGGCTTTACTGATAGTGATTGGGCTGGAAGTTTAGATGATAGGAAAAGCACTTCAACATGCTTTTTTCTTCGGATCAAATGTCATTTCTTGGAATTCAAAGAAGCAAAGTTCTATTGCATTATCATCTACTGAACAGAGTATATTGCAGCAAATGATGCTGTTTGTGAAGTTGTATAGCTAAGGCATATTCTCAGATTTGCAGCAGAAAATTTTAGAACCTACAGCCATTTACTTCAATAGCAAGCCTTCAATTTCCATGACCAATGCACATTGATTTGGAATACATATATCACTTGGATCTTTTCCTCGCTTTCAAATTGTGATTGGGTGAAAAAAGTGAACGGCTTGACTCAAGAACTGAGTTGACTTCATTTGTCGCTTGGGATTAATTGTTTGCTAGATCAGATTTAGCCAAGTAAAAATTGATATTTTGCTCATTGTATTTGAGGATATAAGTAAACTTTCTGACATAATATGCTATAGAGGTCATAAAGTTGGGCCTACCAAGGATGATGTAGGTTACATTCAAGGGAAGGACATTGCACACTGTTTGGTAAGCATTATTTTGATAGGTAACAAACATCTCACTATGATTGAAAGTGATATTTGGTCAAATGACTTTGTAAAAACTTGGATGAGATTTTGGTGTAAATTAAACCGTAGTAAGGATCTTTGTGGAAACAACATTCATGCAACTTCTAGTATTCTTCCTCGAGCTAGAAAGTAAGCTACTACGTGTTCACATTCACATTCAAGTTCCAAGGGCAAGACTAAGCATTTCGATGTCAAATGTCCCTCATTGTAACAATTATTATAGCATTGTCTTCGTAAACCTGATTTGAACTTCTCAGTAACCTGCACGAGTCAAATATAAGTTACTTGAAAACCCAAAACCAGACTTAGAATCAACTTTTGAAGCTATTGCTCAACTTGCTGATAATTTTAGTCTTTAGGAATGACCATGTGATTAGGTAAACTAAGAAGTGATCCAGAAACAATCTGACTCAGCGCTACTGGGCACAGGATAATGAGTAATGATTAAGATGAGCATTCACTTTTGCTTTATATTTTATACATACTAAAGAGTTATAATATTTATTTGTTTTCAATGAAAATAAAAGATTGATATTAAGAAATGAAACAAATTTAGAACAAAAAAAACATTTAGTGAGAGAAAATAGCACTGTAATAAACATTTTCCTTGGAAGAGGGCAAAAGAGTAAAATAAAATGCAATGTCTTACAATCGTCTGATGATTGTTGCTTAGATGCATGACGCCAGGGATCCTGTGAGCCGTTCGTGAAGACTATCTTCGAACCTAATTTCAAATAGAATCCTCAGTTTTCCAATGAACTGGTAAATGCAATTTTTCTGATTTTTAATGGTTGAATGACAATCTCAACATGGTTTAAAGCCATCTTATTGCAACTATGCAAGCAAGGTACAATCAAAAAGCACTAATTAATGGGCATCAACTTCATTTTGAGTGCAACAATATGGACACTGTGTGCTCAAACAAATGATATATGTGAATTGTAGATGCAGTTCATATTTATCAAAGAAAAGTTGAATTGTACATGCAGTTCCTATTTATCAAGGAAAGATATTTTTTATTGCAATACATAAACACAGTTTGAAGAATAATAAAACAAATAAATCCATGTAAAATATAGCAGATAATGGATCTTGAATATATTATTTTATTTTTCTTTAATTTTTCAGTTAAACTTCATCTACTTTACCCGAATCTTAATTAGCTTGAAGTTATTGTGAAAGCCTATTGGCAAGGCTTCAATCTATTGCTCAATTTATTGTTCCATTATATTTACCTTTTATATATGATTACATTTATAGGAGTAGATGATATAATTATGAAGTTGTTGGAAAAAGCAAATTATTTCAATTCTTATTTGCTGGGTAATTGCTTTTTGCTTGCCTTTGACACTCTTACTCATTTATCTACTTTGTTTGTTTTCTTTAATACTCATTGTCATTTCAAGGCCTATGTTGTTATCACCATGGTTTTAAATTTTGACCCTTGTCAAGCGACACCGGAACGGGCGGTACCAGCGGTCGTGTGGTGATGGTGGCCTTTGTGTGGCCATAGTAGCCTCCATGTGGCCGCCACGGCCTCCGCAGGGCGACTGCGGCTTCCGCACATCCTCCGCAAGGCCACCGTGACTTCCATGCAGCCTCAATGTTGCGTGGTGCATGCGGAGAACGAGTAAAATTTTACTTAAAAGTTAAGTTAATAATTTCAATCAACTCCTAGCATGGTTCAGATAATATAAATAAAATCAACTAAATGGCAGCTCGATGCACGAAGTTCCCGCCATACGAAGTCCTAAAGAATGGTCTATTATATGCAGTCTTGTTCTACTTAGCAAGAGGTTGTTTTCGAGACCCGAACTCGTGACCTCTAAGTCATAAGACAACAACTTTACCATTGCGACAAGACAATAAAATATATTTAGATTAATGGGATAATTTTATTAAATTTTAGCTGATTTTATTTTATTTTTAATCCTATATAATCAAAATTACTATTATAATTTTTTTATTTTTTTAAGTATTTAAGTTTTAAAAAAATATTTTTAATTTATATATTTTATATTTAAAAGTTACCAGAACTTATTGGTATGACACAATACGATATCAAAACCTTATCGTTCTGGTCGCCAACTAAAATCTCGATATTGGTCAAGATTTTAAACCTTGGTTATCACATTACCAAAATATCAAGAAACTTTAATATAATTATTATACTTAGTGCATGAGATCGGTGAGAGTACCATTAGAAGAGTTACGGGCATCATGGGGTCATCCAAGAGGTCTTTTAGTGGGTAATACATTTATGCATTGATAAGAAGGACAAGACAATTAGCCCATTTATGCCTATCGAGGATCATGTGACTTCAAGAATATCACCGGGTGCATGAGGGTTATGTTTAACTAAGATATCATGTGACTTCAAGGATATTACGAGGAATATGATTGTTTAGGTCATCAATACATAACTAGGGTATCATGTGATTCCAAATATATGGAAGGCGTGTTAGATTAAGGAAAAGCTAGCCAAAAGGGATCTCGTAAGGTCTTAATTTATCATCTTCAAGATGAAAAATAAAGAAACAATTGTCTAGATGAACTCAAGGTACAAAGAAATTGTCGACAAGCTTATGGCAATCAGAGAAGTGGCAAACCATGACTTGCTATAAAATGCTCTTAATGGATTTCCTAGAACTTCAATGTGGTCTTTGATGATAGATGCTTACAACGTCCAAGTATCTAAGAGCTTGTACATTAAAGGCAATGCATCTAACAATAGAGCTTCATGAGGCTAAATACATTAATGAAAGTAATAAAAAAAAAGGAGAATAACATTTATGGCCAAGGATAACACTTCGTCGTCATCCTCCTCTTTGTCAAGCAGTGTGAAAGGTCAAGCAACACAAATTGTTCATATGGTGAAGAAATGATGAAGAAAAGTACAAAAATATCCAAACAAGCAAGTTCCCACGTGTTACAATTGCAACAACAAAGGCATGAATGAATTGAACACCTAGAATTAAAGAAAAGAAAAAAAAACATGACACTCAAGGCAGAGTGACTCGGACATCTTGAATGAGAAGCCAACTCAAAGAATATTCCTACACCAAATCCTTGTAGCATCCAAAATGAAGAGGATGAAACTGAGTGAAAATGAAAATGATAACAAGGTAAAAGATTTAGGATATTTATTGACTTAGAAAAAATTTATGATAAAGTCATATGAAGAATTCTAGAAAAGAAAGATATTAATTTAATGTATATTGAAATAATTAAGAATATGTATGACGATATGATGATAAAAGTGAAAATGTCAAGAGGAATCAAAGTATTTCCTATAAATATAGGGTTATATCAAGGATTAACTTTAAGTCCTTATCTTTTTATACTAATCATGGATGAACTCATTGGACACATCCAAGACATGGTACCATAATGCGTGTTATTTGTAAATTATATTATTTTGGTAGATGAGAAACGTGAGAGAGCAAATGCTAAACTTGAATCTTAGAGGGAAACGCTAGAAGTAAAAGATCTTAAACTTAGTAGAGTAAAGACATAATATATGAAATTTAAATTTAACAATATTCGATATAATGAGACAATTTTTAAATTAGGAGATAATCAGTTGTCTTAACTGAAAGTTTTAAATATTTAGGAACAATTTTACAAAAGGATAGAGGGATTGACAGAGGATTTACATAGAATATAAGCAGGATGATTGAAATGGAAGAAAACATCGAATGTTCTTTATGATCGTAAAATACTTTTAAAACTTAAAGGAGAGTTTTACAAAACGGCAATTAGACTTGATATATTATATGAAACTAAATGTTAAACTATGACTCAAACACATGAGCAAAAGATGAGAGTTGTTGAGATGATGATCTTAAAATAGATGTGTGGACATACGAGAATGGATAAAATAAAACATGAGAATATTAGAGCGTAAATTGAGGTTGCATCTATTGAAGAAAAGCTCCAGAAGACACGTTTAAGATGGTATGAATATATACTGAGATGATCGATAAATACTCTAGTTGGGCGATGTAAAACTATTACAAATATACAAATGAAATGAAGAAGAGAATGACCTAAGAAGACTTGATTAGTAACGATAAAACAAGATAAAATTTATTTAAATATAGATGATGATACAGTAGAGGATAGAATCCAATAATATAAAAGGATTCATATAGTCGATCCCACCTATTAGAATAGAGCTTGATTGTTGTCGTTGTAAAAGATTTATCTTGTGAAGAATTGTGGGAATATTCTTTGAGTCAGCTCAGAGGAATTTTTAAGACAATTAGCAAAATATAAGGATATGACCCAGGCCCATAGAAAAGAGGGTGAAAACTATTAAGGCTTAACTTAAGTCACTTCAATCTATTTATAAACATAAAGATTGAGCGGTTGAAGAATTAGAAATTAAAATTAAAAGCTTGAAATATGATTAGTAGGAGGCAAAGTGTAACCTACAGTCAGGCAAATTAAGCTAAAAAAGCAAGGCAAATTAGGCTATAAATTAAAATTTAAGGAAAAACTTTCACTTTATTTCATTGATTACAAGGGGGCAATGAAGTTGAATGATATATCATGTTAGTGTTTCGAGTACTAGATAATCGAACCTAAGTTTCGATAATAGCAAAGATTCAAAATTAAGTTATATTGTGATCTTATATTTTGTGTTAAGCTTGCTGGATTATGCATGTACAAAGACCCCGTGAATCTAATTAGGCAAAAGGAAGTCCAAACAGGGTTTGAGAAAGGTAAGCAAGGTAAGAACCTTGTGTGTGGAGTGGTAAGATCGCATCCTCAGGTACGGGGACAACTTTAGACGTCAGTCTGACTAAGGGTTCCGGGAGAATGCCAAAGTCAAGATCGGAAAGTCGAAGACTGTTGTTGTTACTCTATGTACACTGGTGTATTACTGTGCTAACTTTGTGATGCAGGAAATTAGCTTGTGTTGATGATCGATTGGATTCCAGTTGACTGGAAGGGAGTCTAGTTGACTGGACGAGGTCCAATCGACTGGAACAGGTGGAGATAAAACCCTACTACATCGGATCTAGATCTGGACGAAGTTAGGGCCATGTGGAGTCGCTTGGACCAGGTCCAAACGCCTAGAAAAAGTTTAAAAAAGTAATTTCTGACAGAAACCCTAGTAATGGATTCCTAAGTTATTGTGCTTTCAATCTCGACAATCGACGTCCTACTGATGTGCCTCTACAACTCCGACCGCACACTCTATTTGTATTACCTTCGTGTCCGTATATCTTATATTAATTTCACTTGTTCTTAATTGCTACTGTACTACATTGATAAAAGGAGTGGTAAGATTGTTATTGACTCCTTTATGTTTGTAAGCAACGTGTCTCTTACCTCCAACGAGGAAGAGAACTTTTAGTGAATTGTCCATCGATAACGATCAAAGATTGTTGGCCTTGAATTAGCTGTCTTTCGGCTGTGAACCAAGTAAAAATAAACTCATGATTTTTGTATATTTTATTTTCCGCTGCATTATTACTTTAATTTTATGAGTTTTACGAACGAAAAGAAAAGAGTTTTAAAAACGTTTTCCCCCCCCCCCCCCCCCCCCCGTCGTAGCATTCCTTCCGGTCCTACAATTAGTTGGAGATCAAAGTGATTGTGCTGATAGATATGTGGTGGATTGATTAAATCGATAGGATTTAACATCTAGATAGAGTTTCTTATTTAGCTTTATCTAAAGGAGTAAAGGGTCTTTTATAGGCTACCTTGGGGCTTGAGATTAATCCTGGACTATAGGAGAGTCAAACAAATGAAGATGAGTCTTACCTCACTAATAGACTCAATTTGGGTTAACCATATATCAAATAAAGTAGTTTGGTCAAATGAATATATTTCCTTTGTCAAACTTTATAGTCCGATTGACTAGAAAGGTTGTCAAGTAAATCGTAACGGATAATAAAATATTTTTGTTTAAGCTTTAATCAAGTTATTGCACTAATACTAGATTGTTCCTCGAAAAGAATGTGTTACAGTGTCCAACTATAATATCTTAGCAAGAAATGCTACATCTCAATGAAAACTTGTGCAATGTTAAATATGTAAAAGTTCTCACACCATAAGTTGGATAAGAACAAATATTACAAAAAAATTGATTGTATAAGATTGAAATATAAAACATAAGAATGTTCATTGATAATGCAATGAAAATATCAGATATGATGACTAGAAGAAGAATTAATATTTTTAATTTATAAAAAATAAAATGGATAGGAGAGAAGCTAAAGATGATGGAGAACTCGAGTTTTAAGTTATGTTATTCAGAAATGAGTAAAACAAGAAATGGAATATGTTTTATTGTAGATAATTCACTAAAAGATGAAGTAGCCTGAGCAATTAAAAAGAGAATATAATTATAGCTCTCAAGATAATAGTGATGAAAGAAACTATTAATAAAATTAACATATATGTACCTTAAATAAGATTAGATGAAGATATTAAAATAATTTTAATAGAAGGAGATCTAAATGGATATGTAGAAGTGAAAAATAAAAAACATTAGTGGAAAAAGTATATTAGATTTTGCAATAGCATACGAACTTATACAAGCTAATATATTTTTCAATTAAAAAAAATTTGGTCACGTTAATAGTGGGAATAACAAGTTGCAAATTGACTTTTTTATGGTTAAAAAGAAGGATAAAAAGATTTATAAGAATTGTAAGATCATTCTTAGAGAAAAACTTAACTACTCAATGTAAGTTAGTAGTGTTGGATATGCGTTTCGAGCATAGTATTAATAGAAGAAAAATATACACGACTACTAAAATTAAGAAGTAGAATTTAAAAGATAAGAAGCAAAATATATTTAAGAAGAGAGTAGAAGTACAAGTATTAGGAGAAACATATGGCGACTCGAATACAACATGAGATAAGATAGCATTAAAGCTGAAAATAATAGCCAAGAGTAAACTTGATGAGTTAGAAAGACATGCACTACTAAGTAAAGAATCTTAGTAATAGAATAAGAAAGTATAAGAGAAAGTGAAGAAAAAATAAACATTTTATAATGTATTATACACTTGTAAAATGAGAAAAACTTTTAAAAATATATAGTAACCAAGAAAGAGGCCAAAAAAGTAACGAACGAACCTAAGAACAAAACTTTTGAATGTTTATATCGACAGTTAGATACAAAAAAGGGAAAATAATACATTTATAGAAAAGCTAAAGCCGAAGAGAAGAAAAAAAGAGATTTATTCAAATAAGATTCATTAAAGATGAATGTAAAGGGTACTATTGAATAATGAGGAAATAAAAAAGTGATGGAAGAGATATTTTCATCAACTTTTTAATGAAAGTTTTGGTGATCAACTTAACTTAGGTAATTTAAATTGGTCAAAAGAGTATAGAAATTTAAATTTTTATTGTAAAATTTAAACTTCAAAAGTAGAACAAGTTTTAAATGGAATACAAAATAGAAAAGTAGTTGGATTAGATGATATTTTGATAGATGTATAGAAGTGCCTAGGGAAGCAAAATATTGAATGACTTACAAAGTTATTCAATCCGATATTGAAAACGAAAAAAATATTTGATCGGTGAAGGATAAGTACTCTAATTTCCTTATATAAAAACAAAGGAATAATATAAAATTGTACAAATTACAGGTATTAAACTAATGAGTCATACCATGGAAAAGAGTAATATTAAAAAGACTAAGGAAAGAGACCATGGCGATAGGAAATCAATTTGAATTCATGCCTAAAAGGTCGACGATAAAAGTTATACATCTTCTCAGGAAACTAATTGAAAAATATCGAGAATAGAAGCAAGACTTAGATGGTATTCGTCGACTTGAAAAAAGTTTATGACAAAGTCCCAAGAAAAATTATATGCAGAATTCTAGAAAAGAAAAGTATTAACATAGCGTATTTTGAAATAATTAAAAATATGTATGGGAATACAATGACAAGAGGAATGAAGATTACCAACAAATTAACTGAAACATTTCTCATAAAGATTGGATTACATCAAAGATTAGCTCTAAATCTATATTTTTTTACACTAATTATGAATGAACTCTTTGGATACATTCAAGACATAGAACCATAGTATTAAATTTCGACCCGTTTTAACACCACGATTTGTTTCGTTCGACGAAACCTCAGACCGCAGACGCGGCGAGATTCCGTAGCGCAGGATTCTGTTGGAACGCAATCGCGTTCGCGATCGAGCTCCGGGAAAACGATCGCGTTCGCGATCGCGCTCTGGGAGCGCTGACATGGAACGCGATCGCGGCCAGGTTCCTTGAACGCAATCGCGAGCGCAATCGCATTCGCGATCGAGCGCCGGGAAAGCGCGCTCGCGCTCTGGGAGTGCGATTGCTTGCGAAAACGAGCGATCGAGTTCCGATCACTGCAAAAACACATGAATAATAAACATTTGGAATCAAACTAATAATAAACATTTTAAATAATTAAATATTAATATTTAAAAGATAAAAAAATATTAAAATAATATCGAAACGGACGATACGGTATCGAAACTGTATCATTCCGGTCGCAAACCGAAACTTCGATACGAGTCGAAATTTTAAACCTTGCATAGAACCATAGTATATATTGTTTGCAGATGATATTGTTTTGATAATTAAGACACGTGAAAAAGTAAATGCTAAATTTGAATCTTGGCAGAAAACGCTGAGAGTAAAAGTTTTAGGCTTAGCAAAATAAAGACAGAATATATGAAATTTAAATTTAGCAATAGTAGATATAATGAGACAATTATTAAGATAGGTGATGATAAGTTATTTGTAACTGAGAGCTTCAAATTTTTAGGATCATTTTTGCAAAATGATGGAGGAATGAAGAGAGATGTCTTACATAGAATACAAACAAGATAGTTAAAATGGAGAAAAGCATTAGATGTTTTTTATGATCGTAAAATACCTCTAAAACTTAAAAGGAAGTTCTATAAAATGGTAGTTAAACATGATATATTTTATGAAGTTAAATGTTAGACTATGACTAGAATGAAGCAAAATGAGTCTGTACGATGAGAATATTAAGGTCGATGTGCGGACATATGAGGATAGATAAGATAAAAAGTTAGAGCATTAGAGAGAAAGTTAAGATTGCATCTATTAAGGGAAAATTTCAGGCGATACGTTTAAGATTGTACGAACATGTATTTAAAAGACCAATAAAAGCTCCAGTTAGGCGATGTGAAACTATGATAAATATACATATCAAATCAGGAAGAAGACGACCAAAGAAGACTTGATTAGCAACAATAAATCAAGATAATTTTTTTTTAAATATAAATGATGATATAGTAGGGAATAAACCCTAATATCAGAAATATCCACATGTGATCCCACTTAAGTAGGATAAAATTTGGTTATTGTTGTTTGTTGTTTTTGATTTGTCAATTAAAAAACCCTATTCAACGAACTAAAATGTTTGTATTAGGTCCAATGTTCATATTTTTAGCTTGAAGCATTGGATAAAGTTTTCAATCGACTTAAGCGCTTTTTTAGTTTCGTGAAGTGAACATTGGACAATAATTTGTAAGGGTTATTTGGTGGATCATGTTGCATACGAGCTTACACGAAACATAACTACCTTTTATCATACTCTAGTGCCAAAAGAAAACACCAAAAGGTTTTGGAAGCAAATGCGAGATTTCATCTTTGGATTCAAAACTCTCTTAGATAACATGCTTCACATCTAGAGTTAGATTTTCATCTATAGGGTAGAGGTTTTTACTCATGGTACTTATTGTATATCATCTTAAGAGAATGTGATTGTATTTTGTGGGAATTCAGGAGCAACTAAGTTATATTGGATTGTATTGTTTGTTAAAAGATCTATAGCAACAAGAGGAGCTCACCCAGACAATTGAGGTAGATCATGGGAAGTGAACACTAAATGGTTTGCTTGATAGAAGGTTCAATTTTCTTAGTCTAGAGAGAAATCAAGATCAAGTTTTGACTCGCCTATAGAGTACGGTTGAGGGACTTTCAACAAATGCTTCACAGCTCGTCATTTTGAGGAGCTTAGAACCATAGGTCATGAGGTAAGAGCTGAGACTTCAAATCTTGCTACATGCATTCTTAGCATTGTGATTATATTTTGTAATTATTTCCACTTTATATGTTGCCACTTTAATTGATTACACACATGCTTGTTATTTAACATTGTACTTGAATTTGTTGTGTGGAAGAACTGAAAGTGAAATCATGCAACTATATCCACCATGCATCCCTTCATCTTGATCCGTTGTGTAGTTGTGTAGCCCTAATGCCCATTTATTTGGTGCCATCAAAAATACTACCATTTACTGCTCCTATGGACTCCATAGTTGTTCTCGTTGTTGACCTCCTAATGGTTTGTTACCCATTCAGAGAAATTCTCTAGCAACAACCACCTAATGGTTAGTACCCACTTGACACATCTCTACTATTGTAAAATTGCAAACAATATGATACCCGATCATGGTCATTTGGTCTTAAGAACAAATGTATAGTTCATAATTTTGAAATAAGACTAACCACTCACAATACTCCTAACCACCATACAACTATGCTGTTGGAAAAATATCATTATATAAGCATACCAGCAATTCTTGTGCCTCCATAATATATATTGGTTATTTCCACTTCAGGGTAGACCCCTTCTCCAAAAACATTTTTGCAAAGGTCCAAATGGTACCTATATTTTCTCAGCAGAAGCTTATCAATAAAGTTCAATAACAAAAATGATAGCAAAACAACAAAATGATTATGGAAAACTAGAGCATTTTGATGGCAACAGAATAATATAAATGAAAACCACGGAGTAAAAGTATGAGAGTCTCATGATAGCAAAGATAAGCTCAGAAAACTGTGTCCTGAACCTGCAACAGTCCACGCTCAGGCTGTTGCTATATCAGACATGTATCGAATGATCCCAACACCCCAAACGACTGGATTGCCTGGTGTATAGTGCTTATCACCCTCATTGTCATCCCCAGAAAAACTATGAGAAAGTCGGATGCAAGTTTAAACTGAGTAGAATATGAATATTATTCACTCTAGTTTGCTCGCTTCTTTAGCTTCACTAATCAATCTGGTATTCGTACTATTGTGAGTCGGTCCCACCAATAAGGTTCATCCCATATGACGACCACATATTTTTTATTTACCATGATACTATAACTCTTTTAATCCTCTGATATAGCATTACAAACAGAGACTATTTGGTGTGTTTAATTGAAAAAGGAGCTGAAATTTTGTTAAATAACGAATCAACAGTTTACTCACCGTACTAGTTCAAACAAGAAAAAGAATACAACCTAATGCTTCTAAATTTTATTTTCATTTCTGCAGATTCCATTTAGCTGTAAAATAAGAGTTTACTTAAGTTTGGTGATGTTTTAGTGAAACCTAGAGTTTCATATGGAGGTTACCATGGTTGGTCTCTTGAATTTCCTCTTGTGAAATTCATTCCACTTGAAATCCCGTCTTTGCCATGTTTATTATTTCAAACCATACCAACCATGCTGGCACTAACTGTACCAATTCTTTATTGGATGATACAGGATAGAATCATGCAAAACACTAGGCAAATCACTAGGAATCTGGCTGTTGGACATGTTTCCAACAGCATAAGCATCTCCTTAGTCCTTTTTGGATGTTAGAAGTTGTTTTGAGCTTTAATAAGATTCTCGCTGTTCACTCCTATTTGTCACATATTCAGCTCATATTCTCTTATTTAACATTCCAAGCATTTCAAATTATGCTGGGAAATTTAAGCTACAGATGTGAACTTTGACTAGTGGTGCATAAATAGATGTTTCACTAGGACAAGTGATCACTGAGGATAAGCTTACAAGCACTAAGTTAACCGGCATTACATGAATTGTCAGTCCTGTCTTTATGAAATTATGAATAACTCATCTAATTGATTATTGCCCTTCTATTAGCCTGACTGCACAACATGAAGTTGATCCAATCCTTAATTGCTTATGGAAAAAGACACAACACTATAACTAAAAGCTTAGGAGTAAATTCAAATTCCAGCAGAAGTGAGATACAATCATTAAACAGCTGTATTTGCAACTGGATGCTAGTGATGCCAAAACTTGCATGTGTCCACCTTTTCCAGAATAGTGTTCTTGGATAGAGAACAACGAGGGTAGCCTAGATAAAACAAGAGAACTTTACCTCACATGCTCTGGAATTGGATCGATAAAAAAAATTGTGAGATTTTTCAACTGGAGGCATTTTAACTCCATTTTATATATGGGACTGAGAATCCTTCTTGTGACATAGGAATACAAGCACTTCTAAGATCATTCAATGGAATAATACCTTGTATCTATATTTGGTGAACGAACAGTATCATTTTTTGGTGCCACTTGAAAATATGCAACCTCAGTACATACTTGAAACCACCATAATCTGTCAGCTACGAAACAAAACATTATCATTAATAGATGAAATGGGTAAGCAAGAGATTTGGACATTGTCATGAAATGCAAATTCAAAGTAGCTTATGTCAATTGCCTAAACAAGGCAGACCAACAAGGGCAAAAGGGTCGGGCATACCACTATTTTCACCGGGAGTTGTATTCTTCAAATACTGTTGATCATAAGTTTTAATCGATGCACCAAATTTTCCAATATAATAATCTTTCACATATTCAGCATACGCTTCCTGAAAGCAGCAAATTGTGTAAGTCTAGTTGAAAAATTCGACATAATTCAGGATCAGATAATGCATAAATATATATGTTTGTGCTTCTCATAAAGTAAATCTTTCCTTAGAAATTCACTAATAATTGCAGGATCCTTAATGTTGTTTTCCAAGCAAACTTCTTAGTTCTTACAACCACAGACATTGTTCATCCTAGTAAGTACAAAATAGAGGAATTTCCTCAAAATTCTTAGACTGGGAGAATATTTCACTAATCATCGCCACTTCAGGTTGTTTGAGAGCCTGTAATGGTTTGAATTAAATATGTCAATTTCCATAACATCAACTATATATAGATATATTTTTTGAAACAGAGATATTCTTAAGAGCTACAAGTAAACCTCTACAAAGAAAACAATGTTACCTTCCAAATTTTTTGAATAACAAATTGGGCTTCTAGACCTACTAGTATGATGATACCTTTCATTGGTTTTCTATAGTTGTACAGATCAATGTCAAATTTCTAACCTTTTAAATTAGTATTGAATAAATTCCCGTACAAAGTTCCCGCCAATGTGAGGTCCCAAAGAAAAGCCTATTGTACACAGCATTATCCTACTTTGCAACCAGCAATTTTCATGATTCGAACCCACAACCTTCAGATTACACCGGAGCAATTTTATTATTGTATCAAGGCTCCCCTTCAATAGCCAACTAGAAGATATAACAAATATGATATTGTTGTTTCTGGAAACTATTGTGGCGATTAACAAATTCGAAAGATATAATAAAAAAAAAGATAATTAATTATAAAATGAGTATCCTAAAGAGGATTGATTTGAAATAATATCAGATAAAAGAATATTTTCATTATGCACGTTATACTCAGTTGGATTCTATGCTTGATGATGGTAATAGGTTGACCTATTCTTACCCAAAATCAAGGTAGGAGCTAGGAAGATATATTTATGTTTGTATTGTTGCTCCAATTCAAATGAATGGCAACATACTTTCAACCCCCAATTGAACTTTGATAAAGGTTTTCGCTTCTTATTGGCAAATTGTCTCCCCCTTTAAGTCGAAGCAAAATCATTTGCTACCCCTAAAGATTCTCATCCTTGGCTCGTTAAAATGGAATCATCAACTACTCTTGAAAGTTTAGATTGAACTTTTTTGTCAAGGAATGCAAGAATGTATTCTATTCTTTCACATGTGAAGTTGGTTCAGTATGTGTTATGGAAATCTCATAACATGTTGAGCAGCATGACAAAAAACATATTGTTCTAATAAATTATCGCATCGGTAAATTATTGTACAATATTATTCAAAACACAATTCTCCTGTGTCACTGCATCAACCATCAAGTATTGTGTGATGCTAACACTTAGCACCCCCTTGGCATGCTACAATCATGGTTTGAAATCTCGTATCATGCTGAAACAAATGGTAGAAATATATCATTTCGATAAATCACCGAAACTCAATATCACTCAATGCCAAGTTTGAAAATCTCAAGCAGTGTCAGTTTTAATTTTTAGCAAGAAAGATAGTGTTTCAATGTCGTGTTGATGCTTCGATGCATGGCATCAATGATGGATTGGAATTTGAAGGAGATAAAGCAACGAAAGGAAGCATTGCTCCATGCGAATGGTCGAAAAATATCATTATGATAAATTACCGAAACTTAATACCACTTAGAATAGACGATATCTCTTTTTTATGTTTCATCTCTTTCTTCAACTCCAATCCATTACCGAGACTATGCATTGAAACATCGATATGATATAGAAAGTGTTGTTCCAGACAAAGATCAAAACTTTGACACGACTCAAGATTTTGAACCTTACACATCAAGATGAATTGAAATAATATTGTTGTTATTGTTGTTGTTGTTGTTGTTGTTGTTGTTGTTGTTGTTGTTGTTGTTGTTGTTGTTGTTGTTCTTGTTATTATTGTTGTTGTTATTGTTGTTGTTGTTGTTATTATTATGTTTCGAAACTTATGTACATGTCATTTCAAATAAAATCTAAATTCTAAACTTATAAATATATAATTGTTTTTATCTTCTTTTTCTTCTTCATCTAGTTCCTCCATCAATCATCAATTCATCATTGACATCATCATAGTTTAAAATATCAATCCGTTCCGGATGAAACCGCCCATTGCCCAGCACCGATACAGATGATACCGATGGTCGTGGGGCCTCGCACGCTCTGCGAGGGCTGCTGTGTGCGTCCTCCGCAGGGGCCGCGGCGATGTCATTCGACCTCCACGTGGAGCGTAGCGGCTCCGCAAGGGAGCGCGGCAGCAGAGCGGAGGCATCACAGTGATTTTAATAATCAACTTTCCAAACTATAGTTTAACTATATGAAAAATTGAGTAAAACAATTAAAATTTAATAAATTTATCTTATTAATTTAAAAATATTTCATCAATTATTTTAAAATTTATTTTATTAATTTATATATTATGAATAATAATTTTATTATTATTAAAATTTATTTTATTTTTTAATCCTATTTAAATTAATTTTTTGATAATTTTCTTTCCATAATTATTTTGTTTATTTTTAATAATTAAATTAAAATTTTCATTTTTATATTTAAAAATTATCGAAATTTACCGATACAGCATAATACGATATCGAAACCTTATCGTTCCGATCGCGGACCGAAACCTCAATACGACTCGAAATTTTAAACCTTGGACATCATACATGAGAACATCGGCACAATATCAAATAAATACTATTTCAGAAAAAATCAAAACTTCAGCACGAACTGAGATTATGAATCTTGGTTTTAACGTCTTCTTAGTTCTAAGTGCAGAGGGCTTTGCCCCATGCTTTGACATGATGTTCAACCACATAAGATGGCTAAGCAAACAACTAGTGGAACCATAATAATTGCCAAGTATTCAACATCAAAACTCATCAAAATTCTATGGCCTGGCCTAGAAGGGAATGCCGAAAAATTGACTGGAGATTGATTATTGGAAAACAAAAGATAAAGTTCATGGCACAATGTCATTCACTAAGGAAATGTTAACACTTAACATTTCATCTATTCATAGAGGATGGGATATTTTAGAAAGTCAAAGTACCTCATCCATTATAGCGATTATGAAATATCACACCATGTTGGTCAACATGGATAGAATTTTCTATTTCGCTTGTAGACCGATACCAGCATCGCCCTCCAGATTTGCATGGTCCCACTGTTTATTTATTTATTATTTTTCATTTCTATTTTTTTTTAAAAAAAGTTAATTCAAATTCATTCTCTTTATCTATTCTCTCTTTTTTTTTTCCTCCTTAACTATTAATTTTTTTCTCTCGTTCATCCATTCACAAGGGTAAACGGGGGCGAAAAAATGATGGTTATTTATTTTTCCTCCTTCATTCATCCACGAGATAAACAAAGAAAAAAATACTCTCTTAAAGGATGGTTAATTTTGTTTCACTCCATGTGTCTATGAGGTATAAATAAAATAAACTTCTTTAAGATGGACGGAGATTATTAGGATAAATAAATAAAAGACAACCCGATGTATGAAGCTCCTGCCAATGCGGGGTTCTGAGGAAGGGTCAATTGTATACAGTCTTATCCTGCATTGCAAGAAGTTATTTCTACGATTCGAACCCATGACCTCTAGGTCACACAACGACAACTTTACCATTACACCAATGCTCCCATTCTATTAGAAAAGTAAATAAAATACATTTTTTAACCTTATAAAATATTCTACTATGAATTAAATTATTATATATATAAATTTGTTTTTATTTTAAATGGATCAAAATAAATCCAAATTAAGTTCAATTTAAACTTACTTAATCTGGTCATGTATACTTGATGAACTTTAATTAATCCTAACGTGACTTTTACTCAATAAGCATCAAACATTTCATAAGATAATATCAAAACTTGAACTCAACATTTAACATCTCAAATGTAACTCAATAGTAAGCATCTATAACAATCAAATATTAATAAAAATATTCTTTAATTAATATACTGATATTTTAAAAAAGTATCGAAAGGCATAATACGATACGGTACCGAAATTGTATTATTTTAGTCATAAATTGAAACTTCGACACAGCTCAAAAAATTAAACCTTGGTTCAAATAGTAGATCAAATGGAAATGGCAGGATGTAAACCCCATATATCATTAGCAGTTAATCTTTTCCTTCACTAAGGCAATGGAGTTTGCCAAATGATTCATTACTAATCTTGGAATATAGGATGGTATCTTTTAACTTAGGAAGAAGAACGGATGAGAGAGAGAGGTCAGACAAGGAAGTTACTAGCTAGATATCACCTTTTAGGTTGTTGATGTTTAAAAGTTTGTTGTCTGCATTGTGGACAACTATGTTCCTTGGACGAAAGGTTTAATCTCTAGCCTTCTAGGAATAGAAACTTGAAGAGTGAATTCGCGTTTAAGTGAGGAGAAGCAAGAATTCAATTCTAATTAGATACTTAGCCACCTTGAACCAAAGCACAAAAGTAAAGCCCTAGATTAGCAAATAGTTTACCCATTCTATCCAATATAGTCTTATGTTAAAATTCAAAGACAAGTTTGAGGTAGGTCCTATGTCCATAAGAAGTTAATGTTGGTGCAGGGGTACCAGATAATTGAACCTGGATTTTGATAATGACAAAGATTCAAAGTTAAGTCATATTGTGTTAAGTTTGCTGGACTTAACAGTAGGTTTGTCGGATAGAACTAGGCAATGAAGTCTTACTAGATCAAGGATATCAGGTGAAGGATTTGTGATTGATCGGCATGGTTTGGACACTAGAAAGAAGTCGTAGGGGTCAAAGGATCAAAGGCTAAGCAAGAAAGTCCAAACATATCAGAAGACAAATGGGTTTGGCAAAGCAAGGTAAGAATCTTGTGTGGAGTGGTCCTTCCGATCAAAAGGTCGCTGGCAACCTTAGGCGTCGATCTAACTAAGGATTTCGAGAAAATATCGAAGTCAAGATCGAATAGTCGAAGACTATCATTATTATACTTTGCATACTGTGTTAATGGTGTGATGCAGGTTTTTTCTAGGTGATTGGATGGAATTCAATCAATCGGACTTCCAGGCGCCCAAAAAGATTCCAAGCGATTGGATCCAGATATAGACAAATTCGAGATCTGAGTTAGGTATATAGTGACATGGCAGACGCCTGTATGTATTCCAGGCGAATGAGTTTGGATAACAGAGGATTGAAACAGGCATATCAACATTTCATCGGAGGCTGCCACATCAATTTCCAAGTGCTTGGAAGGGGTCCAAGCGCCTGGAGTGAGATGACCCGGCTGCGACGGATCGAACGAAAACTCAATTGGAGACGCCTAGAAGGCCTTCCAAGTGCCCAGATAAAGTTTATAAAAGAACCCTCAAACAGAGAGCCCTACATCAATATTCAAGTGCTTGTGTTCTCATCTCTCGTGTTCGGCAATCGACACCAGTGTTGTGGTGCTACGACTTCAACCGGGTGCTTCATTTCCATCTCTTAAAGTCTGTATACATTTTTGTTAAAGCTAGTCGTTTCTTTTATACTTAATTTCTAAAGGGACGGTAAGGTTGTCACTGTTCCTTATACTTTGTAAGAAACGAATCTCTTGTCTCCAACGAGAAAGAGATATTTAGTGTTTGCCCATTGATAGCGATCTCGGATCGCAGACCTTGGACTAGCAACCTTTCGACTATGCACTAAGTAAAATATTCCATGTGTCTTTATTATTTCCGTTGCATATTACTTTGAATTTTACGAAAAGAAAGAAAAAAAAGTTTACGCTATTCACCCCATCTCCACCCCCCCCCCTCCCCTCCCCTCCCCTCCCCTCTAACGTTCTAATCGATCCTACAATTTGTATCAAAACGGGGGCGCTCAGATCTGGTGCAACCATCGATTGAGCAATCACTTTAATTTTGTTTTGTTTTTCTTTTATTGTTATAGTTTTTTTTCCGCACTACTAATCCAAGACCAAGTCTTGATATATTTTCTTTTTCGTGTTTTTACAAGATTTGTACATGGCCCATCAAGAAAGCTTCAATACCATTCGACGTCCCTTCCTTTTCGGAGATGATTTCCTATACCGAAAAAATCAAATGGAGTGTTTCCTGAAAACACAAGTAGAGATGTGGATCGCCATCCAAACCGAATTCACTCTTCCCACCGATGATCATGCAAAGCCGCTTGAGTGCGACAAATGGACGACCAGAATGAAGCGTCAAATTGAAACGGATGCCAAAGCTACTCAAATTCTACAATATAAACGGTCCAAAGAAGAGCTCAACTATGTCGGTCCATTCATAAGTGCTAAGGATCTCTAGGATAAACTCAATGAGCTTCACGAGGGTTCCTCCAACACTAAGGTATGTAAGCTAGACTTATAATTAAATAATTTGTTTGATATAAAAATGCAAGATGACGGGTGTGCTAGCTAACTTCACACCAGAATTCAAGACATCATGAACGGACTACATTCAATTAGTGAAAAGGTAGAAAATCAGGATGTGATCAAGTACGCACTTAAAGCTTTCTCGAGAACTACTTTATAGGCATCCATGGTTGATGCATATAAAGTTTTCTGGGACTTATCAAAAATTTGATTAGATGAATTATTTTCTGAATTTGAATTACATGAGCAAACAAACTTAGTCCAGGCCAATAAAAGTATCGCTTTGGTCGCAAGTCAGGAGAAGGACAAATTCAAAACCAAGTCCAATGAGTTCGAGTCCGAACTAGGCGATGATGTGGCTTCCTAGCTAGTAAACCTAATTCGGAAGTTACTCAAGAAGAAACGAAGGACCAAGCAAACAAACTCAAGTCGAACCACTAAGTCAAAAACGGATGATGCGTCTTTGCGAGTGCAACAAAAAGCGGCACTTCAAATCCGATTGCCCTAATCTAAAGTCCCAACTATCAAGAAGGCACTAAAAAGTCATATGGGATAAATCATCAGATGAGGAGGACCATGATCAAGCTAGCAATTTAGCACTAATGGCAAAACCCGAGTTAGAGCCCGAACCCGAGTCCGAGTTTGAACCTGAATCGGAATTCAAGACCGATTGAAGCCATGAATCCATTTCTAATTCAGAAGGTTCCTATAAGGTATGCCCATCATTAATTAAAAAATTATATATAATGATTATATTCTTAACTAAAAAATTAGCTAAATCCAATTCAAAGGTCAAGTCTTTACTTAAGGAGGTTGAAACTCTTAAGGAAAAGGTTAACCTAACCTCTTCAACTGTCAAGTTCAAGAAGAAAACTTAACTCAAGTCCAAAAGCTTGAGGAAGAGAATTCTTTGTTGAAAGAACAAGTTCAAGAGCTTACTAAACATCGAAAAGTTCACATTGGGATCCAAGTGTCTAGATATGATGCTTGGGTCTCAAAGAGTTGTGTACAACAAGATCGGACTTGAATTCAAAGCTAAATCAAATAATAGATCATATCTTTCAATTGTTAATCGTAATGATAAAAGAATCCAAGCATGGATCCCTAATTCAAGTTTAGTAAAACAATTAGGTTCAACCAAGTATTGGGTTCCCAATGATCAAATTTATTATGTAGGTAAATCATATCATGATCCAGGGGAGCTAATACTAAACTTGTATGTTTAATTAATTAAATGGCATGTGTTTATTACATGCTTTAATTTAATTGTTTATCATAGAACAGCTTAGATAGGACCAAGGATTGATTGACACTTGATAACATTGTATCAAGATGCGGTGAGATGATAGTACGTTAGATAAACTCAGTCAAGTGCAATCGAGTTGGATAAAAAGTATCTGACTTGTTGCACTTAGCTAAGAGGAACTAACTAAAGCTACCTCACCATATTCTAAACTAGTTAGACCAGCGTTTCTCATTAAGTTAACTAAGTAGATAATTTTTTGAGCTAGCTTTGTCTAAGAAAGTGGTCGATCCGATTAAGAAGGTCTCGTGGCTTCGCAAGCTAACTTTAGAAATGTTCACTTAATTGACTAAAGGCTAAACTCGAATCTAACCAAGGTCAAACAATCTTATTATTTGAAAATCATCTCATACAAACCCATAGGAAGAATTTGATTGATCCAAACCAAGTACCTTGTATGTAGAAGCAATAGATGTTGGACAGGGGGTGCTCTAGACATATGATCGGAGACCGACTAAAGTTTACTAAGCGAAGATTCAAAACTTAGGATCGGTAGTCTTCGGCGATAAACTTAAGATTATTGGATTAGGTAATATTGAACTAAATTCTAATTGTATAATACGCAAAGTTTTATTGGTAGAAAACTTTGAATTTTGAATATTAGTCAATTGTGTGATACTGATTATAGAGTTGCATTTTCATCCAATGAATACCTTATTAAAAGGGTTGATTGCTCCAAAATCATACTTAAGGGAATTAGAAAAAACAATTTCTATACAATTGACTTATCAAGCTCCTCACTCAAGTGTCTAATGACACAGCAAGAGAAAATATGATTGTGGCATAGGAGACTGGGTCACTCCCATCTAAGATTTATTCAAAAATAAGTCACAACGAACTAGTTAGAGACCTACCTAAGTTAGATTTGATTATCCAACAAATCAAATTCTAGGTGACCCTAATATAGGTGTCAGAACTCGAGCATCCTATAGAAATACAAGTCAAATTTCCCTAATCTCTAAGATTGATCCTAAAACTAAAAATCAAGCTCTTCTTGACCCTGATTGGATTATAGTTATGCAAGAAGAGTTAGCTCAATTCACCAAAAATCAAGTTTGGGACTTAGAACCAACACCTAAGAACAAAACTATCTTAGACGTAAAATGGGTATTTAGGAACAAACTTGATGACAAAGGCAAAATTGTTAGAAATAATGCTAGGTTAGTAGCAAAGGAATTTAATCAAATAGAAGGGTTAGATTATGATGAAACCTATGCACAAGTAACTAGACTTGAATCCATCAAAATGCTATTAGCCTATGTTGCACATAAATGATTTAAATTATATCAAATGGATGTCAAGTCGGTATTCCTAAATGGTTTCATCAAAGAAGAAATATATGTATATCAACAACCAAGATTTGAAGACCAAGTACAACCTAATTATGTATTTAAACTAAGAAAAGCATTATATAGACTAAAACAAGCACCTAGGGTTTGGTACGAAAGATTAACGATTCACTTAATATCTAAAGGATTCAAACAAGAACAAATTGATCCAACTGTTTGTAAAAACCTTAGATCAAGAAATATTTATAGCTTAAATTTATGTAGACGACATCATCTTTGGCTCAACAAACATTATCTTTTTAAATGAATTTATCTCACTAATAGAGAGTGAGTTTGAAATGAGCTTCATAGGAGAACTTAGCTTCTTTTTAGGATTACAAATAAAACAAACAAAGGAGGAAAATTATATTTGTCAAAATAAATATGCTAAGGAGTTAATTAAGAAATTTAGCATGGAAAATACCAAAGAAATTAGTACACCTATGACTACTAGTGTAAAAATTGATAATAACTTGGAAGAAAAATTTATAGACTTAAAATACTATAAAAGTGTGATAGAAAGTCTTCTATACTTAACTGTAAGTCGATCTAATATTAACTTTGCAGTAGGTATATGCGCAAGATATCAATCTTGTACCAAGGAATATACCTAAATCTAGTTAAAAGAATTTATAGATATATCAAAGGAATCTTAAATGAGGAAATTTGATACCCTAGGACCAATAACTTTAAGCTAATAGGATTTTCTGACTCAAATTATGTCGGATGTAAACTTGATAGAAAAAGTACAAATGGTAGTTGTCAACTTCTAGATTAAAATTTAGTTAGCTAATATAGCAGAAAATAATCTTGTGTTACACTATCTACTCAAGCAAAACATATAACAATGGCGAGTGTGTAGCTCAGCTTTTCTGGATGATACGTATTCAAAAAGATTTTCAACTAGATTTTAAAAATATTAAAGTTATGATTGATAATATTAGTCAATAAATCTAACAAAAAACTCAATACATCACTTAAAGATTAAACACATAGAAGTAAAACATCATTTTGTTAGGGAACATGTAGCCAAAGATGGCATAACACTTGATTATGTTGAATCAAGTCAAACTTAGTAGATATTTTTACAAAACTGTTATCATAAGCAGAATTTAGTTACTTAGGAGAAAATTAAGAATGTATTTAGTATAATAGGATTTTACTTTACATTATTTATTTATCTTTTAATTTTTTTTGGAACTAGCATAGGACATACGTTAGACATCATGTACCTATAGATTTAAAAAGTCAATGCATCTTACAACACTTAAGTTTAACCTGATTGTGTACCGAACCACTTAGATGGGTGTGAGATGTTAGGGTCTTACTCATGATTCCAGATGTAGATCTAATACATTGACATAAATCAAGGAGTATAAATATAAATTAATTACCTAGATGACCAACTTCCACTAAGACTAGTGATAATGTAATATCATCCGAGTCAAAAGAAAGTTGGACATTACTTTAAGGACCGTTTATTAGATGATTTAATTTTATATATTATTTTGTAATTAGAGTTATTTAAACTCACTTCAGAGGCACATGCTTGGATTTATAGATTCGTGTTCATGCTTATGTCAATATTATTGAAAACGACATTGAAAATTTGTTTGGATACTTAGACAAAATTTCAACTTCAAATATTTTTAATTCTTGAAATTTTTTTTACTTCTTCAAACAAAGTTTTGACGTTGTTAAAAAAGTGTTAAATTTTTTTTTTTTTTGATAAATGGCAAAGGGGTAGTAGTAAAGTTAAGAGAATGGCATTTTGAAAAAAAAAAATTCAACACTATCAAATTAAGGGGGAGGTAATATTAAGGGGGAGAATTTGTATTGAACATTAAAATACCCTTATTTATCTGTTGATTTCCTTAACTTTGAGCAATGTTGTTATAAATCAAAAAATGGGGAGATTGTTGGTGGAATGGCACAAGATAATTGAACTTGGATTTTGATAATGACAAAAGTTCAATGTTAAGTCATATTGTGATCTGATATTGTGTTAAGTTTGCAGGACTTAACAGTAGGTTTGTCGAATAAGACTAGGCATGGAAGTGCTAGCTAGATCAAGCAAGGACACCAGATGAAGGATTCGTGATGGATCAACATGATTTGGACATCAGGAAGAAGTTGTGAGGGTCAAAGGATCGAAGTCTAAGCGGGAAAGTCCAAACAGGTCAGAGGACAAAAGGATTTAGCAAAGCAAGGTAAGAATCTTGTGTGGAGTGATCCTTCTAGACTGAAGAACTGGCAAGGTCGCATCCTCGGTATGGGGACAATCTTTGGTGTCGATCTGATTAAGGGTTCCAAGGAAATACCGAAGTCAAGATACTTTGTATATTATATTAATGGTGTGATCAATCGCTCAGCGTGGATGGAATTGATCGATCGAACTTCAGTGTTGGATCGAATCTGCAAATTCGATATCTGAGTCAAGTACATGGTGATGTGGCAGATGCTTGTATGTGTTAGTAATATATGAGAGATGTCCTAAGGCAATCGCCTTATGTATGAACCATTTATATGATAAATGAAGATTCACTATTTGAGTATACATGTTTTATGTATTTGATTGGATCTTAAACTCATTTCTTGAATGTCCCACGATACGATTCACGGCGTGAGAGAATTTGTGATTGGATCGACTAGTGAGTATCTCTACATGTGTAATTGTGATGTATCGGAATTATCCTAGTCGATGAATTGATGGATTTGGACACCATCAATTACGCCGAGAAGCACGAGTATACTCCTTCGTGTATCAGCGGTGATTCTCAGCGGTTGGAGACATAGTGATGTGAGTTAATCGTGGATGCTAGTTATGGTAACTAGTTCATTAGTGACCGGTAGTAAGACTTCATATGGTTCTCTGCGTATATAGATATGTCGATGAAGTTCTTCTGCGTGACTTAAGTCGATGTTCCTTTGACTTGCGGTATTAGTCATCTTGATCATAGAGACTTATGCTTTGACATCTTAAGCAAACATCTCTGGAGATGTGGACCCGGATGATTGGGTATAAGTCGAAGTGATCGAAGGTGTTTGAATAGCCTATAAAGGATTCACCACTCTCCTTGCGAGGAGATGTATACCCATGGCCTCTCGTCGGATTATTACTAAAGTCTTTGCAAAGCATTACATGTTTAGAGTAAGGTACTCTTCGATACGTGTCAGAACTAGAATCCGTAGGACGAGGAAATGATACTTGGGCTAGGTGTGACGTAGTCAGCCTAGTGGGGACTGACACAATAGACCATGTCCTGAACCAAGTGGGTATAAGATGAGTGAAGGGAATGGGGCACGAATCATTCGAATTTCTTGAAGGGTTTGAAATAGTTGGATCAAAGTTGATCTTTTCGGTTAATTGGGGATCGTGATGTACTCTTAGGTGTCACTCGCGATCGTTACATAATTAATGGTTAATTATAGGCGGCCAACGTAAGCGAGAACCTATTTGATCGCACGCACAACGGCGTAATCAGAAAGATTTAAACGAGCTTGAGAATGGGATTCTCGGGCCAGAGAAACTAAGTTTGGTTGGACGAACATAAAGCGGCGTGAAATCGTTTGATCATGATAGGCGTGGATGGTAGTGTCTTATGAAGGCGTAATGGATGACAAAAAATGGTTTGGTTCTAATCCAATGGAGGAGAATAAACCAAAGGGTTTGGTTTATTTTAAACGAATGAACCAAAAGTTGGTTCGGTTCGTTTTAACTTAAAATAAACCATCATGCTTTGGTTTATTTTAACTTATCTTAATGGAGCGGGTTAACGGGCCTAATGGTTATGATCCATTAACCATTAAGAGAATTAGTTCTCTATAAAAGAGGGCTTAATGGATAATTAAGCCTAATCAAAACCCTAGCTTGGAGTTGCGCTTGACCTAGTTGTGCCTTGACCTAGTTGTGCCTTGACTTGTTGTCTTTGCCGTCTAGCTCCTTGCCGGCGTCAAGCTTGACCGGTGATCCTCGGCGACCCTCCGTAATCTTCCTAGCTTCGGTGAAAAGGTGAGCACTTGGCTTCCTTGTTTTGGCGGCGCCTCCTCCCAAGCTGTGTCCAGTTTTCTGGACAGCTTCTTCTCGTCGGGCGTCGTTTGGGCGGTTGGCTCACTGGCTAAACTACCGGGGATTGGATCTCCGGTAATCCTATGAGGTGGAGGACGAAGGATTCGTCAATCGGTTGACGAAGACCTCTCCGGAGAAGCGAGTTTTAAGGACTCGTATAAGGATCCGAATTTGGATTCGGATCGTAATCATCTCTCGATCACGTCGTCTTCAACACGAGGCTAGTAACCCGTACGAAGACGAAGCTCGTCAACTTTGAAGTCATCCCGAGGAACTCGGCGTGGATACGGATAGAGACGATTCTAGCGAGGATCGTTCCGGTTGATGTCGTTCCCGCTACACGTCATACGAAAGGTATAACGTAGATAAATTTTTTTTTATTGCAAATTTAAATTTACGGTTATGTCTACACTTGTTGTAATATGCATGCGTGTGTTGTGTGTTGTAATAAATGTAGATTTATTATTTTTATTGCTTCCGCTGTGTTCATGTTTACGAAACATGATCGAACACACACACGCCGCGGTGCCGGAAACCCAACAGTATGTATTCCAAGAGACTGAGTTTGGATAACAGAGGATTGAAACAGGCAAATCAATGCTTCATCGGAGGCTGCCACATCAGCTTCCAAGTGCCCAGAAGGGGTCCAGGCGCCTGGAGTGAGATAAGACCTGACACAGTAGATCGAACCAAGACTCGGGTGGAGGCGCCTAGAATGCCTTCCAGGCACCTGGAATGCCTTCCAGGCACCCAGATAAAGTTTATAAAAGAACCCTTGAACAGAGAGCCCTACATCAATTTTCAAGTACTTATGTTCTCATCTCTCGTGTTCGGCAATCGACATCAATGTTATGGTGCTATGACTTCAACGGGTGCTTCATTTCCATCTCTTAAAGTTAGTATATATTTTCGTTAAAGCTAGTCATTTCTTTTATACTTAATTTCTAAAGGGATGGTAAGATTGTTACCGTTTTTTATACTTTATAAGAAACGAATCTCTTATCTCTAACGAAAAAGAGATATTTAGTGTTTGTCCATCAATAGCGATCTTAGATCGCTGGCTTTGGACTAGCAACCTTTCGGCTATGAACCAAGTACAAAAATCCCTGTCTTTATTACTTTATTATTTCCGCTACATACTACTTTGAGTTCTACGAAATGAAAGAAAAAAAAGGATTTACGCTATTCACCTCCCCCACACCCCAGCATTCTAATCGATCCTACAGCGAAAGTGTCATTCCAAAGCTTTTTAAGCTGTGGCACAAGCTAGGCAATCAACTAGAGCACCAACAAATGGAAAGTGAATTGAAAGCATAGGCTTCAACTGAAGTTGCACCTTACTTGGGCTCTGTTGACTAACTCATAAGCCTGGCACCAAGAAAATAAATTCTCTACTACCTGAACTGGCAACGAGGACCAATTCCTTGCCATGTCTCAGGTCTCAGTCAAGTGAGAGCAACTATTCCCACTAGTTAACAGGGGAAGAAGGAATTGGAGGTGAGCCCTCCCAGCCTATAGGCTAGCCAGGGGTAGTTAAAGGTGCTCAGAAAATATTTATAAAATCAAATTTTGCAAATATCATATGAAAGCAAGGAGCTAGAGAAAAGCTTGCCAGTAAATTCTTCCCATTCTTCACGGCATCAACAATAGGAGAGCATAGTACATCAGGATTCCCATACTGAAACTAAACAAGTCAAAAACATTTGGTAAGTGTCAAAAGCACCATATCTCAGTCCTATTATGTAATCTGCTTACCGCTATTGCTGCAGCATCAGCCAACAAGTACAAGAAATCAACATCATTCTTAAGCTGCACAAATAGACAACATAACAAATAACTAAAACGGCACATCAGATATGTTAGCATAGAACTTAAACTATAGCATATTTGTCACCCTATGTGTGGGCCAAAATGTAATGAAATTACTGAGAAGATAATTACATTAATAGAAACAAGATTTAAGTTAAAACAAGAACCTTATTTTGAGGTTAGTTTTAAACAAGCTCTACTAGAAAGGAGAGAAAATAAATTTGATCTCGAGATAGAGACTTGGTCCCAATGGAATGTAGAACTAGCAACAGTCCAGACAGCCAGTAGTCAAGTAGTCTCAAGGTGGTGCATAGAAGGCATGTGGCAATGCTTACAAGAATAAAGCTAGGTTGCAAGGTGACGTGACATGAACAAATAAGGACATCAAAGTCAGGATAACAACTGACAAGCTCCAAGTGGTTCCTGTTAGAAGGGAACCGAGATGATCGACGACTATGATATGTAATAGTGTGTGAATAGTACAGACGGTGAAATGAGAGCGGAGCGACAGATCACAAGTGTCTTCTTCCTCAGGTTAGGAGGTTGGGTGGTTCTCTGAGTTCTTTGAAGGGAAAACCAGTTGTGGATGAGGAGTGTCAATGGTGCTTGCAGTATTCAGTGCTTAAGATGAGTGCACTTGAAAGCATTTCTAGAGCGAAGTGAGCATCTACAAGTTCATCTCGCATGTGAGTCTACTGGTGCTTAAGATAGAGACAAGCGCAATCAATGGCATTCCTAGCGTGGAGTGACCTAAAATTGGGTACATATAGAATTGAATGAAGTGGTAAAGGAGGTGTAAGAGTGACCTAATCAGTACCTTGAACAGAGATGAGAGCGACACATCCACTAGATCTGCACGCATAGGTTGATATGTAGATTTAAGGCTAGAAAAATGGTAATAAGTCTCTGAAGCTCAAGGATCGAAAGTTCAAATTTTTAATCTATTAGCACTTTCCATACCAGCAGTAGAATTATCTATCTTCATGAATTAGAGATGAAAGGGACTATGACGGTGCATTTTTTAAATTGAGTTGTCTACCACTGGAGGCAGCATAGCTTCTTCAGTTGATATACTGCTTGTAGAAGGTCTCTGTAGAGAGTAGCATCCTCAGGGATCTACTTAGACCAATTCATTCCTCTGGACACTTGTGGGAAAGATGTTGCAGCCATTTCTAGGAAGCAAAACAGCAATAACATGGAAGGAAATCCAACAAAAAATACATGATAACAGATCCATAAAGGATCTATTCTGGTCCATAGATTCAGAGTGAGCAAATTTCAAATGAGGAAATCCAAGAGAATGCACAAAATTATAAGATGTGAAATTTACACTATTGCAACAGATTCGGAGGAAGAATAATATCTAGATCAGATCACAAGTTTGAAATCTGACATTAAAAGAGGAGCTCTTGTTTCCACTGATTGACCAAAAGGATGAAAAACTCAGCGAGACCAAGACAAGCAAACGGTGAGCGATGCAAGATCAAGGTGGATAGCTCTGCTTCATCACAGCCACAGGAGCAGCACAGGTGCCGCAATCTGTTCGAGTGCAGGAGAAAAACCCCAGGTAGATGACCCTACAACTGCCTACTTCAACCTGCTATAGTCTCAACAAAGAGGGCATTGTCCCCCATGAAGTAGGTCATGGTTGCTAATGGTGGAGAAGTTGAGGACCAGGAAGGGCATCAGTCAGCACAGTTGGTGGAGGCAGGCTGATTCTTGGAAATCCCAAATTGCGTAAAGGGCAGAAGAAAGCTCAAGGTCAAGGCTAATACCATGTTTGGGGAACATGGATTATTCCCCCAGGTAGTCTCCCTACTTTAATATAGATTGTCATTATTGTTCATTTGCAATATGCTGCTTTGATATGCTGCTTTGTCTTTAACAAAGCTATCAGTCAATGTGAGGCTAAAGTTCAAGGTCAATCTCAGAGTGTTAGTCGAACTCAAATATGAGTATCCAACGCAAGCTGGGATTCAAATATCCGACACTTGACTATTTCAAAAAGGAGACATAGGGATTTGTCAAAGAGCATTTAAATTTAGGATGGGTATAGGAGAACAACAGATATAACGTTTACAGTTTAGGGGCTGATTGAAAAGGACAAATAATTAGAGGGCTTTTTGAAATGTTAGTTTAGGGTGCATTCAGTAAAGCCTCAACAATTCAGGAGCTTTCTAAATGTTAGTTTATAGGACATTTTAAAAGGCCTTACAATTTAAGGGGATTTTAACAAAATGTTAGTTTAGGGGCATTTAAAAACTCCTAAAAGTTTAGTGGGCTTTTTTGAAATGTTATAGTTTTAAAGGAATTTCAAAAAATCCTTAAAACATTTAAAGAATATTACTAAATATAATTATAATCAACTATTGCACTCCTCGACACCAGTGCAGCCTTACCTTTTTCTATGCCTAACATAAGCAACTATAATGTCTCCTTCCTATTCCTATTCTGACATGCATACATCTAACTCCCTCCACCCACCCCCCACCTGGCCCTCACACGTAAAACAGCAATCTTCTTTTTCTCCCAGCATGCCACAAGCAACTTGAAAAGGCATAGGTAAGTTTCCTTCTCAAATTTTTATGGTTTTTCATACCCTCACAAACAAGTGTAGTCGCTCAAACACTTATTCATTCCATATCCATGTTATATTGGGCATGTTGACATGACATGAACGGTGTATATGACGAGTATGAATAGCAAAGTTCCTCGGCATAGGTGGCATTAAAGAGACTACTGGAGCCAACAAGTATAAGGCTTTAGAAATTTGATAGTAAATTTTAACCATGTCATTTAGCATAGCATAAAATTTCAAATCATAAGACTTACAGTAATTGCAGATAATGACATCTTTTATACCTTACTAGTATGAAATTTTTGCATATTCATAACTTGGTCTATCAAACACACTTAATGTTGGCTTTAGAAAGAATATAACAATCTAATAAAACTTAAAATAAATCATCCTAGCATGAGACTTGCACATTAAGCGAGACGCCTAATTCTGATAAGAGAGAGATTGCAACACATTGAGCAGGACCCCAAATTCCATTTAAATAAGAGAGAGATCACAGATAGTTTGCCAAAGGCAACCCAGGCATTATGGATTTATTGATTATTGCATCATTCTAACTGCATTAAATTATGAGGATAAATAGTACAATCTTTAAAAAGTTTAAGATAAAAAACTTTTGAAAATTTGAAAGGCGATATAAAAAATGGAAAGCTCTAGGGCAAAGTAAAAAATCATGGATTAAAATTGTCATTAATTAACATAAAGACATTGCTATTGTTGATTTTCCCAATACATAGCAATGCTAATAGTCAGATGGAAACAATAAAAAGGTTAAAAACTCAAGGAATATTTTGATAATTTAAATTGTTTACGAGAATCTTGCAAAAAGAGGAAGAGTAAATTATAGGAACAAGAGTATAGTAAACAAAATTTATCAAATTTGAGGCAATCTGACAAATTAGAAAACTCTAGAAACAAAATAAACTTTTCCCCCTGATAAAAAAACTACTTTCAAAAGTATCTTGAGATGAAATAAAAATAATAAAAAACAATAGAGATTTCGAATAACCCGACAATCTTTACAAGTTTGGGGTTCAAATGAAAGCTAAAGATCATTGATAGGAAAAGTTATATTTCGAGGTTGATAACAAACTGTTAAAAATCATAGGGAAGTGTAAATTTATAAAATTAAGCAAGTAAAGTGAGATTATGATGGTCAAATAAAAAAATTAAGAAAAAATTAGAAGCAAAGTGAACTTTTGGAAAACATGGACAAAAGTGAAATTTTTTTGGATGAAACTAAAATTAAAAGGGAATAGTGAGAAATTTAAAAAGTATCGATGAGTAATATTTTATCGGTCACATTGAAATTGAAACAAAAAATAGGGCATCAAGTCATAATTTTGCTCCTCCATTTAGATTGGAACAAAAAAATAAAAAATATAGAAAGAGATAAAACAACATTTTTAAGAAAAATAAGAGCAGACAAAACTTAGAGATAAATTGTAATTTGGAGCCCATAATTACTGTAAAAGGGCAAATTGTATTTTTGCAAAGGGTATTAATGCTAATGATGAAAATTTTAAAGATCAAATTTGTAATGTTGTCAAAATTAATCCAAGATGAGGTGACCCCACGGCTAAAAATATGAATTATGAATCTTCAAGGGGCAATTTATAATATTGCCAGAATCAATCCCAGCTAAGGCTGCCCAAGGATAAAAATGTAAATTACAAAAAAAAAATCTGGAGTAATTTGTAATATTGCCACAATTAATCAGGATGCCTAGAAGAGAAGAGGATGCCACATGCAGTTTCGGTAGGAAACTGAGCTAGAAGACAACAACGGGGCTTTCAAATTACAGATATAAAAGTCAACTTTTCCCATTATAAATCAAAAAACAATCTCTTTCCTCATCATAGAAATGCATCAAACTCTTCTTCAGTGTTTCAAAACTTAAATTATACAAACACTCTAAAACCTAAAAACAAACTTCAGCGGAGATATCAACCATGACAACAGATATTTATCTCACACAAGATATACCTAAGTTCTCTGAAGTTAAATCATAGTTAGAAATGAGAATTTACCTCAGCTGCTGCAAATAATTTTTTCACTGATTTGCTATCAGTTTTAAGTTCTTCATCTACAAGATAAGTTATTTGTTGAAGTGCAGATTTACATTCTGTACCAGCTGACTCACCAACCTGTGAAGAGTCAAAGTAAATGTTTGGTTAGCCATAGGAAACTAGTAAGCCTGACTTCCTAGATACTTATTTTACAAAATACTCCATTATCAAGTGGTAGCATGTGACTCCAAACAAAATATATAAAGCATTATGCTTCACTCATAAATTACTTTTGCCGTTAAAAGACAATAATAGCTCTTAAGCTACAAACTGACAGTCAATGCTCAACTCTCCGCATGACTCAAGTAGCTAAATTGTCCTAAAATAATGGTTTAAAATTTCGAGCCGTGCCGAGGTTTTGGTACCCGACCGGAACAAAAATAGTTTCGGTATCATATCGTGTCGTGTCGATACAATTTCGATACTTTATAATTATAAAATATATTAACTAAAAATACAAATTTTAACTTAAATATTAAAAAAATTTAAAAATATAAAAAAGGAAAGAAAAGAAGACATCGAAAAATTAATTATAGTAAAAAAATTAATTATGATAGCACGACTAATTTAATTATTTTCGATTGTATAGGATTAAAAAAATAAAATTTAATAATAGAAATATTATTATTCATAATATATAAATAAATAAATAAATGTATGAAATATTTTTAGATTAATGGAATAAATCTATTAAATTTTGATTGATTTTATTTATTTTATCTTTTTTTTGTTAACCAAGTATCCGGTACCTTATGATCGACTAAATCCTAGGGGTGACCTATCCAACCCCAAGGACCGACCATTAGATAAATCCGAGAATTGCAATTGGCCTATGGCGGACTGCCCAACATCACGAATGGTTCGAGTGCCATTGGCATATGATTGCGCCGCGTGAGAATCATACCCTCTTTGCATGGATGAACCATCCCACCATTTACCAGTGCACCATGCCCCGGGGATGATTTTATTTATTTTATCGGACTATAGCTAAGAGTTGATTGAAATTTTTAGTATAAGTGTTTATTAAAATCCTGCTCACCTACGCACGTGTGTTCCTCCACAGCAATGCCCACGACACCGCGAATGTCTCCACAACCCCATGACATGTTGTGCTGGTGTTGTACCCATGTCAAAAGGCAGGTGGAATGGTAAATTGCATCCGTATTGTCCGACATGGCTTGAGATTTTAAACTATGCCTAAAACTGAATTGAACCATTAACTAAAAACTATCAAACACCCTGTTTCAAATGTAGTTAGTGGCCTCTCTTCCTTCACTTCTTAATCTAAAAAGTTTCCAATTGCCCTCCACTTTCAACAAGACTCATGGGACCCTGGGTTACATCCAATACAATGCATTGGTTTTTGGCATCCCAATTAAAAGAGGACAATGAGCTCAAATTGAAGCAAACGTTCAGATATTTTCTAACCCTAGGATTAGTTCTGCATGCTTAAGGAAATCCAAGCACAACCAATTGTTTACATTGGACAGGACTTCAAAATGACCTATTCATCAGAACAAAAACATAAAACACACTCATGCTTTTCTAAACCACTTATCCTTCCTCTCCCTCATCTCTAATTCATTGATGACTGAAGCTCTCCTCTTTCCTCTCCCTCTCTGCTGGCAACCAAGGCCCGTCCCTCCCTCTTTCTCACTTTCTCATGAGCTCAACCCTGCTCGTCCAACCTCTCTGTCTTCTCAACTAAGCCCACTTCCACCAAGATCAAGCCCCCTCACCCTCTCCTGAAGCCTGAGTCTCTCTCTATTTGTGACTGAACTACTTGATTTCTTTTGTTTTTTCCCTTTTCCCCATGTAAATCTCAATTCTCAACCCTTTATTCTTATCCCCATCTAAAACCATACAGATTCTTCATTTTATGGTATTCTCATCCACTGTCTGAAATCATGTGGCATCCCAAATGACATAGTCAAACCGCATCATTTCAATACATTGCCAAAACTTGATATTGATTGACATGCATAATATCTCATGGTATTTGTGTCAATTGGTTGACTATAGTTTAGGGTTTTTGATGTTTGAACAGTATGGTTGAATGATTTATTGTGTTCAAATAATGTGTATTTGAGCATTATATTACTAGTTCGGTCGGTAGAGTGCAAGGCTCTTAACATTGTGATTGCAGATTCGAGACTCACTATGTGAAAAATAAATATGTTAAAAATATTTTGCAAATATATCAAGGTTAAGTAAATATTCCACATCGAATAAAGTCAAATAGGTCAAAAGTGACTAAACATTTGACAGTTGGATAGTCCACGTGGCTCAAGTTGACTAGAGATTTGACATTGGAGAAGTCCAACTAGTGTTGGTAATGTAAGTCCTAAAAACTCTTGGGGTTAGATGTTGGCACATGATTGAAGTGCTGATAGGTCAAAGAGAACTAGTTATTAGGCAGCTGATGGAAGTTATGGGGGTTTAAGGTGGACTTGAGGCTAGGCAAGTGGAAGTTAGAACAAGTCAAGAATAATTGGTTGGGGTGTTGACGTTCTAAAGGAGAAAACTCTAGGCACATGGAAGTCCTAGCAAGCCAAGATTGACCTAAAGTTGGCAGTGAAAGTCTGTTGAGTCTAGGGTAATTTACAGTAGGCGATCAACTATTTTTTGTAGACTAGGAGTCTCAAGGCATCGGAAGTCCTAGTAAATTGAGGTCAACTAAAAAATAAGTGAGTATGAAGTTCATGGTAATTTGAGATCGACTCTTACTAGGCAAAGGAGGAAATTTCAAAGAAATAGTTAGTCTAATAGTTAGCCGATAAAATATAACAATTGATTGATGACACAGCCAACGAAAGAGTCAATCCAGATCCAAACAAGGTGGATGGTGTGGTGTGCTGAAATCGACTGATAGAGATTGGTAGTTGATTAATAACTATTTGAAACAATCCGCCAACTAATTATAAGTCATAGAGTACGAAATATAAGTTCTGAACCATGTAAAATTGGTTTATGTATTGTTGTGTCTTCTACTTATTTTGTGCAATTAAGAAATTGGAGATACGAGCACGATAGATAACAAAAACAACAATCGCCTATTCACCCCCTTTAGTTATGTCACACAATCTAACAAATTGCACCAATGAGTATAATATTGTCAAACACTTGGTACAATTTGATAATGCTTCAGCAGGTGTCAAGATAATAAATTCAAACAATATATGCATTTTTTTAGTGTTTTTTTCTACAACTTGCATTTAATTGATTAAAAGTAAACAAATTAAAGGGAAGAAGATTAGAGAAATGGAATTTTCTAAAGTTTACATCAACAAGCATTGAAATATAAATGAGTAGACACATTTTTATTGCAACTATCTAATTTGTATAGTCTTGCTAAGAGAAGAAAACCTAAGTGAAAATAATTAATAAAAGTCAATGCATCTTGGAACACTTCACCACATGTTGAAGCATGTCAAATACCAGTACAAATAAAATTTCAATTCAATTGATCATAGTTGCTATAGTCATATTTGTAGAAATAAATAAACTAAGTAGAGGTGAAGGGACATCAAAAAGTATTGATGAAAGTGTGAGCACAACACATTATTGAAATTATTTTATTCCAGTTGGGGGTAACTCATCTGATACATGATACTTTATCTGTGTTAGCAAAGTGCAATTAATAGTCAAGGCAATTGTAATAGTTTGAAACTTATTGCTTTGGCTTTTGAATCATTGTATTTGGTAGTAAACAAGCCAGCTGGATAAGAATTACAAGACAAAAATTTATGTGAAATCATATCAGTACACTTTAGGATGTGCAAAGCCATGGCATGGCATGAGACTAAAACTATTCTATTACTTTGTATTATAGGCAAAGATCAGAAACTGTCACAACATGAGATTTTAAATCTTCATCAAAACTAATATTAACTTAATAGTTCTAACTGTCTCTATTAGGCTTGAGCATTTAAAATTCATGTTGGTTCTATTAGTAGAAGGATAGACATCTCACTTCACTCTGATAATAAAGGTTTTGCCTACTTCGCATGAAAAATTTCAGACATTCTTGTCTTTAGCTGGACTAAAAAGAATATGGAACCAGTAGTAGGTGCATCAATCATTTCTCTCCGCTTCTAAAGAAATAGGAGATGCTTTTCTGCACATGTACTATCAAGAGCAAAATGTCGCCACATATATTGAATATGTAAAAATATTGTCAATTTAACACAACATGGTTGTTCATGCTTCATAAACAATAATGCTTATTTGTTTTTCAATGCAAGTGGGATGACGAAGTTATATATCATCTTCTCTCCAAGATCCCAAGTTTTAAAGTGCTAACGTGAAAATTTCAGGTAGCAATATTCATGTCCAGCCCCAATGATTCGGACCATGCAGTTCACTTAGAATTCCTTGCTGAATACTGTATCATCACTACCAAATGTATGTTGTGGTACACCATAATGTGTCCCTCCCCTTCTCTATCTAAGGCAGTGGCTCATGCTGCTAGAAGAGGGTGGAATATGAGGCCACAATACAAATACCTTATAGCCACTTTGTATTCACAGTATCACACCAACTATCCATCATACAGTTTTAGGACAAGTTCGAACAACCATCCTGGGCACCAACACTACCACCTCATCTCTTAATTTTGCACTTTCATCCAGATCAGTGATATAGTTATGCTAAATATAAACAAATGCAGCCATTACTCAAGAACTCATCTAGTTCATCTAAGTTTATAGTGATTACTTTCACTTCTAGTATTGCTTCCATCGTAAAATCCAAGACTCCATGGCACCTTGATTTAGCTGCATAATCACGAATTATCTTCTACTCTTTATCTTTCCACTTGACCTCTTATTTTGATTGTTGATGATTCTCGTATTCCTATTAAAGCCATTAGAGGATATGGCTCTTTACATACGTCATACCTCATCACTATTCTTAGACAAATACATTATGGTTAATTATAAACCTAGCGGTCTAATGCAATTACTAGGAATACTTGTAATGCAGAAACATAGATAGAGGGGAATACCTAGCATAATCAACCCTAATATTTTCTTGAAATATGGTACATAAGCCAAGTTACTAGATCTCAGGATTGATCTTCCAACACAACACCTTTTGCAAGTCAACCAGGATACTCCATTGCATGCAAGACTCTCAATTATATGATTTTGATGATGTCCTCATTGATTTAGAATAATCAAACTAGTTGAACCAAGTGGAATTGAAAGCCAAGTGATTGGAAAATATTGGAGAATATTGCCACTTGGCTCAATGAAGTCATTTTCCCAAGTCAAACTCTTTTTTACTGAACAATTTTGGCTCAAAAGACAAACAGACCTAAGATATTTTAAATCAACTACATGGTTGATGGCTATGAAATGATAAACAAATACGGGTTGGAGAGCAAACATTAGAAGAAAACTGTAGCAAGGTTAATAAAACATAGAATAAGAGACTCTATCGGGAACAGAATAATTTCACCATCCATCTCTAATAGGTTTTTTTCTTTATTGCTAATGTCAAAAATCTCACTGAGACACAGGTAAAATGATAAACATATCATTCAGAATCAACCTAAGAGAGCAAACAGGGATTGAAATCCACCAAAATTTGCCAGAAATTTTCTGATGAACAAACAATATTTTCCAAATATTGAACATGAAAATGGACAGAAACAAAGAGGCATAGTTCATGCACCTGCTGGTCAAACTCGGTGAAGTTGTAAACTGCAAGGACAACTGCAGAACTTGCAAGACTTCCACAAGTTAGATGAGGAAATTTCAAACGGAACCAAGCACTGAGTGCTCCAGAATAGGAAACTCCGAAAACAAACCAAGGACTTCCTCTGGATAGATTATAGTTTACATTTAAATATTCCTGTACAATAAAAAGAAAAAAAAAAAAATAAACTGAGGCTCCAGAGAACTTCTAATGCGAAAAAAACTACAGCAGGGTCTACTGCCCAATAGAATGTCGAAAAACGAAGTCATCGTCCTAAAAGTTCGTGACAAAAAAGTTTGGAGAATGTAATAGTATGTGTAGTAAATATGAGAGAATTTGGCAATGGCTTTGCAATTAGTTAGTTACACCACTGTTGCAAAGAATTTCTTCCATCATGGTATAATTGGTTCTAATTAGGCATCAGCAGTAGGACCTCCAGTCCTTAACAACGAGTCAAGTTGTTTGAAAATTGAAGAAGTACATTCATTAGCATTTGTAATGCAAATATGGCAAATGTTAGACTAAATGGTACCTATAGAAAATTTAAATGACCATAAATATTGCAGAATCCTGATTAGCATTCTTGATACTTAAAATATGGCAAATGCTAGACTAGGTACATATAGAAAATTTAAATGACCATGAATATTACAACAATCCTAGATATTTGCCAGGGACCCAATAGTAAATACCACATATTCTAATCTACAAAATGTGAAGTTACAATGATGAATATAAGTAAAGGTCGAAGGGACTACATAGGGTAAGAAAAACAATAATTTCCTCATTAATCCTAATAACAGTCAACTAAATCTAGATATTACTATCGTCTAGGAGACTTGGCAAAGTAATTTGTTGTCACATGAAATAAGGTTTAAAGGAGAGTACCTATACTATCAACCTGCAGGTATAATTCATACCACAACTCAAAAGGGTAATTCAAGCTCATGAAAACTTAGTCAAGCATAGTTAACAAGTGATATGAAATGCTATTGGACTATTTTGAGAAAGAAAATCCAAATTTACTGAAGCATGGAAACTTTAGAGACACAATTGAAAAAAAAGAATCCAAGGTGAAGTCTTGGATCCATCAACCCTTTAGTAATCTAATCTAGGCTTCATTACAAAACAGTTTCTCACTTATCAACATCACCAGAAAAAGAATTGTCATCATAATACAGAAAAACAAGTAAATGTGTTTTCTCCACTCTGACAAAGCATGAGGTGTCCCCCGAACAACACACTTCGAAAAATAAACCAAATGAAGATATAGTGCAGTTAAACAGTCAATCCAAGAGGCTCTGAAATTTGTCAATGCAAAACTAGTGTACATAATGCATTGTAAGCTCTGGACAAAAGGCTTCGCCCAATAAGTTTCAGTAGAGCATGTCGATGACATCAGCAGAGGTCTTTTTCCTTTTTTATGGTCAAAGAACAGAAAATTCACTATGTTATCAGAATAAAGGCCCGGATTAAAGTAGGACTAAATAGTGGAAATGAGTTAAAACTTCTTAGAGTTTTTAAATTTGTCATAGCAAAAAAGGAAATTGTAAAACTGATAATAAAAATTTATTCCAATTAATAAACAAATATGATTTGAAAGCACACTAGTTAAAGATAAAATAATATGAATAATTCCTCAAAGGAATTTGAAGAACCATAATTTTAACAATGAAGTAAAAGTGTAGACAAGTGCACCATACAATGTATTGCCTACCTGGTAATATTGGCGAAAAACTGCCAAGTCAAATAAAGCTTGTTTCGAGGACAGAAATCTAAGATTATCTGTTGTTAGTTTCTTGAAAGGGGAGCTCTTTCCATAGTATCTATGCTCCAGCGAAACTATAGCAGCCCCAAACTTCTTTGCAAGCACCTACTAGTAGCAAAAGTTAATATTCCAAGGAAAGAAGAAAGCCGAGATCTAATGCACATATAATCCACAAAGCTAACAGGTGGCAGTTGTTAATGATGGCTAGAATAAAGTAAGAAATAAAGCATACATGCTAAAATAATAGGATTTCAGTTCCAGTAATACACTCATGAAGCATGGAGAAATGCGTTCTGCATCTTAGCCCAAGCTATGGCAAGATGAAGAAATTCTCTACTTGGAATAAATAGAAACAAAAGGTCTCATATATATATATATATATGTATGTATTTCACACAATAGAGTAAGGAATAGCATGGAAATATTATTTCAGAAGTGTAATTACCATTTAGAAAATCAAAGATGAAATCTTTAGATTATCTAATTTTCCCCCCAATGCTAGAATGAAAATAGATAAGTCAATGCATAAATATATGTTGTTCAACTAAAACATCAAAAATCCAGCCTGAATCCTAAGCTGTGATCCAATAGTTACTGGTGTGGTTAAAAGTACACATATTATGAGTGATCAATGGAGGACTGGTAATAATAAAAGGGAAACCAGGCTGACCACAATATACCAACAAGGCTAGTTTGCCACATTTCTTGCTAATGGATGGTCGGTAATGGGCTACAAGAACTGTTTGTAGTCAGCTGTAGAATATGGTAAAAAAAAAAAAAAATTGGATTAACCCTTTAATTAATTTGGATTTAATTAGTGGGTTAATTGGGCTGGAAATGGGTTTGAAATTGGGTTGAATCCATTGGGCTGAAGCTAATGGGCTTGGGCTTGAAATGGGTATTGGGCTTGGGCTGTATTGGGCTTGGGCTTGAGCTGTATTGGGCTTGACTGGATTGGGTCAAAGCAGATTGGGTTGAACTTGGGTTGGTTTAACCGAATCGCTCGAACGGCGTTTAAAACAGGGTCGGAAACTCGCGATCAACATTACTCCTTCCGCGATCTCTCCGTTTCTCTTCTCCGCGTCGCTTTTCTTTTCGCCGCGCGATCATTTCGTTCCTCCTCAGCTCACCGACGTTCCGGCGAGAGCAACTCGACGGCGCCGCCACCTTGGTTGATCTCCGGCCGAAGATCAGTGAGTTCTCGCCTGGGGATCTCGGCGACTCTTTCGGTGGATCGGTAGTGTTACGCCGCAGCAGCGAGCTGCCAATCGAGGATTTCGTTGCCGATCATCACCGGAGTTAGGTAAGAGGTCAATTTTTCTTTCCTCTTTAGGCTGAGAGTGAGATCTAGCGGTGGGTTTCTGATGTTGGCTTCAATCGATGGTTTTGGGCAGAGTTGTGAAGCTTGATGGTCGCCGGCAAACAGGGGATTGGGGAAGGAGCAAGGCCTGTGGATTCTAAGGGAAAGTAACCTCGATCCAATCTTTTTCTTCTCAGCTGTTAATTGCTTCATTTAGTGTTTGATACGATGGATTGGGAATTGAAGCTGTTGTGTTCAGATTGTCGGTGTGATTGGGATTTCGCCGTTGAACAGGGGTTAAAGGAGGAAGGTGGCAGTCGTGAAACATGGTGAGGATGAGGTGAGGAGAAATTGGATTAATGATCTGAGTTATGTTTTGCTTTTGATTTGTTTGGTTAATGCAGATCTAATACCTATACTTGGAATTGGGCAGCTGTGATTGAAGCTGCACTAGTTGAGCTACGGTTGGAGGTATTGACAATAAGGTATTGTGAATTGGTGTATTGATGAGATGTGAGCTCAGTTATGGGAATTGACACACGATTGTGTGGGAGCAGAGATTTCCTTGTGGATCTAATTCGGAAAAGCAAGGTATGTCCGATTGGTATATTTATCGATCGTTAATATGAATTCATTCATCCTGTAGTATTAGATTGTTCGATTAATGGATCGAGATATATGGTTGATGTGGGAGTTGATTCGATCATTAGATATGTGATGATACTTAATTGTATCCTATTGTTACAGGACGTTGATGGTGATGGATACATGAACATGGAGATGGATAGCACGGATTATGTATCAGGTGGGTAATATCTACCTGGTCCGGTAGTTTTGATCAAATTCCTGTGCATGATCTTGGATTTATGTTTATACCTGTTTACCTTAAATCCACTCTTATTTAATCATACGCCAGTATCGCCGACCTTCGAGATATATACTCTACTCATCGATTATCTAGCACGGATAGAACTATAAACCCTATTACGATTTAGATGGATGTTGAAGTACAAGTGGTTAGGTTTATCTTCGCGACTTCGTATCGTTACCGCCTTACATCACTAGGGTTAGGTGATGGTTTGGATTACGGAGCCGATTTATATCATATCCGTATTAGTGGTGCACTTATGGTGGGATCTAGTTGTCTGCGTAGATAAGTGTATGGTTGTCAAGATGCGACCATGGACTGTAAGTCCTAGCATGGTATATCCATTACGGGATCAGGCTGTATGGTTATACGGACGATCCGATTGATATCGCCATCGACAGAGGTCTTAGCGTGGTCGATCGGCCGACGAGTATGACTCTTTATGCGCGAGAGAGTCTTGTGATCAGAGTCGTGATAGTCGACTTTTAGTTGACCGAGACTCGTGGATAGGGAGTGTCGCTAGATACATGTATGGAGCTACGATCATTACATTGCATTTACGCCGACGACGGGTCTCCTGTGGATGACGAGTCGTCAACCATCCCGCCTCCCGCCCACTCGGTAACGGGTAGCAGGTCGAGGGCGAGAGCATCGACGTTGCGCACCGCGACGTGGAGGTAGGAGACGCGCACCGCCAGCAGAGTGGTGTTAGCACTCGCCCACCATAGACGGTGGTCGCGCGAGGTGCATTGTCTGCTGGCGCGCGTTTTTACCTGTAGGGACAACGTGGCTCGCAACGGGCCCCTAGAGTAGCTTTTTTACGCTTTATACGCTACGTCATTACTCAACCTGCCACTCGAGCGGTGGCAATCGGAGCGGCTAGTCATTAGTCGTACACCGCCACTCGGGTCGTCGATCGTCCGCAGACATAGACTACGCATCATATATACGTATTTACGTATTCGATATATGTTTTACATACGCCCGCGAGACGTGATTGATTGAGCTACGATTCGCACACGCCAGACATCATGACATGTCATTTGCATTTTATTTATCATGTTGGTACGATACATGCGCTGATTCAGATCGTTATACGATTCGACAAGATCATCGTTGCGGTACTGACCGGGTTATTATACAGCGATCATATACCGCTCATACGTTCGAGTATCGATCGTATGGGATCGACACGTTATACGATTATGTTATAGTATACCGCTCAGACGATCTAGATATAGCACATCACGCCGTGCACGCTGTACATTACTTTACGCTCAATGATTAGTTTAGTATATACACCGAGTACGACTTTCATCAGAAGTTACTTGTTATTAGATTCGATATCGATCGCGCCTATCGGACTCATGTCAGTATACCGTAGATCTTCGCACGATACTTGTAGATCTATCCTTATATGTTGTTCATGCACTTTCTATATATTACCCCGAGTTTATACTCACCACCTGGACCTCGGGCTTCACGCCTGATAATGTAGAAGATTCCTCGACGCTCGAGTCTGAATGATCATCCATCTCACATGGACGAACGGATATGTTTTTATCAGTTATCAGATCCTATTGGTTTGGGTTTTTCCTGATTGCTTCCGTATTTCGCGATATACTGGACATATTATACGATTCGGTCTGATTCGATTATGATTCTTTGCCGTGTCAAGTCACCCAGAGCGCATACCGGTCTCAGATTCATTGATCCGCTTCAGATTGCTTCCGGTTTAGTATGTTCGATATGTTGATATCCGTGTATATCATATCATTGTCAAGGGTCTACGGGCCTCAGATAACTCGACATATGTTACACGCATGACAGGAGATGCCGTTGCTTTCTAAGACGGCAGATACTCGGCGATAATTTTATCGTATCGAGCCCGGGTCATGCGAAGTCCATTTTCGGATTTTATTTCGCTCGGACATCGAAGTTTGCTTTACTCGGTTTTAGTTTGCGAGTTCGGGATCCGTCATGACATCTCCGAGCACAAGGTTTAAGGTATCGCAATTGTTATTACATATCCTTCTATCGCTATGCATTTAATGCTTATAACATGGATGACTTGTAGGATATCGTTAGATTCGTAAATCGGTTCGAGTTTGACCACCGGAACGATATGTCGAGGTTATTAGATATGTTCGCTATCGAAAAGGTAATTACTCGAGAATCGATACCGAGCCCAAAGGTGATTTAGGTAGTCACATCTATCGGAGATTAAGGATTTCGGTCCCCAAGATTTTCACTAATTATGTTATGATCATTACCTATCGGGTAATGAATGACGAGTACACTATTGTCACGCAGATAGTAGAGGATTATTTTGGTGATATTCAGAGGGATTTTGATCCCCGAGTCGGTCGTTAAGTCAGATAACGCCGAGGGTGCTTGAGTACTTAACTCAGATATACGAGGAAGCTAAGTTAGATATCATTATCCTGATCTAAAAGTATTGGTGTGGAAGAGATAGAAATAACCTTCGGGAAATCACACATCATCAGCTACAGGTGTAGTGATGTCAGGAGAGGGTATTTTCCCACGCCATTTTTTGACCATCGTCAGAATTCTCGAGCTTCAGTCGCGATCGCCTAGACGAAAGTACCAGAGTCGTTAGACTCGAGGTTACGACCCCTAATAGCTCGAGAACGCGATCGGCCGGGTTTCGCCACCCACGTTATCTTGACATCTTTATCGGGATGTTCGATCTCCTACCGATCCTACCGGAAGTGTATAATCGAGTCACGTGTATAGAGACGACTCGTAGTAAGTGTTTTAAAGAGTCGAGATTTGATAAGCAGATATCATGAGTCAAATTATCGAATTCAAATCTCAAATGTTGGATGTATGAGCAAGATTAAAGTCGTAAGTCACGAGCGACTATCGAGAGTTTTTCGATCATAAGAGCGATCAGAGATCGCCAGCCTTCATGTTTATCAAACTCAGAGGAAAGACTCAAAAGGAGATTATGTATGTGCTTAGACACGAGACAGTCGATTATCCGATGGACTATCAGATTCTGCTTCTACTATAAGCAAATCAGATTCACGAGGAGAGTATGTATTTCAAGACTCAAGACTATGGATGATGCTTTGAGCGACGATTCACAACCTCGAAAGTCGAAATCACGACAGAAGAATGGATTATCACATCGCAATGATCTACTACCTCGTATATAGTTGGAGCTCTTTGATACTTTCATCCCTAAGAAGTAAGTTACTCAAGAAGATCACCAAGACATCTCAAGATTCTGCATATCTATACAACAACTGTTACCTTCCTGCAGACAACAACTTACCTTCCCAGGCGTAGTTATGATTTGTTCAGAGGAGAGAGAGTATACAACGATGGTCGTATCTATGCGGTATTCTTCAGTTGCAGTTGTACCTTTCGCAGAGTTGGTACGTGCTATGATGTTGACAGTTGTTCAGTATTTTTCAACCGGATGTGTATCCTTTCACAAGACAATGGTTTACCATCTCCATCATTGCTTCAACAGACTCGGCCAAAGAATCGATTTCAATTCCTCCACGATAGTCTCAGATCTACGAAGCGCAAATTCGGTAATCAGCAATGTTGGACAAGTTTACATAATTACTCGAGAAAAGTATAGAGGACCGAAGGATCGGTCCTTCGGGTATTACTTTAGGTTATCCTATTTGCGGATATATCGAGAGATACCGTAGTTTATAGGTATCTTTGCAGAACATTCTCGATAGGATTCAAGGGTTCCTATCGACTTGTGGGTTGGTGATTTTCTCTACCGGTTGAGATGTTGATCAACAATCAAGAAGTCAAGGGATACCTTAGCCTCGCTAGATATACCTCATTATGTATATATCCTTACGGATAGTGGATTGGAGCGCTGTATACTAGGACTCGCGGATGACGTGATAATCCGAGAGTATTCTGGATGTAGTTTCGATAAACTCTCGAGCTCACGCACGTGGGCAAGTAGAGCGATCGAGGTGATTTCGGAATAGTCCCGATATCGGGGACCCCATACCGAGATGATTTTACGGGTATCGTTGCTAAACACTACGGAGATTTATCCGCCTCGTTGTTTCTTCGAGAAGACTTGAACTCTTTGTTGAAGAGAGACAGACCTTTGAGATTACGATCGATTATCGATGATCGGAATGCATTAGTCGAGAATGAGTATCCTTTGTTAGTGATAGATGATTTGTTTAGATCACTAAACGACACCGAGTATATTCTAGTGGTCGGTCTACGACCGAGGTTCGATATCACAGCCTTAGTGTCATACAATTATCATTGTGTGACGATGATCGAGCTATCCGTAGAGTAAAAGGACGCAGTGTGTCGATCGATAATGTTGTTAGACTTATCGACGATTTAGTCATTCACGGATTCGAGGAATCAAGTACTCTTGGAGTATTCGAGATCGATTGTCATCACGTCTGGAGGATATGTTTATGGATATATCCACAATCTTAAGGGAAGTCGGTATCCCTAGATCGATTCGCATTTACCATGACGATCTGGCTTGGACCAAGAAGGTGATGGAAATCATCGGCCTAAGCTTAGAAGCCAGGTTTCGTGGCCTGTAAGGTCGACTTTTCAGGTCGCTGTTAGTTAATCTGTCCGATACGGACGGAAGAGTATCAGATGTAGAGGCATCATTTCGAGATTGGGAGTGATTCACGCCGCTGAACGAAACGATATTATGTGTGTACGCCGTCGAGGAACTAGAGATTAGTCATTATAGTCTTCCAGCTTACTTTCGCCATTGGGTGATATAATGAATTTTGAATAAGTAGATCGTTTCATGAGAAAGTAATTCTCCGCTTCGAGGAGAATAGTGAGTTACTGAGTCAGATTTCGATTTAGAAGAGTTGTTTCAGGAGACTCTTCATTCGAGAGTGATGATTTATTCGGAGTGTATCCGAAAATAAATGGAGTATCGAGATGTTCGCGCTGTAGAACGATATACGGGACACGATTGATTTCGTAGTTCACGTCAGTATCGCTCAACAAGCAAAGGTGGAATATCGTGATCGGTAGGGTTACGCATCGCCACGGCGAGAGCTTAGTACGCTAGATCGTGGGAGATTATCTAGAATTCGGAAAGGACTCGATCGGATTCGATAATACGATCGATTAGCTACGTCGCCATTTTCGAGCCATAAGATAGATTCGGCTGATCGCTGATGGAATTATATCCACGGAGTATCCTCGGTATCATTTCGATAGTGATTCATGATTCACCTTACGATTTCGCAAAGTCTCCCACCTTACATGGATATAGAGCTCCACTTCGTACAAGAATCGACCTCTTAATAGATCGGCCGAGAGCGATAAGAGCCGGAATATAATATTCGAGCTCAAGACCACTTAGTCACTGAGACGCGCGATTTTCCTCCTGATACTGAGATGATTATCGCGACATCTCATACTGACATTTAGCCCAAATTACCAAATTTTTATAAGTGGGGAGAATGTAGAATATGGTAAAAAATCGGATTAACCCTTTAATTAATTCGATTTAATTAGTGGGTTAATCGGGCCGAAACGGGTCAAATCGTCAATCCATCAACAAGCTAATGGGCTCGGGCTCAAATGGGTATTGGGCTGGGCCAGATTGGGCTTGGGCTCGGGCTCGTATTGGGCTTCGTCATATTGGGCCCGACCGATCGGGTCAAAGCAGATCGGGTCAACTTGGGTCGTTTAACCAATCGACCGCCAACGGCGCTTAAAACAGGTCGAAACTCGCGATCAACATTACTCCTTCCGTGATCTCTCCGCTTTCTCTTCTCGCCGCTTTCGCCGCTGATCATTTCGCTTTCCTCACCGCCGACGCTCCGGCGAGAGCAACTCGACGGCCGCCACCTTGGTCGATCTCCTACCGAAGATCGCGAGTTCTCGCTCGGGATCTCGCGACTTTCTGGTGGATCGGTAGTGTTACGCAGCAGCCGAGCCGTCAATCGAGGATTTCGCTGTATCATCACCGGAGTTAGGTAAGAGGTCAATTTTTCTTTCCTCTTAGCCGAGAGTGAGATCTAGCGGTGGGTTTCAGTCGCTTCAATCGATGGTTTTGGGCGTAGTTGCTAAGCTTCACGGTCGCCGCAAAATGTGGGATCGGGAAGGAGCAAGGCCTGTGGATTCTAAGGAAAGTAACCTCGATCCAATCTTTTTCTTCTCACCGTTAATTGCTTCATTTAGTGTCGATACGATGGATCGGGAATCGAAGTGGTGTTCGGGATCGGTTTGCAGTGATTGGGATTTCGCCACAACAGGTTAAAGGAGGAAGGTGGCAATGTGAAACATGGTGAGGATGAGGTGAGGAGAAATTGGATTAATGATCCGAGTTATGTTTTGCTTTTGATTCGTTGGTTAACGCAGATCTAATACCTATACTTCGAATGGCCGTGTGATGCCGCACTAGTCGAGCTACGGTTGGAGGTATCGATAACAAGGTATCGTGAATCGTGTATTGATGAGATGTAGCTCGGTTATGGGAATCGACACACGATTGGAGCAGAGATTTCTTTGTGGATCTAATTCGAAAAGCAAGGTACGTCCGATCGGTATATTTATAGTTAATATCAGGCGATCGATCGTTAATATGAATTCATTCATCCCGTAGTATTAGATCGTTCGATTAACGGATCGAGATATATGGTTGATGTGGGAGTTGATTCGATCATTATATATGTGATGATACTTAATTGTATCCTATTGTTACGGTGACGTTGATGGTGATGGATACGAACACGGAGATGGATAGCACGGATTATGTATCGTGGGTAATATCTACCGGGTCCTGTAGTTTTGATCAAATTCACGCATGATCTCGATTTATGTTTATACCGCTACCTTAAATCCACTCTTATTTAATCATACGCCAGATCGCCGACCTCCGAGATATATACTGCTACTCATCGATTATCTAGCACGGATAGAACTATAAACCCTATTACGATGGATGGAAGTACAAGTGGTTAGGTTTATCTCGCGACTTCAGATCGTTATCGCTTACATCACCAGAGTTAGGTGATGGCTCAATTACGGAGCCGATTGTATATCATATCCGTATTAGTGCATTTATGGCGGATCTAGTTGTTCGCGTATGTATAAGTGTACGGTCACAAGATGCGACCACGGACTGAGGTCCTAATGCACGGTATATCCATTACGGATCTGTCGTGTGTATGGTTATACTGACGGCCGATCAGATATCGCCATCGACTGAGGTCTTGGTGATCGTCCGACGAGTATGACTTTTACGCGATAGAGAGTCTTGTGGATCAGTAGTCCTCTGATAGTCGACTTTTAGTCGACCAGACTCCCGGGGATAGGGAGTGTCGCCAGGATACATGTACGGAGCTACGATCATTACATTCGCATGACGCCGACGACCGGGTCTCCTCGCGACGAGACGGTCGTCGTCACCATCCCGCTTCCCGCCACTCGGGTAGTGGGTAGCAGGTCGAGGGCGAGCATCGACGCGCCGCGCACCATTGGACGGTGGTACCGGAGACGCGCACCGCCACCGCGCAGAGTGGTGTTAAGACTCGCCCACCATATGGTGGGCGCGAGGTGCATGTGCGCGCGCGTCATTTCTACTCATGGGTAGGGACAACGTGGCTCGCAACAGGGCCCCAGAGTAAGTTAGCTTTTTACGCTTATACGCTACTCACCATACTACCCAACCCTGGCCACTCGAGATGGGTGGCACCGGAGTCGTAGTCATCATTATTCGTCGTACACCGCCACTCGGGTCGTGGTCGACGGGTCCGAGACAAGGATCACATGACATGCATCACGATATATACGATGCATGTATTCGATATATGTTTTACATACGCGCGAGACGCCGTGATGATCGAGCTACGATCACATTGACGCCAGACATCACGATACACGTCATTTGCATTTTATTTATCACATGTGTCGAGCAGTACATACGCGCCTGATTCGCATCGTTATATGCATTCGATTAGATCACGCCATCGCGTGGTACGGACCGGTTATTATACGGTGATCATATACGCTCATACGTCCGAGTATCGTCGCATATGGATCGACCGGTATGTTAGGTTATGTTATAGTATACCTGCTCGTGATGATTTAGCATATAGCATAGGCATCGCCGTACGCTGGTACATTACTTTACGCTCAATTGATTAGTTTAGTATATACACCGAGTATGACTTTCATCGTAGTTACTTGTTATTAGATTCGATACGATCGTACGCCTATCGACTCATGTTGTATACCGTAGATCTTCACATGTATACTGTAGATCTATCCTTATACGTTGTCATGCACTTTCTATATATTACCCCGAGTTTATACTCACCACCCCGACCCGGGCTTCGTCGCCCGATAATGGTAGAAGATTCCTCGACGCTCGAGTCTCACCGATCCCATCTCACACCTGGATTTAACGGATATGTTTTCCGTGGTTGGCCAGATCCTTACGGATTGTTGGTTTGGGTTTTTCCCTGTATTGTTTCCGTATTTGTGATATACGGACATATTGTATGTATTTGGTCTTTGATTCGATTTCTGTTATGATTCTTGTCGTGTCAAGTCACTCCGGAGTGCACAGTTGGTCTTTGTATCTTGTTGATCTGTTTGTATTGTTTCCGTTGTGTTTAGTATGTTTGATATGTTGATATCTGTGTATATCATATTGTTGTTGTGGGCCTACGGGCCTTGTATTAACCCGATATGTTGCCACGTATAGGGGAGATGTCGTCCGTTTGCTTTTCGGCACGGCATACTCCCGGGGCGTGACATCATCCCTTATGCTACGTGTCACCACCTTAGAGATAGCATGCCCATCTGATAGCTTATAACTATAATAGGACCCAAGGTAGCCCCTGAATGAACTTTTGGCTTACGGACACAACTTCAAGCACATGAAGTTCAACCTCGGAACTACAAGAGTTCAGTAGCACTTCAACTGAACCCTTTGGGTTAATAATCAATTTGGCCGAACTCTGCACGCGTTGAGTGAATTAAAGCAAGAGTACCTCTGATTTCATCGAATTAGAGTGCAACTCTGTCAAACTCTATTGTTCCTCTGACATGACCCTACAATAGTCATGCGCCAGTCATGTGTCAATAAGTGTACATTTTATACATCTATTATAATTTGTTCATAACAGTTATAAATCCATTTTCAAGATTTCACAAGAAAAAATAAAATGGTGGACACTGAGGACATTGCTACTAGAAAAATACTTTGACACATGTTGGTCTAAAATGAGACAGATTTGAAGTTTAAAATAACAAGAGAAAAACTTTCATATGCAACATACCGGTGGTGACTCAAGCTGTGGAAAATCAGCAGCATAGACCACAACTGACATGCCAACAGGTTGGTTTCCACAGAAAAATTATGACAAACAAGTAGACAACACCAAACCAATCATTCAGGTTTCTTTGAAACATTTCCCTGTCTCCCCATTCTACTAAAACATAACCATGTTGGGCAAGTGCCACCAAAATCTGGACATGGATGATAACAGACCACCACATTCATTCAACTTCTTCAAGCATTCCAAACATTCACACCAAAACGTCTATAACTGCATATTAGATCTCCTTCCTCAATTAATATGGAATGCCGATGCATCTTATATGCACTATCATCACCTTGTATGACAGTTGAAATCCATCTCCTATTTGACTCGGGCTTTGCAACACAAGTAGACAACTTTCATACATGCAAACCGAAAGCCTTCCTTGCTCGATGGAAGAGACTCTCTATAGGGTGTAAACGAGTCGAGCTGAACTTAACTGTGCTCAAACTTATTTATTTACTTATCGAACTTATTCAAGTTTGTTTATCAAAAATCTTATCAAGCTTGAACTAAGCTTGACTTTTTATTGTGTTTAACTAACAATATTATTTACTACATGAAATTTACATTATTTCCTTATTTTTTAACATATTATGAATAATTTAATATTGTAAAAATTTATAAATTACTATACTTTTATAATTTTGAATTAAAAAATATTGTAAAAATTTATAAATTACTATACTTTTATAATTTTGAATTAAAAAATTATGATAAAAAAATATAATTGAATTTTATATAAGGTATACATAGTTTATTCATAAATTGTTCATGAATCTTGCTCATAAACATTAACGAACCGAGCTCACCACTATTCAAGCTTATTTGTTTCAGCAATTTACCAAATTACGTAACCAACTTTTCATAATAACCCAAACCACTTATCCAAGTTTCATATTTATCAAAACACGTATCTATTTCCCATTATATCCCTCATTTATTAACAGTCGACTGTTGTTGTATCATCAATCGATTGTTATGTGAACAGTCGACTGTTGTTGTATCATCAGTCGATTGTTATGTGAACAGTTGATTGCCCCAGTCAATTCCTGAATTTATTGTGCTCTATTTGTGAACTAGACTACACCAATCAACTATAAGTTTCTATCGAGTTGTCACAAACCTGGATCATAAGTTGATTGATCCACTACAATAAATTAAATATCTCAATCCATGTCTGAGGATATAGTTACACTCAGGATGATGCAAGGAGTGCAATAAGCTTGGCTTGAAGAGTTTTTAAAGTGTCTAAGGTCATTAGTGAGTTTTGAACAAAATTCACTGATGGACCTCCAGTATCTAAAATTTTAAAATCTTGATGTGATTTAAACCAAAAGAATTCTAAGAACCCTTTAGTGGTGTTGGTAAGTATGATAGACCTAAGTCCTCTAATGACCTTGTGACAAAATATCTTAAACTTATGTCAATTCAAAAGACCAATAACTCTTATTCTATACTGTAGAATCCAGATTTGAGGGCATGGTTACACTTGAGAGAATGTAAAGAGTGCAATGAACTTAATTTGAAATGTTTCTGAGGTATTTGAGGCTATGGCTAAGAACCTCAAAATCACTTCAAAGCAAAATCATTATACTCTTAGAAGCCTCCTGGATGTAACAATACCTTTAGACCTGGATTCCATAACATAAATTAAGAGCTATGGGTTTTTTAAATTGGCATAGCTTTGAGACAATTTGGCGCAAGCTCGTTAAAGGTCTTAAGTTTGTCTTACTCACTCACCAACACCATCAAATGATTCCTAAAACTCTTCTTATTCAAACCATGTCAAAATTTTAAAATTATAAACATTGCAGTGTCATTGGCGAGTTTTTAACCAAAACTCATTGATGGTCTTAAACGCCTCAAAAACACTTTAAGCTAAATTCATTGCACTCCTTGCATCCCCCTAAGAATAACCATGCCCTTAGACATTGATTTCATAGCCTAGATAGAGAGCTATGAAATTTTGAAATTGGCATGGCCTTGAGATATTTTATCACAAGGTCATTGGAGGACCTCAGCCCATCATACTCACTCACCAACACCACTAAAGTATTATAAGACTCCTGATTCTTCAAGATTTTAAAATTTTGGATATTGTAGGTCCATCAATGAGTTTTGTCCAAAACTTGTTGATGGTTTTAAGCAACTCAAGAATACTTCAGACCAAACACATTGCACTCCTTGCATCATCATAAGTGTAATCATGCCCTCATACATAGATTGGAGTATTATGATTGATGTATTGAATTTATTGCAATCAATTGATGGTAGCAGGTATGTGATAAACTAGATAGGAAATTTAACAGTTGACTAGAATCCACATATAGAGCACAGAAAGTTTAGGAATCGACTAGGGCAATTGATTGCCGACATAGTAGTCAACTGATGATGCAGTAGCAATCGGCTGCTGATAAAGGAATATAATGGGAAATAGGTACATATTTTAGTAATTATGAGACTTGAGTACACAATTTGAGTATTACAGAAAGTTGGCTACACAATTCAGTAAATTGTTATATTTCTTTTCTATATTCTTTTATTATTGAACATGCATTAATGAGTCTAATCGACATGAACACTAAGCTTGATCTTGAACATGCATTCATTTACAGCCCTAGCTCTCTACAATGAGTCTTTAAGGCAATGGGGACAACATCAAAATCAAAGTCCAGAAGCTAAAACCTGGAATTAACATGGGCAGCATAGTACAAGAAAAATGTGTTATGTCTTCGATAGTTCAACCCGACTGAAGCAATTTAACCAATCTTCTCATCGCTGGAGAAGATGGCATAACGAAGAACCGACCACTAATTCCAACACATGAGCTTCCATCGCTGAAACCCTTTGCTACTCTCCCACTAATATGTGTACACACATGGTCTGGTGAGCTGGAGATCCATTTCGTGGAAAAATAAAGGAGAAGAAGAAAAAATGAATAATCAGGAATCGGAAATAGCAAGAAGCATCGTACTGACAGATAAATAATCGTTAACGATCCCTTTGCAAGCAGATTCACCGCAAATTTTAAGAAAGACTGGTCCTTTTGCAACTTGATAATAATCAACATATTCATAAAATCGCTGCCCAAATTTGCGATGATCCTGCACAGGCACCAAAGAAACTTTGTAAAAATCAGTGGGCAAAAAGCGCTAGAAGTTGCAGACAACAAAGCGAGAAACCATTTAGAACATAAATTAACGCACAGACATCATGGTTAGGAAAAAAAACTACAATTACAATATGGATTCGATGAAACAGAAAGAAGTAACTCTCAAACCGTGGGGGAGAAGTGATCCAACGTCTGATCGAACCAGTGTTCCTCTTGTGTGAGGTAGGCGTTGCTATCATGCAGCTGACGCGAGAGGATATCACGAGATTCAACTACGAATAGGGAAGCCAAGCACAGGGGGAGGAGGAGGAGGAGGAAGCCGGAAAGCTTCGCCATGCTAATAGGGAAGCGGTGGATCGACCCGAGCTTTGCAGCTACCGATCCGAAGGCGCGACGGTTAGGAGAGCGACAACAGGCGACGGCGGCACCCGGAGGTGCTCAGGCGGACGCGAACGAGGGAGCAGCGGCTGCAAGAGATGGCGGGCGAAGGCGGAGCCAGAGAACGGTAGAGATGGCAATCCGACCGGGGCGGTCCAAGCTGTCCGGCCTGGTCCGACGATCGAACCAGACAAAGGCGGTTCGGTCCGCGAGCCGGGCCAGGCACATTCAGATCACAGGCTGGGTAGAGCATTGTCCGATAAGGATCGATGATAATGAAAATAGATAAATCATACGTTGTATCTTAGTCGAAAATAATAAAAAAAAAATTTAAGTTCAAACGAAAATTTTAAATTTCACGTCTAAATTCATTATTCATTTATTACCTATATTGCTCGGGCTAATGGATCATAAGGGAATAAATTGACTTTTTATAAAAAAATTGAAAATCGTTATGACTTTCAACCTTGCCAAAAGAAGTCAAGGGGGCATTTGATATTTATTTTCTTTTTTTTTTATTTTTATTTTCTACGAAAATAATAAATAATTGGTATTTTTCATCTTTATTTTTCAGAAAATAAAGAACTATTTTTTGAAAAATTAAAAAATAAGAAATAATTATTTTTTATTTTCATTTTTATTTTTCAAAAAATAAAAAAGTATTTTTTGAAAAATTGGATTTCTGAAAAAAAGAATGAAAATAAAAAATAAAAAATTGTCTATGAATCAAACATCCCCGAAAAAATAAAAATATTTTTACAACAAAGTCAAAACTACTTATCATATTATAAAATATGATTTAATGGGTTGAGAATAAAAAATATATATATTATTTTAAATTTTTTTAATGATTATCATTTTAATTATTTTTTATTCTCTGATGTGAAAGTTATGGGATGAGTGAGAACGAATGTCAGGGTATCCACGTCGTTGACTTCTAAAATTAGCCCGTGGCTAGCAAAAGCCGACCTTTTTGGGCAAATAGATTCATCTATTGGCTGCCCGTTTTAAGTTGACTTCCTTTTCATAGGAAGAAGACTGCCCGTTGACCGAAGGCGAAGACCTCCTCTTCTTCCGTGGCCAGGTAGCGCAGGGCAACAGCAGAATTCAGTGCCATGGACGTTTCGCCGGATAACGGCCAGGGTCACCTGCCGGTCGGGAGCTCCGATAGCTACGACGACGATGGACGCATCAAAAGAACCGGTGGGTTACGAATCAAAAAGCGAACACGTTGGCTCGTCCTAACTAGTGGCCGCGTTGCCTGTTTCAGGGACGCTGTGGACGGCGACCGCGCACATCGTGACGGCGGTGATCGGCTCCGGCGTGCTCTCCTTGTCTTGGGCCATCGCGCAGCTCGGCTGGATCGTCGGCCCGATCGTCATGCTGCTCTTCTCCGTTGTCACCTACTACACCGCCGCCCTCCTAGCCGACTGCTACCGCTCCGGCGACCCCCTCTTCGGCGACCGCAACAGAAACTACACCGACGCCGTCCGCGCTTTTCTCGGTTAGTTCGCTGCCCTCTCCATTCAACCCAAGCCCCGATTTTTCGCCGGACGTACGACTCATGGGCTGCATTGACGGCAACAGGTGGCGACAAGGTCAAGCTCTGCGGCTACATCCAGTACGCCAACCTCTTCGGCGTCGCCATCGGCTACACCATTGCTTCCTCCATTAGCATGATGTGAGTGGAGCTCGAAAGCTCCCCTCCGTTTTCTCCGAACAAGAAGATTTCAATCTCTGACTTCCTCTGTTCATGGATAAGCAGGGCAATCGAGAGATCGAACTGTTTCCACAAGAACGGCGACAGCAATCCTTGCCGCACCAACAGCAATCCCTACATGATCATGTTTGGAGTCATACAGATCTTCCTGTCGCAGATTCCCGGCTTCGATGAGATATGGTGGCTCTCCATCGTCGCCGCCGCCATGTCCTTCACCTACTCCACCATTGGCCTTTCCCTCGGCATCGTCCAGGTCGTAGGTAAGCAATGCACGATGATGCCGACAACATAACTCTCTCTGCTCACTTCTCTCTGTTTGCGAATAGAGAATAAGGGATTCAAAGGAAGCCTCACCGGAATCCGCGTCGGCGACGTGACGGAGATGCAGAAGGCGTGGCGCATCCTCCAGGCCTTCGGCGACATAGCCTTCGCTTACTCCTTCTCCATCATCCTCGTAGAGATCCAAGTAAGTTTGGGAAGTGATCGGATGTTTGCTTGTTCGGAAGGGTAGCATACATGTGCGATTTTGATTCCTCGGTTCAGGACACCATCAAAGCTCCGCCGCCGTCGGAGGCGGTAGTAATGAAGAAGGCGTCGCTGCTAAGCGTCTGCGTGACCACCTTGTTCTACATGCTGTGCGGCACAATGGGGTACGGCGCGTTTGGCGACGACGCACCAGGCAACCTGCTCACCGGTTTCGGTTTCTACAACCCCTTCTGGCTCCTCGACATCGCCAACGCCGCCATCGTCGTCCATCTCGTCGGCGCCTACCAGGTGTTTTGCCAGCCGCTGTTCTCCTTCGTCGAGAAGTGGACGGCCAAAGCGTGGCCGGAGGCTGCCTTCATCTCCAAGGAGATCGCGCTGGGCTCCTACAAGCTCAGCCTCTTCCGCCTCGTGTGGCGCTCCCTCTTCGTGGTGTTGACGACCATCATCTCGATGCTCCTCCCCTTCTTCAACGACGTCGTCGGCCTCCTCGGCGCCGTCGGGTTCTGGCCGCTCACCGTCTACTTCCCGGTGGAGATGTACATCGTGCAGAAGAACATCCCCCGAGGGAGCACCAGGTGGGTGTGCCTGCAACTGCTGAGCTTGGTCTGCTGCGTCGTCTCCGTCGCCGCAGCAGTTGGGTCCATCGCCGGAATTTTCACCGATCTCAAGGTCTACCGGCCCTTCAGGCCTAACTACTAAACTAAGGAGACACGTAGACCCAAGCCAATGGAATTTTGTTTAGGAAGATTTTAGGTAATTTATTTATTTGTAAAAAAGATTGCTAATGCTTTATGATCCTTAGCCAATTGTATATTATTTATAATTTATTTATTTTTATTTTTAAATGACTAATTAAGTAGAACTAAATTAATATATTGGGAAGTAAACATGAGCTTAAATTAGATTCGATTTGAATTCATTTTAATCAATTTAACTATTTGTTTGGAATAATAGAGTTGTTTAGGACGTTTGCATTGTACTCTTCTTTCTCATTCTCTCTGGACCTTTTTTTGTTCTGGAGGCCCACAATGCTAGTGCCCTTTCTTATAAGTTTGACATCATCTGGAGCATGTCAAATATATTCTCTCTCCTCCAATGGCATAGTTGTGCAAGCCTACGAGATAAATATAAAAGAATAACTCTTACAAATGAATATGAATCAATTTCTAAGTATTTGTCATCTGAAATTCTGATTTATCTCCTTCATCAATAAGGACTGTCAGAGGGGATCACTAATGTGACAATTTTATATTTTTCTATAAGCTCATGAGATTAATTCGATTGACAGATACAAAGGGGCTTATATGTAATAGGCAAGGCTTAATTCTCAAAGAAGTCATAATTTTGAACTATCAACGATCGCTTTCCTTTATGTTTGTCAACTGAAGTCCTAATTTACTCCCCTCCATTGTAGAGGCAGCGGCGGGGGGTCATTAATATGGCGATTATATATTTTTTCTAGGTTCAATGTAACGATAGAGCGTCCAATTTGATTTTCAGATATCTACAGTTCAATTTTTAACTATGATGAATTTGTAAGATTTTCTTTCAAATGGAGTGACAAACCAAGGAAGTTGAGGTTGTATGCACGAGCACTCCTTGTTTTACCTCCCTCCTTCATGCATGGGGTAATCGTAGGGGGTTGCTAATGTGGCGGTTTCATATTTTTTTTCTAGACTCAAGCAAAGGATGTATGGCCCAACTCGGCTTTCAAGTACCCACGGTTCGATCTCTAGCTACGATGAATTTATAAGAATTTTCTCTAAATAGAGTGACAAACTAAGGAAGTTGTGGTTGTTCATGCAAGTACTTCCTAATTTACCTCCTTCCTTCATGTGTGGGACAATCGTAGGGTTCATTAATATGGTGGTTCCACATTTTTCTAGGCTCGATGCAATGGCCTTAGAGCTATAGTGCAAAGGTAAGGCGTCTAGTTTAACTCCCAAGTATCCACGATTCAATCCCCAACTAAGGTGAATTTGTAAGATTTTCTTTCAAATTGGATGACAAACTAGGGAAGCTAAGGATACCCGCGTGAGCACTTCTCAATTTATCTCCCTCCTTTATGCATGGGGTAGTCGTAAGAGGGTTGTTAATGTGATTGTTCCACATTTTTCTAGGCTCGGTGTAGTGGTAGGACATTCAACTTGACTCTCAGGTACCCACTGTCCGATCCACAGCTATGGTAAATTTATAGGATTTTCCTCCAAATGGAGTAACAAATTAGGAAAGCTGAGACTGCCCGCGTGAGCCCTTTCCGATTTACGTCCCTCCTTCAGGCATGGGGCAGTAATAGGAGGGTCGCAATATGGTTGTTCCATATTTTTCTAGGCGTAAAGGATCAGCTCCCAGGGTTATGGTGCGACAATAGAGCATCCAGCTTGGCTCTTAAATACCCACGATTCAACTCCATCTACGGTGAATTTACAGGATTTTCCTCCAAATAGAGTGACAAATCAAGGAAGTTAGCTAGGCTGATAAGGTTGTCTGCGCGAACACTTTTCGATTACCTCCCTCCTTCAAACATGGGACAATCATAGGGGGGTCGCTAATGTGGTGGTTGTTGGCAATCGTGCTATTTCTCGGAATGCTCATAGGCTCCCATGTCCCCGGATTAAAATTTTCACTAATGAGAACTAATCCGGATGGGATGAGTTTCCTAAGCACAACCAATTCGTCGTCGTGCTAACGACTTGAGCGATCGCTTGAACAAACTAGTTGTTCAAGCAACATAACTCTTCTAGTCGGTTAGCCGCGGAAGAGACGACGGACGGATCGTCGGTTTTTGTGTTTCTTATCGGGGTCCATGATTATACAAATACATACTAGTATAATCAACATATACTAACATAAAGAACATAAGCTAGCATATCAATAAGAACATGCAAAGAACAATAATAAAAGTTATAAAACTTTTATACCTCTTGATCTTCTATCGTATGTCCTAACCTCCTTGTAGACTTCGTGTGGGCGAAGATCCTCCACAAGTTGAAGCTTCCTAGATCTTCTTCAATCCAAAGAAAGAAGAACTCTCTTTCCCTTCTTGCTTGAGCCAACCACCAATCCATAAAAGGATTGATGCCGCCGACCCCAAGAATAGAGAGAACATAATGGAAACAACCAAGGTACCGAACTAGGGACAAACCCTTGTTTTGGTGCCGCCGGCCAAGATGGAGTGAAGAGGATAAAGGGAATATATTGGGCGCCAGCCACGGTGGAGGGAATAGAGGAAGGAGCCGGCCACAACCTAGGAAGAGGAAGAGCTCCTCTCCTATAGTTGCCGCCCACCTTCCTTGCATTCCCTAGCCGCCCAACCTAAGGAGGAAACCCTAATTAGGGTTTCTCCTTAGGCTTTCTTGCCGCCCAACCATGGTGGAGAGAAGAGATCTAGGAGCTAGCAACCTCCAAGGAAGAAGACAAGCTCTTCCACAAGTTGTCACCCACTCTTCATTCCCATCCATGGCCGCCCAACCTAAGGAGCCAAAACCCTAATTAGGGTTTCCACCTTGAGGTTGCTTGCCGCCCAAGCATACTAGGCAAAACCCTAATTTACTTAGCATCCATCATCAACCATTCAAAAACTTAGTTGCCGCCCAACCCATGCTCCCTTATATAGAACTTAGGAGAAAATTGGTTATTGATGAGGTAGCCAAAAATATAGGAACTAATTCTCAATTTTGCCGCCACCTTATCCAACCTTTCCTCTCCCTTTTATATAGAGTTAGGTTTAGGCCTTGGTTTAATCTCCACCGCTTCTGCTTCTAGAGTTTTAATCTCAACCGCTTGGATTTAGAGATTTAATCTCAACCGCTTGCGGTTCTAGGAAATAATCCCAACCGTTTGGATCTAGAGATTTAATCTCAACCGCTTGTTCTAGGAAATTTAATCCCAACCGTGGATCTAGAGATTTAATCTCAACCGCGATTCTAGGAATTAATCCCAACCTGGATCTAGAGATTTAATCTCAACCGCTATTCTAGGAATTTAATCCCAACTGTCGGATCTAGAGATTTAATCTCAATCGCTTCTAGGAATTAATCCCAACCGCCGGATCTAGAGATTTAATCTCAACCGCTTCTAGGAATTTAATCCCAACCGTCGGATCTAGAGATCTAATCTCCACCGCTTGCTCTAGGGATTCAATCCTAACCGTGATCTAGAGATTTGTTTTCCATCATTTGATCTAGACTTCATGAGGTTTATATAAGGCTACGATAGGGACCATGAGGAGGAGTTGGGTCTTGGCCACCCGATGGATCGGAACCACACAAACTTGATCCATCAATGATGTTCCATTCCACTAGAGGATCATCATCGAACTACCTCACCAACCCCCATAAATTAATATGGGCTCCATATATTATTTGTACATTTATCTCTCCGTGTTTAAGATATCGAATGTCCGTCAATTAATTGATTTACTGACCATCAATTAATTAACATCTAACTCCTCGAGTAGTACCACTCAACCTTATCATCATGTTGACTAAGTCAACCTGCAGGGTTTACATGATGAACCTTATGAGCTCCTCAATGGGACATCATCAACCTAATACATAGGACACGGATTCCTCCTATAATCAACGGCACACCATGTAAATAATATCATTTCCCAACTTACCGGGCATATTGATTTAATCCATAGAAATCTCACCCTCTGGTAAATCAAAGAAATAAATACTAAGTACATGTGTCCGTTATTATATCGGGATTAAGAGCATGTACAACATAATATCCGAGGTCCGATTCAATTATGTACAAGAATAATTAGGTAATCACACACGTTGCGGCAACATGTACGACGCCGCATGAAGTGCGCGCAGATGGCGACTTGCGGTAACAAGAAGAAACACCCCTTTATAAGGTGTGAAGGCCCAAAGGAGGAAGAGTTTAGGGTTTCGACGCCGAAAGGTCGCTCGGAGAGAAGAACGAACACCGAGGCTTCGTTGGATCTTGTCTCGTGGAATAGTAGGAGCTTTCCACTATGATTGTTCCTCAGACAGAGAGCATCATCTTCTTCCAAGGACGCGAGAAGATTCTGATGAAACCGCTGTAAGTTTTATGTTTTCAGTTTTTTGCCTTTCGTTTTTCTATTATTATGCTAGATAATCTCGATTAGATGCTAAAACATCCAACATTGGTATCAGAGTCAGGTTTAGTAAGCATCTAATCGAGTTTAGAAATTTTTATTTTCTTTACCGCTCATCAAAAAAATGTCATGGAGAAGATGAATAAGAATCGCTCGGCGACGCCTCGCAAAGAATGGAAAACCACGACAAACCGCTGTCCGCTCTGAGCAAATCGAGTGGAAAACCACTCTGGCGAACTGGCCAGGGTGGTTTTGAGCCTAGCCAGGGTGGTCACACCCTTGGGAGAGTGGTTTTAATCTGCCAGGCGCTGAGCTCGCAGAGTGGTTTTAACTCGCCAGGCGCACCGGCGAGTGGTTTTAACTCGCCAGGCGCTTTGAGTCTTGGCAGAGTGGTTTTAACCTTGCCAGGGCAGTTTCAGCCTTGGCAGAGTGGTTTTAACCTGGCAGGGCAGTTTTGAGCCTTGGCAGAGTGGTTTTAACCTTGTCAGGGCAGTTTCAGCCTTGGCAGAGCGGTTTTCAACCTTGCTGTATGTTTCATCGCGGCAGGGCGGCGATCATCGCCACGGCGGCGATTTACCGCCGCTGGCGGCTCACGCCGCGGCAGGCTTTCCCACCGGCCAGGCGGTTTCCACCGCCGGCGGCAGACAGGCTTCCGCCAGCGGTTGCGGCCGCCGACAGAGCGCATCACCGCTGGCGGTTTTCGCCCAGTGGCGGTTTGTCGCCAGCCAGGCGGTATGCTTGTCACGCCAGGCGGTTCTGCATCACCGCCAGGCTGGCCAGACCGACAGGCTTTTTCACCGCCGGGCGGTCAGAATGCGGTTTCCGCCACCAGGTTTTCCGCTTGCGGTGGTTTTATGCCCAGAGAGCCCATCGCCAAGCAGAGCGGTTTTAACGCTGGTAGGACGGTTTTAACGCTAGAAAGGGCGGTTTAACCCCTGGAAATGGCGGTTTTAGCCCTGAAAAGGGTGATTTTACTGCAACAAGACCGGTTAGAATAAGTAATCAGTTTGGTGACTGATTTGAACCAGTCAAGTATTAACTTAAAGTGGTCGGGCACCACAGTAAGTGCCCAAGAAGTTGACTTTGGTCAACTTGACTCGTAACTTAATAATCAAGTAATTGTTTGGAGCAATTAGTACTTGAAATAAATAACTTACAGATAGACAAAATGAACTAGAGTTGATGGCTAGGAATAATGTGAAAAATTAAACAACCGTTTATTTCACTCGAGTGCCTGGGGTATTCGGAGAGAAATAAAGGAGTTTTGGTTTTCACATAAAAAGTCGAGTCAAAACAGTCTAAATCGATTAGACTTAGATGAAAGTCGATTGGTAAGAGTACCATTTGACTGGTCTAAGTCAGTCGACTGTCCTCCATAAAATCAAGGAAATTTATTCTTGATTTATTATGATAGATCCATGTCTATATATATAAATTGAATTAAGCCGGTATATGTACTGGTTTGTCGGTTTTGTACTGACTTAATTAATTTCAATTTTTTTTCAGATGGCACGGATGATTACCACTATGACTAGACGCGATGTATGCGTGTGAATCTACCGAGAGAGGCTATCCAGGATAGAGACTCACCTCATGGAGCTCAGGTGGCACATCGGGAGGCTTGATAGATTGTCTCGAGACTCGAGATGCAGGAGTTTCCGATTCCGACAATTACAGCACTGGGCTCGGTCCGCTCAATGCCACAACACGAGTGAGATCGCGCATGAGATCCGGGGCGCCATGAGGGACGCGCTCTTATACCCGATTATACGAGCGCGCTTCACTACGAGGCCGTGAGGTGCATTGTGATGATCCAGAGGATGATTCTAAGAGGACCACGATGGGATCTTTCCTTTGGATCGCCAAAGGTGTCCTACGTAAGATTCTCGTGATCCCGGCATCATCTTGAGAGCATCTCGACGGGGGATGTCCTAGTTCAACCCAAGAAGATTGAGCATGTTTGGATCATTACTGCACTTGTGTTTGTCCTAGTGGGAGTAATGATTATCTATCTAGTTGTTTAGGTTTTATTTTTTAGTTATGAGTAGGAAGAATGTTAAATGTAACATTCTTAGTAGAGTTATCTTTTGTTATTTGTTGACAATGTACAGCAAGTTTAATTTAATGACATGTTCATATTATGCTGTTAACTCTACATGTGCATGATATTTTTACTCTTTGATTTGTTCATATTGAGTATAATTTAAATGATAGGTTCATTTAATAATATCATGTTAAGATGGGATGTATGTAATGTAATTGATCAAAGTCGATTCGATTGGAACATACAAATGATGAGTGAGAATTGGATTGTCACTTGATTTTGTAAACCAAATCAATTCACATCGAGTCACTAGATTACATACATAAAAATCATACATCGAATAACTAAATAATGTGTTTATTTATGTTAGGTTATGGCAACTAAAAACATCATACCGAACTCAATAAGGGTGAGAAACTCCCTGGGTATAACTACAAGATCTGGCACCTCAAGATACAGTATGTACTTGAGGAACAAGAAGTTCTAGAGGCTGTAAATCAGGTCATGGTAGAACCTGTAGATGGTCCCACTGCACAAAACAGACGAGATATTGATGCCTACAAGGCATGGAAGAAGAAAGACTCCACTGCTAAGGGCATCTTGATTAGTTCAATGATAGATGACCTAGTCTTTGAGTATGAGCCCCTTAAGGACAAGTACAATGGAGTCACCGAGCAAACTCACCGACGATCAAGTTCGATAGAGAAGCAAGAAGCGCCGAATCGTCACTATGGTTCAACATCTCGTGAGATGTCGAATATGATTCGAGCTTAGAATCGCTTGGCCACGCTCGGATGAACAACAGTTCAGTCATTCGATCCTTCCGATTCTTGGGAAACCATGAAGCGCACTTACTCACAAGAGTATTAAGACTTTCGCTGATGTCTCGCGCCATGTAGAACTTGAGGCGGAGAGAGTAGAATCCGCGAGGATTTCTGGCCAAGACTATTTGGCTGTCGGTTCTGCTGGATCATCTGGATCCAAGAGAAAAAGATGGTTCAAGAAAGGGAAGGGAAAGAAGAAGGAAGTTGTTATGTAGGGGATGGCCCAATCAAGAAGAAGAAGAACAAGAAGACGGAAGAAACCTAAAAGCAAGGTAACTTGCTTTAATTGTGACAAGAAGGGTCACTATGCTCGGAGTGTACCGAGCCAAGAAAGGTAACTTCCAAATTCCTTCCGAGCATTTTGTTGCTAGTTCTGTTGTTGGTGATTCTTATCCTTTGTGGATTATAGATTCGAGCAACCAACCATGTAGCGGGAGCGAGTTACATATGTGGAGTACCGGTACCACCGGGCAACAAATGGATATATGTAGGAAACAATGCAAGAGTCAAGTCAAAGGAGTCGGACACTTGCAAACTTAACCTTCTGGGTGGAAGAACTTTGCTTTCTACATGATGTCTTGTATGCTCCCGAGATTCGGAGGAATCTTGTTTCACATTTGTCTTCTTGATCTAGGTATTGTATAAATTTTTACTGGTGTGTTGAACTCAAGATTGACTCGGTCAATCGGTTATGGTTTTTAACGAATGGTTTTATGGTTCTTGATGTGGAACCAAATGACAATTGTGCGATTGATAATTGTTTTTCAAATATTGCTCTTACTAGTGATGCGTAAATAACCGATGATGTTTGCATGCTAGATTAGGACATATAGGACAAGATCGCATGAATCGATTAGCTAAAGAGGGCTTATTGGGCTCTCGAGCTAAGGTTAGCTTGTCTATATGTGAGCATTGTCTTGGAAAAGCAATTAGGAAACCATTCTAAGGCTATTAGGCAGTCGCCATTGCAATTGATTCATTCAATATTTGTGGTCCAATGAATGTGAGGGCTAGACATGGAGCTTCTTATTTCATTACATTTATTGATGATTTCTCTCGCTTTGGCCATATGTATTTGATTTCTCACAAATCAAGCATTAGATTGCTTTATTCGCTTATATGAACGGAGTTGAGAATCAAACTAACGTAAGGTTAAGACTTTACGACCGACCGCGTGGTAGAGAATATTTGTCGATATGTTCAAGACAATATGTAATGATAAAGGATTATTAGATGCCTAACGATCCTCGAACTCCACAAAGAAAATGGGGTCACGAGAGAAGAAATAGGACTCTTCTAAATGGTTAGGTCTATGATGACGGCGAGTTAATTTGCCGATCTCCTTTTGGGAGATGCATTATTAGCACTATATACTTAACAAAGTGCCTTCAAAGTCGGGCCTTCAACTACCCCATACGTATGAACGTGGATCAGGCTAAAACCGATTTGAGAAACTGAGACCGGGTCGCTTACGCTCATGACAGTTCTCACAAGTATGGAAAATTAGGACCTAGAGGTAAGAAGTGTATCTTTATAAGATATTCTGATACCTCAAAAGGTTATGTTTTCATTGGTGAGATGTCAGATGGAACCATCTCTGAATTGGATTCAAGAGATGCCACTTTTCTCGAAACTGAGTTCCCAACAAAAGGTGAAGTTGATAAGACAGTTCCTCTATTTGAGGAAGAAGAGTCGTTATCAACTGGACATGTGTCAAGTGGGATACCTGGAACTAGTCAACCCAGTGGGAGTACTTTGCCTAGTCACGGGGTGACTTCTCAACATCCCAACTTACGGAAAAGTGTTCGTAAAATCAAACCTAAGAAGAGGTTCGATATTGAGAATGAGGCAATGATAACACTCCCTGTTGACGATGAGGAACCTCAGTCAGTAAAGGAAGCTCTAGACTCTAGAGCTGGAGAAAGGTGGAAAGTTGCAATGGTTGAAGAAATGGAGTCAATGATTAAGAATCATGTTTGGGAGTTAGTCGATCTTCCTCCTGGCCGAAGGGCCATTGGAAATAAATGGATTCTCAAAATAAAGAGGAAAGCTGATGGATCGATTAACCGATACAAAGCTCATCTAGTTGCAAAAGGATTTACCCAATTAGAGGGTATTGACTTTGAGGAGACATTTTCTCCCGTAGTAAAGTTTGTGTCAATCCGAGTCATTTTGGCTTTGGCTCACTACTATGACTTGGAGTTACATCAAATGGATGTAAAACCGCTTCCTTAACGGTGAGCTTGATGAAGAAATCTATATGGTTCAACCGTAAGGTTTCGTTGTCAAGGCCAAGAAAATAAAGTATGTAGATCAAGAAATCTATATATGGGCTAAAACAAGCATCAAGACAATGGAACATAAGATTTAACAAAGTGGTTTTATCTTATGGTTTCGAAATGATTAATGAGGATCATTGCGTTTTCCTGAAGAAGGATAAAGAAAAGTATGTCATTTTATCGTTATATGTTGATGATATGCTGATTGCAGGAAATGACATAGGTTTTGTGATAAGTCAAAACTGGCTTTCATCAATTTGACACAATAGATATGGGAGAAGCAATACATCTTAGAGTAAAGATTATCGTGATAGATCTAAGAGACTTTTGGGTTTGTCTCAAGAGTCTTATATAAATAAGATGTTACAACATTTCAAAGATGTCCATCATAAAGGAATGTACACCTATTATGAAAAGGTACTGCTCGAGCAAGAGTAATAGTCCCAAAACTCAAAAATGAAATAGCCGAGATGAATAAAACCATATGCCGGTTGTTGGTAGTTTAATGTACTCCGATATCGCCTATGCTGTTGGCTTAGTCACCTGCTTCTACCAAAACCCAGGACCGAGACACTGGAAGGCAGTAAAAAGGATATTCAGATATCTGAAAGCGACGACAGATTATAGTCTCTGTTATCAAGGATCAGATATGAGCCTGAAGGGATATTCAGATGCAGATTGGGCTGGGGACCTGGATGATAGAAAATCTACATCAGGCTATGCGTTTGTCGAATGGTGGCGCCATCTCGAACAAAGAAGAAATGCACTGCAGGTGACCTTATCAACCATGGAAGTTGAATATGTGGTATGTTCGATAAGCATAAGAAGCGGTCCGTTAAGAAGGTTCCTAAAGCATCCAAGATTGTCAAGACAAGAGGAGTCCAAGGATCGCTCATCGCGATACCAAGCCGTGATAGCTTTTTCCAAGGATCCCAAATATCACAAAGAAGGGCAAGCATATTTCTATAAAATACAACTTTATCGTGATATTGTTGCTAAGAAGAAGGTTATTCTTGAGTATATCCCTACTCGAGCTATGCTTGCAGATCCTTTTACTAAGCCAATGACTAGAGAGTCATTAAATGAGCATGTAAAGTCTATGAGACTTCGAAGAATGTAACAATTTTGTAATGACAATCAGATAATGTAATTTGATTGTTCTTTAAAGCAAGCCATAATTTATTCAGTGTATGTGATGTTACATTCGATAAGATCTCGGAGCATGTTGACAGGTAGTGATTGGTCCTCTCACATGGACAATCATCTCTGTTTGTTATGTACGAATAGAGGTAAGACTATTACTTATAGGATAACTTTGGAAGTTATATGTATGAGATACATACCTATAAGTTGGAGTTGTCTTGATATATGTATCAAGATAAGATCATTTAAGAAATGTGATCGAGATAAATGTTCCCAACATTTATAATACCTGTTTATGAGCCAGATTAGAATTCATTGGTTGAATTCAGGATTAGACATTTGGAATGTCTGGATCAAAATCTGTACGATGTTGAGGTATACATGCGCTCTTTATTGATAAAGAGAATAACATCGTAGCATGTGATTCATACCACGTGTGCTAAGGCGACAATAAGGGTAGTAGGAGAATGGATCCCTGCTTCTCTACTATGTGAGCCCTTTTGAGATTATATGTTGATCTCAGCGTTTGCCCTTTGTGACTATTTAGGTGTATGCTTGAAGTTTTAATCAGGGTTTGCTACTTTAGCATGTAAACCTATTGACTATGGATGATTCTTACATGGAACATGACTAGGAAAGCGATCGTTAAAATGAATGGATTCACACTAAAAGGAAGATTAAACACGCTTACACCTTTGATAATTATTCACCGGTCGACCCATTTCGTATGTATGGAAATGTTTGAATATTAAGAATATAGAACATGCTCTTGACTGGTCATAATGAGGGATTAGAGATGTTCATATTGATGTAAATGGAGATTATTTAATCCGGGCAAATAGCAAGACATTATATCCGTGAAAACTTAAGTACCACCGTGAGAAAGGTTCAAGACCACGGAAAATGGCCGAGCCACGGAGGATGACAATGAGTCATCAGTGAGTGACTATGTGTCATTCAGAGAATGGTTATGCACCATTTGTAGAGCGACTAAGTTAGGCGAATAACTTTTCTTAGCATTGATCGCTCGTGAGCTATGTAAGGTGTAACAACTTTCATAGCATCGATTGCTCAGGTGCTTACGTCGACGAGCCATTTTCCTAAGTATAAATTGGTTGTTCTAATGGTCTCGTGACTATCGATCTCGCTCTATTAGTCTTTGGGACTATGATCTCCGACACGATTCGTTACATGGATCGATACTTCCATTAGTCATTTGGGACTAATGACTCTTGCTCTATTTTCTATGTGACTAAATACCTCTATTTGGTCTATGTGACTAAATACCTTTTATTGATCTATGTGACATATTTTGGACGAGTGGGAGATGCAGGTACTGCACACGTTGCGGTGCAACGGTGTGCATGACGCACATGAAGCGCGGCAGATGGCGACTTCGTGCTAAGAAGAAACACCCCTTTATAAGGGTGGTGCGCCCAAAGAGAAGGGAGTGTTTAGGGTTTTGACGAAAGGTCGCTGTCCGAAGAGAAGAACGAACACCAAAGCTTGTGATCTTGTCTCGTGGAATAGTAGGAGTTTTCCACTGTGATTGTTCCTCGGACAGAGAGCATCATCTTCTTCCTTGGACGCGAGAAGATTCTGACGAAACCGCTGTAAGTTTTATGTTTTCAGTTTTGCATTTCGTTCTTCCTTTTATTTTGCTAAGATAATCTCGAATAGATGCCGAAACCTACAACAGAGCCCGTGGTCGAAAGAGATTGTATTTCTTTTCACTCTTCATAAGTTCATTAAGGAAGTATCTCTCAAATCTGACTTGTGCAAGAACAATACTTCTCTATGTTTTTTTATCTCTCGCTCCTCCACCATCATATCTCTTCCATCATCATATCTCTTAAATGTTATTCGTGAAGTACAAGATATTCACTTGCTCCTTCTCTTGATTTTTTTTTATCAAATCCGATCAACTCTAAAGAATCATCAGGAGTTCGTTCGTTCATGATACCTGCCTACTTTGTAATTTTTTTGCACTTTTTTGAAACTCTTTAACCTCTAGGTACATTGAGGCAGCTAATGTTTCCATTGTAGATATGCACTTTAGTTAGATTTGGTGTTATATTTTACTTGGCTTGCTTCTAGGCGAACCTAACTCAGGTATCAGAGTTAATTAGTTGCTCTTGTTTGATTAGTTTAATCCTACTCTTATCTTTATATTATCATTAACACTACACTAGTTTACTGTTTGTGCCAATTTAGAACTCATAAATAGCAATTGATTGTCCTTGTAATTATTAAATTGTAAATCTAAGATATGTAAATCATTTGCAAAAATCTTATAGCTATTTGTTTTAATTATTCTCTAACTTTTTTTGCTATGTTAACATTGGATTAGTTCTAGTTCTAGTCCTAATGAACCATAATTCAGTTTCAAATTTATTCCATCAACTAGGAAAAATATCATCTCCAAATAACATAACGAGACACAAACAAATAAAGAAAATATACTTATTAAAATCCGAACTATGCCACAGGTAGTTACTAGGGCCAGCTTTGTGTGATCATAAACTATTTGACGCAGGGGCAATTTAAAAGATAAAACTGACCGAATATTGATAGAAAAGGATGGAAATTTTTAGAGTTTAAACCAATTTAACTGTCATACATGAAATGAAAAAGCAATATGAGTAGGACTTCGAGAGAAATTCTCACATGGTATTGCAAGCAATACTCGGATAGATCCAAATATAATTGTTGCATTTGCTGATTAGTCTGAATCAGAATACTGTAATGTGGAAGACGTGATGCTCCTATTTCCAGCATACTCTTCTGCATCATCCGCATCGGCGTCACCATTCTGCTTCTCATCGATAATTCCTAAAAAATAAAATCCATGTTAGATAACGACAAGCATACATGCAAGAAGAAGCTAGTAGAAAGTGCTTGCCTTTTCTTTTGAGAAGATTTTCTAAAGCTCTGGTGATAAAATCATCTTTGCCTCCAAGATCTTGAAAACCGACTATCCTATCGAAGGCAATGCCATTCCTGGAAAAAAAAATATATTTCAGTTTGAGCCATTCAATATAGTACCACTGATTTTATACATCATACGCAGTAAACTGAAAGTAGATTAACTTAAAGATGATAAAACAAATCTCACTTCTGAATCTGATCTACGAAATTTAAAACAGATAAAGGAGGGAAAGATTCAATAGTTAAATCAAGCAATATAGCATTTCAAAAACAAAGTAGTTTTGCAACAAACTAGGGATACTTAGAATCCAAGGGGAAAATTTGATATACTGAAATTTCACCTGAATAAAGTAACACAAGGCAGCGTCTTGATTGCCAATTTCGTCACAAAAAATGGTGCATTCTGTGTGAAAAATCTGGAATAGTCAGTTCCAACTTTACAATTATGAAAGCAACAGAGTTATGTTTACTGACTTCAGCATCCAGCTTGATAAACTTAGTATGAATGTGCACTGGTGCTAGGGCCTTCAAATGCTTGTCCATTATCCTACATGATCCATTAAAGAGATACTACTGAAGGCCACAGAAGGAACACATAAGATGACAATAATAAGATCGAATTACTTGCAACGATAAAATTCGCGGTGGTAGAAATGACAAATAACTCGTTCACTTCCTGTAACTTCCCCAAGAAATTCCCCTTCAGTTATCTCTCTGTATTCACCGTGACCCTGTTTTTTGAGGACTTCTCTCTTTTCTACCTCTTTCTGCATGGAGAAATGCAACAATAATCGCAAATCGTCATCGAACAGAAGAATCCAAGTGCAGGAACAAAAGGTCCAGAAATTTACCTTGAGAGCAGCAATTCTTTCAGCATGCAATTTCTCAAGTTCAGGATCCTGATATAGATGCGAAATCGACACAGATAGCAATTAATATATGCAAGACAAGTATACAAGTCTTTTTTTTTTCTCTCTCTCTCTTCCGCTTACATCCATCAGTTCATCAAGATCCACAATTTCATCGGCAGACGTGCTTGGCTGAGCCTTGTCTTTAGCTAACAGTTCCTACAACAGGAGTTTACTGGCTTAGATCGACCTCTCATCGGATATAATGATACGCATATCTTGATGCAGAAAATTATCACCTTTTGGTAGTCTCTTGCTGCTGCTGCAATTACGTTGCCGAAGGCGAGACTGGAAAAAGTCGAACGAAACGAATCGGGATCCATCTTCCTCCCTCTCCTATACTTCTTCAGTTGGTCTCAGAGATCACGGCGAAGAATCGACCGGAAGGAAAGAACGTTGATCTTAGGGCAACATTTCTCGGCAATTTTAACAAAACGATCCCTAAACGCCATTGGCAAGGTGTGCCCGTGTAGGCTCGAGCCCAAGTGGCGTTTAGGTTTTTGTTAAAATTGCAAAGTTCAGGCACGGGCCACTTGTCAAGAATTTAAAAATTCTCTTTAAAAAAAAAGAAAGTGGACTGGAAAGCAAATTTAAAAATTTAAAATAAATAAAAAGGTAATACAAATTTTAGTTAGTTTAACACCTAATGATTTATTATGTAAGATAGAAAAATTAAAAAACGTAAAAAATCTATAGAGCTATCTTGCCAAGCTCCATAAAGAATCTTCCTGGGCTCAAGTTGATGATAAATCCGAAGAAAAATGTTCATTGGCTCAAGCTCATGAAGATTTAGAGGTTGAGAAATGATCAACTTCTGAATTGGAGGAAGTCATAGAAGTCTCAATCTCCGAAGCCAATGAAGAATCATCTCCGACTTCCCCTACCATTATGGAAAGTAATTCAATGTCAATTCATAAAAATAAAAATCACAGAGCTTTTAGTCAGTCGCTTCCTCCCCTCCAACTTAGAGAGAGAAGCTCTCCCTTCTCTCTAGGATTGTCCTAGAGGGAGGGTGGTTGACGGTTGGTTAGGAGGCGATTCTAAGAGCTCTCGGCAGCGCCGGTGGTCCATCCCGGTGGCGTGCAACATTTCTGTGCTCGACTCATGTGTTTGAGGTTGTGGCGGCGCCCCGGCAAGACTAGGGCATGGGATGTGGCGTGGCTAGGTTGCTGCTCGAGCAGTTCGCGGGTGGTAGAGGCAAAGGCGCAGGTGTGTGAAGCTGCACCATAGCTGCATGCGAGTTGCGCAAGGGTTGGACACTGGGGCTTGGTGTGCGCTTGGCGCGGGCATTTTATGTGCAGGGCTTGAGGCGGACTATGCGTGGTGTGGTCTGCCCAGGATGACATGGTTTTTTCGTGATTTTTTGGCGATTTTTTAAGGTTTCCTAAGCTTCCCGATGACCCTTGCATTTTCCTCCCGTTAGTTGGAGGTAGGGGATGACTTAGCTACATGACAAAAGGTTAGGTGGGTTGTTGTAGGCGATGGTAGGAGCAGCAGGCACCAGGACACTGCTGTAGGTGGCTTGGTAGGGCACGCACACCCACTTTGTCCATTTTGGGTAAGCTGGCAGTGTGTGGAGTTCATTGTATCTTGTTTTTTGCACCAGAATGGTAAGGAAGAAGCACAAGCAAATAGGAACAGGCAGCTTCGCCAATCAGAAGAAGACACTTACCTTCCAGAAGCTGCAATGGTCCTTGAAGTTGCAGGAGCATCATCCAGCCAAGCGACGATGATGCAGTGAACCCAAGTGGCACCACAAAGGCACTTACATGGCAAAGGCAGTGAAAAATGAGGACGTGGCCGCTGCTGACATGACAAGTGCTGACGTGACATGTGTTGATGTGGCAAAAGAGGCGGTTGTGGTGGTTGGTGCGAAGAAGGCAGTGGCTGATGGGCATGTGCAGGGCAATTCTGCTGGGCAGCCGACAGACAGTGTTGTTGAGGGGGCTTCGACCAAAGAATGGGTCAATCTCTTCCACGATAACCTATTAGTAATATATGAGAGGTGTCCTAAGATAATCGCCTTATAGTTGTACCATTTATTTGATAAATAAAGATTCACTATTTGAGTATATATATTTTCATATATTTGATTGGATCTTAAACTCATTTACTGAATATCCGCAATACAATTCACAGTATGAGAGAATTTGTGATTGGATCACAACTAGTGAGTATCTCTACATGTGTAATTGTGATGTATTAGAATTATCCATAGTCGATGAATTGATGGATTCAGACACCATCGATTCTGTTGAGACTAACACGAGGTATGCTCTTTGATTTATCCAAACAACTATTTTTCACTGACTGGTGACATCGGGATGTCCGGAGTTGATCGTGGATGCTAGTTATGGTAACTAGTTCATTGTAGTGACTAGCTGTAAGACTTCATATGGTTCTCTGCATATATGGATATATCAATGAAGTTCTTACTGCAGCTTAAGTGCGATGTTCCTTTGACTTGCGATATTCAAGTCATCTTGGTCATAGAGACTTATACTTTGACATCTTAAGCAAGCATCTCCAAGGAGATGTGGACCCGGGATGATTGGGTATAAGTCGAAATGTCTGAAGGTATTTAAATATCCTATAAAGGATTCACCACTCCTTGTGAGGAGATATATACCCTTGGTCTCTCGTCGGATTGTTACTAAAGTCTTTGGCCAAAGCATTACATGTTTAGAGTAAGGTACTCTTCGATACATGTGGATTAACTAGAATCCGTAGGACGAGGAAATGATACTTGGGCTAGGTGTGACGTAGTCAAGCTAGTGGAGACTGACACTATATATCATGTCTTGAACCAAGTGGGTATAAGATGAGTGAAGGGAACGAAACACGATTCATTATAGCTGCCGAAGGGTTTCAGAAATGGTTCTGGGATCAACCGTTGATTTTTCGATTAATTGGGGATCATGATGTACTACTAGGTGCCACTCATGATCGTTCTATAATTAATGGTTAATTATAGATGACCAACATAAATCGAGAACCTATTTGGTCACACGCACAATGAGCATAATTCGAAGGATTTAAAATGAGCTTGAGAATGAGATTCTCATATCGAGAGAAACTAGATTTGGTTGGACAAAACAAGGAGCGAGCATGAAATCGTTTCAGTCGCAACGGAAGCATGAATGGGCCGAGTCTTATAAAGACATGATGGATGAACCAAATTGGTTTGGTTCTAATCCAATGGTGGAAAATAAACCAAAGTGATTTGGTTTGTTTTAAACGAATGAACCAAAGTTGGTTCGGTTCATTTTAACTTAAAATAGACCAACTCGGTTCGGTTTATTTTAACTTAAGTTGTTGGAGTGGGTTAATGAGTTTTGGTTATGAACCAATAACTCTAAGGAGAAGATTTTTGATGGTTAAGAAACACACGCTCTATAAAAGCACGACTAGAGGTTTGGAGAGCCCTAAGTTTATTTTTGGAAACTTCTCTTCCTCTCCTCTCCCTCTCTTCTTCTTGTCACCGCCCAAGGGATCCATGCCCAGCCCATCTTGTGTCGTCGTCCACCTTTGTGCTGTCGGCATCCAACTGCTGCCGGCCACCCCTCCGACGACCCTCTGGCAACCCACCTTGGCTCCGGTGACCAAGGATCAGCCGACCACCTCCTTTGGCCGACAACAAATCCTCCACCAAGCTGTCCAGTTTTTGGACAACTTGTTTTCTTCTTGTCGGAGCGTTGTTTGGACGACGTTTGGAGCTTCAACAGTGACTTCCTTGTCGAGGATTGGATCTCCGGTAATTCTCATAGGTGGAGGACCAAGGATTCATCAATCAGTTGACGATTACCTCTCCGGAGAAGCGAGTTTTGGGGACTCATTTTCGAATCCGAATTTTGATTCAGATTGTGATCTTCTCTCGATCACATCGTCTTCGACACGAGGCTAATGACTCCTAGGAAGACGAGGCTCGTAGCTTGGCGAAGCTATCCCGACGGTACTCGACGTGGATACGGATAGAGACAATTCTAGCGTGAGTTGCTCCGGTTCATGTCATTCCCGCTGCACGTGATACATCCGGTATAACTAGTGTAATTTCCTTTTATTACAAAATTTAGAACTGCGATTATGTCTACACATATTGTATCTTGCATGCGTGTGGTGTGTGTTGTAATAAATTGGATTTATTGCTTTTAATTCTTTCGTTGTGCATATGTTTACGAAACATGTTCAAACACACACTCGTCGCGGTGCTTGGAAAACCCAACCGTGGTATCAGAGCCTAGGTTGTGTTTCAACATAATCATAAAATTATTTTGTGATAGTCATAATTGTATTTATGAAAATTTTCTACTTTTGGAAAGTTTAGAAGTATTTATGGAAATTTTCTAATTTTGAAAAGTTTAGAAGTATTTATGAAAATCTTCTACTTTTGGAAAGTTTAGAAGTATTTATGGAAATTAATACTTTCCATAAATAAAAAATGTGATTAGATTTGGAAATTTATTTCCTAATTTAATCATAATTTGATTTGGGAATCAAATATAAAACATATTTTATTTCCATAAATAGTTTTGACAATTTAGGAAATTTATTTTCTAAATTAAATTTGATTTCCCTTAATCAAGACTTTCCATAAAAAAAATATGTGATTAGATTTGGAAATTTATTTCCTAATTTAATCATGATTTGATTTGGGGAATCAAATCTCAAACATATTTTATTTCCATAAATAGTTATGATATATAAAGAAATTTTGTACATGTTATAATTGTATGTCATGTAATTGCATTAGATGCATATCATTATGCTATGTATGTCATGTCATGTAGATAATAATTATTTGCATGCAAAGAGGATGAGACATTAAAACCCTTACACAATATTAAAACTTACACCTTCCATTAATATGGTTGGAATCAGAGTTTTATTTCTTGTTTAGGTTGTTGGACTCTCTCCAAGCCCGGCTCGAACTCGAACTCGAACATGTTCAAACCATGAAATAGTTTAATACTAATATAGTAAGAGTCGTAGGTCAATCGTTAGCTTTGGTTGTTAGACTCTCTCAAAGTCGGGCTAATTGGTTGAATGCGCTCTAACCATATTAAAACTATTTCTCGATTAATGGGTTGACTTTAACCTGGAGCATCGACTTATTGGACTCTCTCCAAGAAGGGAGGTGAAGTTGGGTGCTATGCCTATGATGCATATTTGTTAATGAGTTAACAACCCGATGTGTGTGTGAACATTCAATTAGTTGATAGCATATTGTGATAGTTGCATATATGTGATATGCAATCAGTATACTTGATACCTACCATTATAGCTATGAATGACTTGTTAGACTCTCTCCAAAGTTGTTCATATTTATATTGGATATCAGTCCATTCGGAGATGGACCTATGATCTCCCGAAGTGATTTTGGGGTTTTAAAATTCGAAAAATGAATGAGATTTGTAAATGTATATTGATGCATTTTAAAATTATTTTCTCATATATGCTTGATTTGTATTTCTAGGTTAATTGATTGATCATGATGTCTTTGAATTTGCCCTCTATTTTGAATTCGAATAAATTGACTGGGCCGAACTTCTTAGACTGACTTAGAAACTTGAGAATTGTTCTTAAGGCAAAAAAGCTTGCATATATCCTCGAAGAGCCTCTTCCCGCCCGTCCTAATGATAACACAACTCTGGATCAATTGTTGGCTTATCAGAAACATATGAGTGATTCTGAACTAGTGAGTTGCATCATGCTAGCTGGGATGGTACCCGAGCTGCAGAAGCAGCATGAGCATATGAATGCTCATACTGTAATCTTTCATCTTTATGAGTTGTTTGATGAGCAAGTAAGATCTGAAAGGTTCGAAGTCTCCAAGCTCCTCTTTGCCTCTGAGATGCAAGAAGATTCATCTATGATATTGCTCAATATGCTGAAGACTGTGAAGCCTTCTATGAAGCATGAGTAGGGGACGATGTTGTTAGTTGATTCCTCGAAGAAAGGTTCTAAGAGGAAGTCAAAGGAACAACAAAAGGGGAAGAAGAAAAAGGCTAAAATGGAAGAACTAGCTCAAAATGACACTTGCCATCTTTGTGGCAAGGAGGGTCATTGGCGAAGAAACTGCAAGATTTATCTTGAGTCTGTGAAGAAGAATAAGGTATCAGATGCCCCATCTTCTTCATATATCTTCGTTATTGATTGTTATTCTATTTCCTCAAATACTTGGGTATTGGATATTGGGTGTGGCTCACACATATGTAATGACATACATGGACTAAGAAATAGAAGAAGACTCGTTAAGGAAGAGTCAAATTTACGTATTGGGAATGGAGCAAAGGTTGCTGCACTCACCATCAGAACATATTTGTTGAAACTCCCTACAGGACTTGTCTTAGAACTGGATAATTGCTTTTATGTTCCTTCGTTAATAAAGAATATTATTTCTATTTCTTGTTTGAATAGAAATGGATATCATTTAACTTTTAGTAACAATTATTGTTACATAACTTTAAATGGTGTTTTTTATGAGACTGAAACTTTAAGCAATGATATTTATACATTGGACATATCCAGTGACATTTTCAATATCGAAGCAAGCAACAAGCATGCTCGAAAAGATAATCAATTAGACTCCTACATATGACATTGTCGTCTTGGCCATGTGAGCAAGAAACACATGTTCAAATTACACCGATGTGGAATTCTGGAATCGTTTGAATTTGATTCATATGATACATGCAAATCATGCTTAAAAGGCAAGATGACTAAGTTATCTTTTACGGGAAAAAGGTGAACCGGTGGGAGAGTTGCTTGGTCTAATACATACTGATGTATGCAGACTTATGTTAACTCAAGCTCTAGGAGGCTATATCTACTTTCTTACCTTCACCGATGATCACTCACGGTTTGGGTATGTGTTCTTGATGAAACACAAGTCTGAAGCCTTTGAAAGGTTCAAAGAATTCAGAAATGAAGTAGAGAAACTACTTGGCAAGAGTATTAAAATACTTCGATCGGATCGAGGTGGTGAATACTTGAGTCAAGAGTTTCTAGATTATCTAAGGGGCAATGGTATATTGTCTCAATGGACTCCGTCGTATACATTGCAGCATAATGATGTATTTGAGAGGCGTAACCGGACCTTGTTGGACATGGTCAGGTCGATGATGAATCATGCAAATCTTCCCAAGTCCTTTTAAGGTTATACTTGCTAAGGTAATGCTAACCAAGGTAGTCTCAACTACTCCATATGAGATATGGAATAGTAAGAAACCTCATTTATCTTACTTGAAGATATGAGGTTGTCCTGCTTATGTGAAGCGGACTGTATCAGACAAATTGGATGCTAAGTCTGATAAATGTCTATTTATTGGATACCCTAAGGAAACTAGGGGTTACCAATTCTATCATCATGTGGAACAAAAGGTGTTTGTTTCAAGACATACTGTGTTTCTAGAGAAAGAGTTTCTTTTGTAAGAAAACAGTGGGAGTGTCGTTAAGCTTGAGGAGGCTCAAGAGACTCTAATAGACATTGATGAGATACCTGATGAAGCACCACAACCGATAACTCATAGTGATGAGCCATGGACTCCATTGTGACACCACATCTTCGTAGATTTAGTAGAACACGCAATATTCCTGAGAGATATGGATTTCTCGTAAGTGAATCGAACGACGTGTTACTCATTGATGATGAGGAGCCTACCAGTTATGAAGAAGTTTTGAAAAGTTCAGAAAGGGATAAATGGCTTAACGTCATAAAGTCGAAAATGAATTCCATGTATGAAAATCAAGTTTGGAACTTGGTTGACCCACCTGAAGGCATAAAGCTTATGGGGTGAAAGTGGGTTTTCAAGAAAAAAACTGATATGGATGGTAATGTGTTTACCTATAAGGCTAGATTGGTGGTGAAAGGGTATCGTCAAAAGCAAGGTGTTGATTATGACGAGACCTATTCACCTGTTGCTATGCTTAAATCCATTCTGATGCTCCTGGTTTTAGCGGCTCATTATGATTATGAGATATGACAGATGGATGTGAAAACAGCTTTCCTTAATGGAAACCTGCTCGAGGACGTGTATATGATACAACCCGAGGGTTTCACATCATTGATAAAACTAAGGTATGCAAATCGCGACGGTCCATATATGGATCAAGCAAGCATTTAGGAGTCGAATATCCGTTTTTTAAGAGACAATCAAAAGGTTTGATTTCTCACAAAATTCGACGAACCTTGTGTGTACAAGAAGGTACATGAATAAGATTCCCTATACATTTGATGTGTCGATTTTTGCAAGTGTACGGTTGTCGTCAAGTAATAAAAATATCGATCCCCAATTACGAATTGGATACCAAGTTATCTAGTCAAATCAAAATTGAGAATTAAGTAAAGAAACTAAGCAATCAAGACAAATAATGAGAAGAACAAGCTAAAAGTCAATAATTGAGAGGAATCTCGGATATAGGTTTCACCGCATCGACGATTTATAAGGTGATTGTGTTCTCTCTTACTCCTTAGAGTTGTTTGATGGAACCTTTCCTAAGGTAAATCAACGACCCTTTCGAGGTCTACGTAATTGTATCTATTAGACTCAATTTCTTTGTCACGGTATTCGAGCGTAGGTGATCATAATAAGCTAAGGGGACCTGTCACGTGACCCCCGCAAACCTCCCTAGTCTTACCACCGTTACTTGGTAAAAATTGGATTTGATAGATCCATTAAGTCCATAAGAGTTCCTCTAGAGACTAAAATTCCTTTTCACGATAGGTTTGCACACGGGACCATAATCAGCTAAGGAATCATTAACGATTCCCACAAGCCCTCATAGATACGCTATCGATACTTAGTAGGAATTAATCCCTAGTTTGGATCTAGGTTTCGGGAACTTGGGTTCACTGTTAGGTACTTCCCCAAGGTTCCTTAAATTTATCAATAAGAATCTAAACCCAACAAACGCTAACTCAAGTAGAAGAGATTCAATAAACCATCACAAATTGTCAAGGGCTACTCCCCTATCCTAAGATTACAGGACACTGCTCTATAGTTGTATAAGAATTACCAAAGAAAAAGTTTACAATCCTCAACGCCATCGTTCGTTGTGTTTCCTCCACCGTCGACTTTGTCCTCCTTCTTCCAATTTCGCCGCCGTTCTCCCCCCCGTTCTCCCTTCTATTAGGGTTAGAATATATCCTCTTTTATAGCCTTGCCTTCATCTTCAATTAAGGCAGAAAATCCTCTTCAATTAACGCAGAAATCTCGGGCTTCACCACTGAAAAGGAAAGCAGGAAATAGGGCGACACACCCATGTCAATGGAGGGCATGGGCGTGGCAGGCATTTGGCGTGGGCGTGTCGGCTAACACACCTGGGGTGTGTTGAGGTCTGGAGGCTCGACATGGATGTGTTGCTGATGACACGTTTGTGTTATTCTGATATGCCTTGATAATTGTCGATACTTCACCCTGTTAACATAAAAAATACCCCCAAACAGTTTCTTTGTCCAAAATATATTAGACTTGACTAAAACATAACAAAATACATGACTAAAACATAAAATGGGATGAAATGCATGCATATTGAATACCCAAAATGTAACATGAATTACACACATCAACATCCGCAATAGGATTGATCATGTATGCTATGTTATGTATGATACCCGATGTATCGTATGCTCTAAGTGTTACGAGCATATACCAGTTTGATCCAGGAATGGATCATTGGGCGGTTGTTAAGACAATCCTTAAGTACTTAAGAAGAACTAAGGATATGTTCCTAATATATGGAGAAGGAGATATGGTAATACGAAGGTATACGAATGTCAGTTTCTATACAGACAAGGATGATTCCAGGTCTCAGTCTGGTTACATATTTATCTTGAATGGAGGCGCAATAAGTTGGAAAGGTTCCAAACAAGACATTATAGCGGATTCTGCCACTAAGGCAGAATACATTGCAGCTTCGGAAGCAGCAAAGGAAACGGTTTGGATCAAAAAGTTCATCCCTGAACTTAATGTGGTCTCATCAATGATCCAAACATGTGCTTCGCTGCTATCATCTGATCAAAGAGATCATAAGTAGGAAGGAAATACAAATCGAGAAGATTCCCACTGAAAAGAATTTAGCGGATCCTTTAAACTAAGGCCTTACCTCAAAGTAAGTTTAAGGGTCATATTAGAGCTTATGGTATTGGATACTGTGGCGATTGACATTAGGCCAAGTGAAAGTTTGTTAGTAATATATGACAGGTGTTCTAGGACAATCGCCTTATGCTTGTACCATTTATTTGATAAATAAAGATTCATTATTTGAGTATACATATTTTCATGTATTTGATTGGATCTTAAACTCATTTTCTGAATATCCGTAATACGATTCACAACATGAGAGAATTTGTGATTGGATCACAACTAGTGAGTATCTCTATATGTATAATTGTGATGTATTAGAATTATCCCTAGTCGATGAATTGATGGATTCAGACGTCATCGATTCTGTTGAGACTAGCACGAGGTATACTCTTCGGTTTATCCAAGCAACTATTTCTCACTGGTTGGTAATATTGGGATGTCCGAAGTTGATCGTGGATGCTAGTTATGGTAACTAGTTCATTGGAATGACCAGGTGTAAGACTTCATATGGTTCTCTACACATATGAATATGTCAATGAAGTTCTTACTACAGCTTAAGTGCGATGTTCCTTTGACTTGCGGTATTCAAGTCATCTTGGTCATGGAGACTTATGCTTTGACATCTTAAGCAAGCATCTCTAAGGAGATGTGGACCCGGGATGATTGGATATAAGTCGAAATGCCCGAAGGTGTTTGAATAGCCTATAAAGAATTCACCACTCCTTACAAGAAGATATATACCCTTGGCCTCTCGTCGGATTGTTACTAAAGTCTTTGGCCAAAGCATTATATGTTTAGAGTAAGGTACTCTAGGATACATGTTCAGTAACTAGAATCCGTAGGACGAGGAAATGATACTTGGACTAGGTGTGACATAGTCAAGCTAGTGGGGACTGACACTATGGATCATGTCCTGAATCAAATGGGTATAAGATGAGTGAAGGGAACGAGTCACGATTCATTGTAGTTGCTGAAGAGTTTTAGAAATGGTTCTGGGATCAACCGTTGATTTTCTGATTAATTGGAGATCATGATGTACTACTAGGTGCCACTCATGATCGTTCTATAATTAATCGTTAATTATATATGACAAACATAAACCAGAAACCTATTTGGTCACACACACAACGAGTGTAATCCGAAGGATTTAAAACGAGCTTGAGAATGAGATTCTCAGATCGAGAGAAACTAAGTTTGGTTGGACCAAACAAGGAGCGAGCATGAAATCATTTCAGTTGCAACGGAAGCATGGATGGGCCGAGTCTTATGAAGACATGATGGATGAACCAAATTGGTTTGGTTCTAATCCAATGGTGGAAAATAAACCAAAGTGATTTGGTTTGTTTTAAACGAATGAACCAAAGTTGGTTCGGTTCGTTTTAACTTAAAATAGACCAACTCGGTTTGGTTTATTTTAACTTAAGTTATTGGAGCAGGTTAATGGGTTTTGGTTATGAATCAATAACTCTAAGTAGAAGGTTTCTTGATGGTTAAGAAACACACGCTCTATAAAAGCGCGACTAGAGGTTTGGAGAGCCCTAAGTTTATTTTTGGAAACTTCTCTTCCTCTCCTCTCCCTCTCTTCTCCTTGCTGCCGCCCAAGGGATCCATGTCCAACCCAACTTGTGTCGTCGTCCACCTCTGTGCTTTCAGCCACCCCTCCGGCGACCCACCTTGGCTCTGGTGACCAAGGATTAGCCGACCACCTCCTTTGGCCGGCGACAAGTCCTCCGCCAAGCTGTCTAATTTTTGGATAGCTTGTTTCCTTCTTGTCGGAGCATCGTTTGGATGACATTTGGAGCTCCGACAATGACTTCCTTGTCGGGGATTGGATATCTGGTAATTCTCATAGGTGGAGGACCAAGGATTCGTCAATCGGTTGACGAATACCTCTCCGGAGAAGTGAGTTTTGGGGACTCATTTCCGAATCTGAATTTTGATTCGGATTGTGATCTTCTCTCGATCACATCGTCTTTGATGTGAGGCTGGTGACTCCTACGAAGACGAGGCTCGTAGCTTGGTGAAACTATCCCGACGGTACTCGGTGTGGATACAGATAGAGGCAATTCTAGTGTGAGTTGCTCAGATTGATGTCATTCCCACTGCACGTGATATGTCAGATATATCTAGTGTAATTTCCTTTTATTGTAAAATTTAAAACTGCGATTATGTCTACACATGTTGTATCTTGCATGCGTGTACTATGTGTGTTGTAATAAATTAAATTTATTATTTTTAATTCTTCCGTTGTATACATGTTTACGAAACATGTTCGAACACACACTTGTCGCGGTGCTTGGGAAACCCAACATAACTGGTATGCTACATTGGCGATACCTCTAGAGCAACATGCGGCGATGACAAGACTGTGAAGATTGATTTCAAGGACATTGACACCGTCGAGCATGCCATTGGGTTTTGTTTAGTGGGGTGCTTCATGGGGCGACATCCGGGGCGTAAAGGGGTAGAGGCGGTTATCAAGAATTGGAAGGTGGCATGTACTTTTCACTTGCATAAGAGTGGATGGGTCATTTTCAAGTTTGACACGGCGGAGGATCGCCACTCCATCTTGTCCGAAGGCCCGCACTTTGTATATGACATCTCGCTTTTCCTCAAGAGGATGCCACCTTGCTTTTTGTTTGAGGAGGATGGGCATTTTGTCCCAGTGTGGGTATAAATCCATGGTCTCTCACTCGATTGTTGGACGACAAAGGTGCTTAGTCGCATTGGCTCGGAGCTTGGATGACCGCTTTACACGGATAGGCTCACCTGAATGCGTGAGTGCGTCGCTTATGCTCGGATGCTAGTGGAGGTATATATGATGTAGGATAGGATCATTCAGGTTCCGGTGGACTTGCCGACAAGAGTGCGTGTTGATCTTGCAATTGCATACGAGGTAATTCCGACATTCTGTAGAATATATCAATGGCTAGGGCACCAGCAAGAGCTATGAAAGGTTATGACTCATGAAGTAGGTCAATCCCAGGGTGGTGAGCCTTTTGTGCAGTAAGGTGAGGTCCCTAAGGGGGTTGACGGTGCCCCACAGACGCCTAATGGCAATGAGCAGTGGGCACCAACGCCCCTTGTGGTGGTGCAGCAGGATGGCCCTTCCCCGCAGGGCCAAGTGCAAGGCAGGCCTGGCCGCTCACGCAGTAGGAGGCGGTACCGCTCGAGGCAGCATCAATGCCCATAGAGTGCACCGACATACCACTTAGATGGCATTGGCAATGTTGTTGGTGGCACCCATCCCCAGGCCAGTGGGCCTCCAGCAGACCTGCGCCTAGTGCAGGAGGACAAGCTTGTTGCTCAGCCTGTCAGCAGTGCACAGATTCTGGCTGACGGATAGGCCGCGGTGAGGACAAACATCCCCTCGCGGGAGGCTATTGACAGTGCCCATGACGAGCCGTAGAGTGCCTCCAGCAACACCGATATTGCTGCTCAAAGTGTGACATTGGGCTAGACAGATACGAGGACAATGAAGGATGGTGTAAGCAGTAGCAAGGCGGCCTCCCTAGCCTTGGACAGTGAGGGTGGGGTTGTTTGGCAATCGGTGGGGCGACGGCACGAGCTGCGGTGCAATGACCATGAGGATAGCGAAGTTGCAACATAAGGGCTTTCACAAGCCCCTTAATGCGCCGAGGGTGCAACACCTCCTCGCAAGCAAGAATGTACATGTCATAGTGCTTCTTGAGACAAAACTTACGGCGGACCAACTTCCTTCTATACTTCGCCGACATTTCAATGGTATGGATTTTGAGCATAATTTTGGAACTTTTAACCGTGGTCATATCTTGATCTTATGGGACACACAACAGGTGACATTGGATGTCCTTGAGGTGGCAGAGCAATACATCCACTATCGCCTCGATTGCATCATTACCAAAAAGACTTTCTTGGCTACACTTGTATATGGGCTTCACTCTATCGTTGGGTGGTGCCCACTATGGGACTCCCTCTTGTAGCTTGGAGAGAGCATTATTGAGCCTTGGATCCTCTTGGGTGACTTCAACTCCATTCTATCTATTGAGGATAAAGAAGGCGGATTACCGATGACTAATTATGAAACTAGGGAGTTCCAGTTACATGTACTTGGCCAGGCCACAGCGGCCTTTGAGAAGCAACTATTTTGCTTGACTTGGACTAATGGTATCACATCCTCCAAACTTGATCATGCTTAGGTTAACACTTATTGGTTAATTGATGACTATGATAGCATTGCGGAGTTCACACCCCCGGGATACCTTTCGGATCACTCATGTTGTATCATTTTGACTATGGCACGAGAGAATGGCCCCAAGTGATCGTTCAAATTCTACAACATGTGGACTCTGCATATGGATTTTCATGACTTGGTGGCGGACTCTTGGAGGGAGACGGTTAGGGGGTATGCTCAATTTAGCCTCAAAGCTAAGCTCACAAGGCTTAAGGGGCGGTTGAGGGCCCTTGATCGGGAGCATTTCAGTCACATTTCTGAGCAAGCATAGCGAGCGAAGGAGTTATTGGAGGTTGAGCAGTGCATGTTGCTTGGCGGTGGCAGTGGGTTGGGCGGTGCACATGGCACAGGCGTGGCTCGAGTAGAAAACGCACCAGACATGGCAAAATGTGCGCCGTAGGATGGAGCAGGCAGAACACTTGACAGTGAACATGGCACGGGCATGGCTCGGGCAGATAGTGCATCGTGCATGGTAGAATGTGCACCGCAGGACAGACTAGGCAACATAACACTTGGTGGTGCTCATGGCACAGGCATGGTTCGAGCGGACAGTGCAGTTGACATGGTAGAATGTGCGCCGCAAGATGGGTCAGACAGAACATTTGGCGGCGCTCATGGCATAGGCATGGCTCGAGCAGACTATGCACCATGCATGGCAGATTCTGCGTTGCAAGACAGACAAGGCAGAACAACGGGCGGACCTCATGCCACATGCGTGGCTCGGATAGACAACACACCACGCATGACAAATCTGATGCCGCAGGAGGGACTAGGTGGTCCCTTGACGGTGCTCGTGGCACAAGCATGACTCGAGCAGATAGTGCACCATGCATGGTAGATTGTGCGATAGCGGACAGACAAGGCAGAACACTTGGTGGTGCACATGACACATGCATGGCTCAAGCAAACAGTGCACCATGCATGGTAGATTTTTCACTGCAGGATAGACAAGGCATAACAAGCAGGGCCAAGTGCAAGGCAGGCCTGGCCGCTCACGCAGTAGGAGGCGGTACCGCTCGAGGCAGCATCAATGCCCATAGAGTGCACCGACATACCACTTAGATGGCATTGACAGTGTTGTTGGTGGCACCCAACCCCAGGCCAGTGGGCCTCCAGTAGACCTGCGCCTGGTGCAGGAGGACAAGCTCGTTGCTCAGCCTGTCAGCAGTGCACAGATTCTGGCTGACGGATAGGCCGCGGTGAGGATAGACATCCCCTCGCGGGAGGCTATTGACAGTGCCCATGACGAGTCGTAGAGTGCCTCCAGCAACACCGATATTGTTGCTCAAAGTGTGACCTTGGGCTCGACAGACACGAGGACAATGGAGGATGGTGCAAGCAGTAGCAAGGCGGCCTCCCTAGCCTTGGACAGCGAGGGTGGGATTGTTTGGCAATCGGGTGGCGACGCACGAGCCACAGGCACTGTGCAGACCATGAGGATAGCGAGTTGCAACATAAGGGGCTTTCACAAGCCCCTTAATGCGCGAGGGGGGGGGGGTGCAACACCTCCTCGCAAGCAAGAATGTACATGTCATAGTGCTTCTTGAGACAAACTCACGGCGGACCAACTTCCTTCTATACTTCGCCGGCGTTTCAATGGTATGGATTTTGAGCATAATTTTGGAACTTTTAACCGTGGTCATATCTTAATCTTATGGGACACACAACAGGTGACATTGGATGTTCTTGAGGTGGCAGAGCAATACATCCATTGTCGCCTCGATTGCATCATCACCAAAAAGACTTTCTTGGCTACATTTGTATATGGGCTTCACTCTATCGTTGGGTGGTGCCCACTATGGGACTCCCTCTTGCAACTTGGAGAGAGCATTATTGAGCATTGGATCCTCTTGGGCGACTTCAACTCCATTCTATCTATTGAGGATAAAGAAGGCGGATTACCGGTGACTAATTATGAAACTAGGGATTTCGGAGCATGTGTACAAGCGTGCAGGTTGGAGGGCCTTCATTCCATTGGATGTCGCTTGACTTGGACTAATGGTATCACATCCTCCAAACTTGATCATGCTTAGGTTAACACTTATTGGTTAATTGATGACTATGATAGCATTGCGGAGTTCACACCCCCGGGATACCTTTCGGATCACTCATGTTGTATCATTTTGACTATGGCACGAGAGAATGGCCCCAAGTGATCGTTCAAATTCTATAACATGTGGACTCTACATATGGATTTTCATGACTTGGTGGCGGACTTTTGGAGGGAGCCGGTTAGGGGGTATGCTCAATTTAGCCTCAAAGCTAAGCTCACAAGGCTTAAGGGGCGGTTGAGGGCCCTTGATCGGGAGCATTTCAGTCACATTTCTGAGCAAGCATAGCAAGCGAAGGAGTTATTGGAGGTTGAGCAGTGCATGTTGCTTGGCGGTGGCAGTGGGTTGGGCGGTGCACATGACACAGGCGTGACTCGAGTAGAAAATGCACCAGACATGGCAAAATGTGCGTCGTATGATGGAGCAGGCATAACACTTGACAATGAACATGACACAGGCATGACTCGGGCAGACAGTGCATCGTGCATGGTAGAATGTGCGCAACAGGACAGACTAGGCAGCATAACACTTGGTGGTGCTCATGGCACAGGCATGGTTCGAGCGGACAGTGCACTTGACATGGTAGAATGTGCGCCACAGGATGGGTCAGGCAAAACATTTGGCGGCGCTCATGGCATAGGCATGACTCGAGCAAACTATGCACCATGCATGGCAGATTCTGCGTTGCAAGACAGACAAGGCAGAACAACGGGCGGAGCTCATGGCACATGCGTGGCTCGGATAGACAGCACACCACACATGGCAAATCTGACGCCGCAGGAGGGACTAGGTGGTCCCTTGATGGTGCTCGTGGCACAGGCATGACTCGAGCAGACAGTGCACCATGCATGGTAGATTGTGCGATAGCGGACAGACAAGGCAGAACACTTGGTGGTGCACATGACACATGCATGGCTCAAGCAGACAGTGCACCATGCATGGTAGATTTTTCACTGCAGGACAGACAAGACAGAGCATCTAGCGGAGCTCATGGCACATACGTGGCTCGGACAGACAACGCACCATGCATGGAGGATAGTACACCACACGAGATGGATGGGGTTGCTGCCTATGCGGATTTACGACGACACACCACTTTGCTTGCTGATGCGGAGAGGCTCTTCTACTAGCAGCAGGCTCATGGGTTGTACCTCCGAGGCAGCAACCACTGCAAGCGATTTTTTCATGACTTGGTGAAGCTGAATAACAAGAGGAATGACATACTTAGCATCGCCAAACCATCCGGGGAGCTAACAAAGGCGACACGATCGAGGTCTTGGAGGTGTTTGTGTTGGTGAAGTGCACCTAGAGTCGAACCTAAGTTTGATTATAGCAAGCGATATAAAGTTAAGCTTATATTGTTATCTCACGAGCTAAATCAAGTGTGCAGAAAAGTCTCAATGCTGGAGCTGAAGGCTAGCGACACCCGGAGGAAGCCGCGGTGGTCGGGCGACACTCGAGTTACGGAGGGCCGAAGGAATCGAGTGGAAGGCGGAAGCGCGACACGTAAGTATCGAGTAAGCTTCGTGTGTGCGGCGTAAGTGAGTCGTATCCTCTTTCTGAGGATGATCTTGGCGACGATCCGACCCAAGACTTCCCATGGAAGGTCTATGTTGAGATCGGACGGCAAGTGGCCGTCGAATCCACTTATATTTTGAGCTAACTCTTTATTGTAGTCAAAAATCACTGGCCATCAGTTCAGCCGGCCAGTTCAAGATTCAGCGGTGGTCAAAAATCAGCCTCGAGAGTCAAGCTTTATCACCATTTTCAAGGAGTTTTGTGCCCATTTGTGATTGGTTGAAGACCCATTCGTTGAGGGCTTAAAGGCTATAAAGGAGGGCCAAACCTAGGGTTTCATCCTCAATTCTAAGTGCTCAAAAGCCTCCGTTCTGTTTGCAACTCTCCGGCGACTCTACAACAGCGAAGTCTTTGCCAACAACCCTAGCTTAAAGTTTCTTTTGTTTAGTTGTTGGTATAATCTTAATTTGTTAGTGCTTTCAATATTGCAATTCTTTTTAATCGAGGCTTTTAGTTGCATTTTACTTTAATAGAAGAGAGGTTTGTCTCTCTATCTTTTTGCTTGAAGGCTTTTGTAATCGTAAAACTCCTACCTCAGCGAGGAGGAGTGTTTTAGTGGTGCCCTCCGTACATGCGGTCTAGGACCGTTAGGGCCTTGGAGTAAGTAGCGAAGGCTCTGAACCAATTAAAAAAACTATTTGTAGCATATAGTTTTTATTTACATATCCCCAGCGATTAATTGTCTATCAAAAGATTTAAAAGAAAAGATTTTATCGCTATTCACACACCCCTCTAGCTATACGCTTAGATCCAACAATTGGTATCGAGCCGGGGTTGCTAAGATTTGGTGAAACCACCAATCTAGCCATTTTCTTTTATTTTCTTTTATTTCTGATTTATTTTGCTTTGTTAAATTTACTCCCGCACTACTAATCCAAGACGCGAGTCTTGGTACTTTGTTTTGTGTTTTTGTTGTTGCTAGTTTCTTCGTCTTCGTCCCTTTTTGTCTTTTGTTCTAATGGCCCATCTTGAGGGTTTTAGCACCGTCCAACCTCCGTTTTACAATGGAGATGACTTCCGTTATTGGAAGGGTCGGATGGAATGCTTTCTCAAAACCCAAATCGAGATGTGGATCATAATCCAAACGGGTTTCACACTTCTGACTAATGAAGTGGGTGACTCCTTGGATTATGATCAATGGACCGATGCGACAAAGCGACAAGTCGAAGCGGCGCCAAGGCAACACAAATCCTCAATCGCTTGTCAAGGAGGAGTTAAATCGCGTCGGCCCCTTCATTAGCGCAAAGGACCTTTGGACAAAGGCGTCGAGTTACGAAGGATCGGATCAAGCTAAGGTTTGCAAGCGTGATTTGTTGTTCAATAAATTGTACACACTAAAAATGCGAGGAACACGAGTCGCGCAACTCCACGCCCGTGTCCAAGACATAGTCAACAACCTACATAATCGGGCAAGGTCGAAAACGCGACCTTATAAGGTATGTTCTAAACTCTTTTCGAGGACTACCTTGTAGGCATCCATGGTCGATGCCTACAAGGTCTCCAAGGACCTTTCTAAACTTAGATTAGATGAACTCTTTTGGATTTTGAATTACATGGCGGTCCAACTCGGAACCCGAGAGGGTATAGCCTTGTTTGCGAGTTCAAAGAAGAAGAAAATCAACAAGCCACCACCAACCGAGGAGGAAGATGAGTCAGAAGAAGAAGTTGACCGGAATTATTCGAACTAATGAACCTAGCTCGAAGGATAGCCAAGGGGCAGCGAACCACAACTCGACCCAACCAAGGTAAGCCTAAAAGTTCTAATATTAGGTGTTATGAGTGTAACGAGTTTGGACATATAAAGTCCGAGTGCCCCAAGCTCAACCACCAAGCACCTAAGCACAAGAAGGCCCTCAATGCGACATGGGAAGAAGCGTCATCGAAGGCCATCCAAGAAGACGAAGACCACGCCTTCATGGCGAAATACAATTGAGACCGAACTCCAACTTGAGTCGTAACTCGAGGATGACTCTGACCACGGTTACCTTCAAGTCAAGCCACTGATACGCATCCTGCTCAAAAGATACCCTTAAGGTGAGTCGAACTTTATTTAATACTTTACATAATACGCTAGGTTTTTGTCTAGGAAGTTAGCTAAGTCCGAGTCCAAGGTCGAGACCTCGTTGAGGAGGTTAAACTCCTCAAACACGAGGTCTCTAACCTCTTCGACTAGTCGAGTTCAAGAGAAGGACTCAACTCGGGTTGAAAAGCTCAAGTTGAGAACTCACTCTTGAAAAGTCAAGTCAAGATCTTAGGAACACGCTGGAAAGGTTCACTTTGGGATCCAAAGGACTTGACCTCCTACTTGATCTCAAAGGGCCGTGGTACAACAAGGCGGACTAGGGTTTAGCTCAAACACGACCAATAAGTCGTATATGTCAATCGTAAGTAGACATAAAAAATGTGTCCAAGCATGGGTCCCTAAGACCTCTTTGATTTCAACTCTAGGATCCAACTCGTACTGGGTTCCCAAGGACCAAATCCACTATGTGAATAGACCGAACCGATTCAACGGTCTAGGGAGAGCACAAACAAACATGTTTGTGTTTTAACTTAGAAATTGCATGCTTAGATTTATTTTGTTTTTTTACCTTTCGTGAACTCACTTAGAACACGTAAATAACCAACTAAAATCCTTCGAAAAGATTGAGCCTCGGGGAGCCTCTTTTCAAATAACCAACTAAAATCCTTCGAAAAGATTGAGCCTCGGGGAGCCTCTTTTCAAATAATCAACTAAAATCCTTCGAAAAGATTGAGCCTCGGGGAGCCTCTTTTCAAAAATAACTAGTTAGATGAGGAAATAATTTTAGGTGAGTCAAGTCATCATTTTCTTGAAAATGGCTTTGTCTAAGGAAGTGGTCGATGATCCGATAAAAGAAGGCCCTCAGGCTCGCCACGACCTGGAAGCCATGATCTTGAAAAGGTAAACTTGACAAGCCTAGGGTCAAATCCAAATCTAACATTACTTAAACATAAATGCACTTAATCAACTTAATTGGAAGTCATCTCACAAAGAACACATAAGTATAACATGCTTGATCATATAGACTCCGGTGAGATGACCTAGGTTTAACAACTTACAACCAATTTTTTTTTAAAAAAATATAATAATCTAACATCCAATCCAACCACCTTGTGTGTAGGATCAATGGATGTTAGACAGCGGTTGCTCCCGACACATGACCGGGGATCAACTCAAATTCACAAAGCTTCGATTCAAACGACAAGGATCGGTAGCCTTTGGGAATAACGGCAAGCTCAAAATCATCGGATCAGGTGATATCGAGCTTAACTCGAATTTTGTTATTAAAAATGTATTACTTGTAGAGAATTTTGAATATAACCTGCTTAGCGTAAGTCAATTATGTGACAATAACTATAAGGTCGTATTTTTAGAAAATGAATGTGTAATTAAAACAGCTAAAACAATTAAAACAATACTCAAAGGAACTAGGACAAATAACATTTATACAATTAACTTAATCAAATCCTCACCAAATGTCTTATGACACAGAAGAGGAATCATGGTTGTGGCACCGACGACTGGTCACTGCACCCAAGACTCGGCCCACAAGATGAGTCGAGTGGCCTAGTCGAGGCTTACCCAACCTCAACAATTTGGTTAATAAAATCTGTAATGCTTGTCAACAAGGAAAACAACCTAGGACACAACACAAGTTAACTAACCAAGAACGAACCTCAAGTGTACTTGAGCTCCTCAGATATGGATCTATTCGATTCACATGGAGCCAAGTCACTCAATAAAAGTCAATATTGCTTAGTCATAATTGATTTACTACTCCGTGTTTACTTGGGTTAGGTTCATCAAACATAAAAATGATACCCTAGATCAATTAATCAATCTATTCAAATTAATCGAGAATCAAAAACCTTAAGGTTAAAAGAATTAGAAGCGATCATGGTGGTGAATTCAAAATCAAAGGTTCACCGACTTCTGTAACCTAAACGGATACCACCATGAATTATCTTGCCCTAGGACCCCTCAACAAAATGGCCTAGTGGAGCGGAAAAACCGAACTCTACAAGAAGCCGCTAGGACCATGTTGAACGAATACGAACTACCCGATAGGTTTTGGGCGTTGAGTACCGGCATGCTATGTCCAAAATAGATCCTTATGGTAAAGAGGCACCTTAAGACCTCATACGAGATTTATCACGATAAAATACCTAACATCAAGTACTTTAGGGTATTTGGGTGTAAGGTACATATCCTAAACACTAAGGATTACCTAGGGAAATTTACATCCAAGACCACGACCGGAATCTTTCTAGGATACTCGACTACAAGTCGAGCTTATAGAGTATATAACCACGACACCCTTAGAGTCGAGGAGACTATCAATGTAGTATTTGATGAAGGACATGAACCTACAAAACCCCCGACAACCCCAATTAGCGAGCCGATTCATACTAGACCTAACTCTGATCCGGAGATCAGGTCTAGTGTTAATCCTAACCTAAGTCAACCAAGTCACTCTATTGATCAAGTGATAGATGACTCCAACCAAACTGTTCAACCAAGTCACCCCATTGATCAAGCATTAGGTGACACAAACCCAACCCAATCTAGGATTCAGACTAACCACCCTATCGATCAAGTGATAGGAGATCCTAATCTAGGAGTTCGAACTAGAGCATCCTATAGGAACCTTAGTCAAATTTCCTTAATTTCAAAGATAGAACCCAAATCAATTGAACAAGCTCTTCTTGATCCCGATTGGATTATTGCAATGCAAGAAGAGCTAGCTCAATTTACTAGGAATGAAGTGTGGGAATTAGTACCACCACCTAAAGACAAAACGATAATTGGAACAAGGTGGGTGTTTCGAAATAAGCTTGATGATAAAGGTGAAGTAGTTAGAAACAAGGCTAGGTTAGTCGCCAAAGGGTTTAGTCAAGTCGAAGGCTTAGATTACGATGAAACCTATGCCCCAGTAGCTAGACTCGAATCCATTCGAATGTTGCTAGCTTATGCCGCACATCGAGGATTTAAGTTGTTTCAAATGGATGTTAAGTCGACATTCTAAATGGATACATTAAAGAAGAAGTTTATGTTAGCCAACCCCGATTCAAAATCTAGATAAACCCGACCATGTTCTAAAACTTAAGAAAGCTCTCTATGGACTTAAACAAGCTCCTCGAGCTTGGTACGAGAGACTTTCAATCCATCTTAAGTCAAAAGGGTTTAACCAAGGCTTAGTTGACCCAACTCTCTTCGTAAAAACCTTAGGTAAAGAAATATTCATAGCTCAAATTTACGTAGACGATATATAATTTTTGGAACCTCTAACTCACCTTACTAAACGAGTTCGCTTTCACTCATGGAAAGTGAGTTTGAAATGAACTTGGTAGGTGAGTTAAATTTCTTTTTAGGTCTACAAATTAAACAAACTAAGGATGGTATATACCTATATCAACAAAAATACACTAAGGAGTTAATTAAAAGATTTGGAATGCAAGACGCTAAGATAATAAACACCCCAATGACGATTCATGTTAACATAGGAGAAAGACCTGAAAGTAAGTCCATTGACTTAAAAGTACTATAGGAGCGCGATAGGAAGTCTCCTATATACTTAGCTAGTCGACCCGACATCCTATTCGCGATAAGTATGTGCGCAGTTTCAAACTGTGCTAAGAGTCTCACCTAACCCTAGTTAAGCGTATCCTTAGATATCTTAAGGGTACACTTAACGTTGGTATTTGGTACCCTAGATCTCTACGGAGTTGAACTAATCGGCTACTCGATTCGGATTATGCAGGTAGTAAACTCGATAGAAAGAGCACAGTGGTTGTTGTCAACTACTGCTCGGCTCTCTAGTGAGTTAGTGCGATGGAAGCAACATTGTGTTGCCTTATCTACCAGAAGCAGAATCGTTGCGTTGGTTGAGTGTGTAACTCAGCTTCTTTGGATGAAGCACACTCTCCGAGACTTTAGGTTGGACTTCACCAAAACTAAAATTTTTGTAGACAACATAAGTTCGATAAATCTAACTAAGAACCCTATATGTCATTCAAGGACAAAGCATATAGAGGTAAAACACCATTTCATTCGAGAACATGTAGCCAGCTCCATCAACTTCGAATATGTTGACTCAAGTCTAACCTGTGGACATATTTACTAAACCACTACGAGCGAATTTAGTCTCTTGAGACGAAGATTAGGCATGTGCATAATAGAATAGGAACTTACAAATTATATTTTCTTACTACTATTTCTTACTTTTTTTTCATGGAACTAGCATAGGACATACCTTAGATATCATGCACCTATAGATTTAAGGAGCCAATACATCTCACAACACATAGGACTAATGTGTTTGTGTACTTAGCCACGTAGATGGGCGTGAGATGTTAGGACCTTACTCCTAGTTCGGATGTAGAGCTAGTGCATCGCTATGAACCACGGAGTATAATCATACCGACTCTGACCAGGACTGGTTGATCCTTCATATCAATCAAGCCAAATATGAGTCGAACATTTTATAGATGAACTTATTTTCAGTATATTATTTTTAAAAATAAAAATGTGGAACATGCTTGGACTTTAAATTTAACATTTATTTTGTTTTCCACACACCCCTTACTCTTTTCGATATACGGCAAAAGGGGGAGAAAAAGGACAAAAGTTAAGGGGTCAAAAATTTTTTTTTTGATAACTTAACTCTTACTTCATAATTAAACCAAAAGTTAACTTTAAGTTTTGAAAACTTATTTAACTTTTAACAAAAGGCCAAGGTTAAGAAATCATTTGGTTTCTTAACTTAAAACTTATTTTAAACACTATGGCCAATATTAAGTAATTTCGGTTACTTAATTCTTTTTCTTAATAGCAAATATTAAGGGAGAGTTAAAACCCTTTCTCAAGTACTCATCCTCGGTCAAGGGGGAGGATTCCTCAAGGGGGAGCACTTGAAAAAGAATTTTTATATACTCCTACTCATTCATGTATAATCTCATACTTATTTTTGTCTTAACTTTGTATGTGGGTTTGCCATAAATCAAAAAGGGGGAGATTGTTGGTGCAGTGGGCACCTAAGTTTTGATTATAGCAAACGATATAAAGTTAAGCTTATATTGTTATCTCACGAGCTAAATCAAGTGTGCAGAAAAGTCTCAATGCTGGAGCTGAAGGCTAGCGACACCCGGAGGAAGCCGCGGTGGTCGGGCGACACTCGAGTTACTTCGGAGGGAGCCGAAGGAATCGAGTGGAAGGCCGGAAGAAAAAGCGACACGTAAGTATCGAGGTAAGCTCGTGTGTGCGAGCGTAAGTGAGGTCGTATCCTCTTTACGGGGATGATCTTAGGCGACGATCCGACCCAAGACTTCCCATGGAAGGTCTATGTTGAGATCGGACGGCAAGTGGCCGTCGAATCCACTTATATTTTGAGCTAACTCTTTATTGTAGTCAAAAATCCTGGCCATCAATTCAACCGGCGCCAGTTCAACCGCCGATTCAACCGGCCATCAACCGGTGGTCAAAATCAGCCTCGAGGAGTCAAGCTTTATCACCATTTTTCAAGGAGTTTTGTGCCCATTTGTGATTGGTTGAAGACCCATTCGTTGAGGGGCTTAAAGGCTATAAAAGGAGGGCCAAACCTAGGGTTTCATCCTAAATTCTAAGTGCTCAAAAGCCTCCGTTACGCTGCAACTCTTCAACGACTCTACAACAACGAAGTGCTGCCAACAACCCTAGCTTAAAGTTTCTTTTGTTTAGTTGTTGGTATAATCTTAATTTGTTATTGCTTTCAATATTGCAATTCTTTTTAATCGAGGCTTTTCGTTGCATTTTACTTTAATAGAAGAGAGGGTTTGTCTCTCTATCTTTTTGCTTCGAAGGCTTTTGTAATCGTAAAACTCCTACCTCCAACGAGGAGGAGTGTTTTAGTGAATTGCCCTCCATACACGGTCTAGGACCGTTAGGGCCTTGGAGTAGTAGCCGAAGGCTATGAACCAAGTAAAAAAACTATTTGTCTCATTTAGTTTTTATTTACATTTCCGCTGCGTTTAATTGTCTATCGAACGATTTAAAAGAAAAGTTTTTATCGCTATTCACCCCCCCCCTCTAGCGATCCGCTTCGATCCAACAGTTTGTGGACCATTTTCGCAGTCTTTTGGGCACCCCTGAGGGTTGTAGGGCGCTAGACAACACTGCCCTACCTGGACAACGCTTCACTTTGGCGCAATCTGCAGCTTTGGAGGAGTTTGTCACTATTGAGGAGGTGTGGGTTGCCCTATTTGATATTGGAGGGGAAAAAGCGCTAGGGTTAGATGGATATAGCTTCAAATTCTTCACCTCGACATGGGATACAGTAAAGGATGATTTTATTGCAGCCGTGCAGAAATTTTTCTGCATCGGACAACTTCTAAAGCAATGGAACCACACCCTTATAGCATCGGTCCCAAAGGTCGATCATGCCTCGACAGTCAATGACTACCGACCCATCTCCTGTTGCACCGTCTTCTATAAGGTCATCTCCAAAATCATGGCTGAACAACTATGAGAGGTGATGGATGATTTATTGGACCCGACTCAAGCAGTTTTTGTCAAAGGTCGCTCGATCGGGGAAAACATACATTTGGCTCAAGAACTCCTTCAGAAATATGCATGGAAGCGGATATCCCCTCGTCACATGCTCAAGGTGGATCTTCAGAAGGTCTTTGACATGGTTGATTGGGGCTTTCTTATGGCGACTCTTGTTGGTTTTGGTTTTCCCCAACAATTTCGTCAATGGATATACGTATGTGTCTCTATCGTCTCCTATTTTGTTAGCATTAATGGGGTGATGTATGGACATTTTAGTGGCAGACGAGGACTTCGGCAAGGTGATCCTTTATCTCCTTTACTTTTTGGGTTATGTCTTGAGGTTTTCTCCCGGAATTTGAAGGTGATAGCATAACGACCCGATTTTCACTATCATCCCATGTGTAGGGAGGTGGGGGTCACTCACTTAGCATATGTGGATGACCTATTATTGTTTGCTCAGGCGAACTCTACCTCTCTTATGGAGATCTCTCATTGCTTGGCAGACTTTGGTGATATGGCGGGCCTTCGGGCGAACCTCTTGAAGTATAACATATATATGGCTGAGGTGGATGATCGAGTCAAGGTGGACCTCCTCTGTATAATGGGTTTCCAAGAAGACACGTTCCTTTTTCAATATCTTGGAGTACCCTTGGTGGCGGAGAAGTTATGAATTTCTAGTTATGAGCCCTTACTCGATGCGGTGTGACACAAGATAGTTGGATGGCCGAAGTACACTTTATCTTATGTAGGGCGGCTTGAGCTTGTGTGATCCGTGCTCCAAGGGGTGAAATGCTATTGACTCTCCATCCTTCCGGTTCCAAGCGGCGTGGTGGACAAGGTTTATGGCATTTGTCGCTCGTTTGTATGATCAACTAAGCACCCCGTGGTGTCATGGGCGACTTTGTGTCTTCCCAAGGAAGAAGGGGGTTATGGTATATGGGACTTGTGTGCGTGGAACTCGGCTTTACTTTGTCGAGCATTATGGAATCTACAACGCAATGTGGACTCCCTTTGGGTGAGATGGATCCATCATCAATATTTCAAGTGCATGGACATTTGGGAATGACAAGGGCACCCCTCCTACTCACCGTTGATGAAGGAGTTAGAGCAACTCCGTGATGCCATCTTACAATAAGAAGGAGGTGAGCATGAGGCCAAAGTGTTGTTGGACAACTGGTATTATGAGGCTAACAACCCCTATGCTGGTCTGTGGTGCCGCTGGATGGTGCACCAAGGGGATGCGGACAGGGAGCACACAGACAACTTTGACGGTGGCCTGTGGTGCAGCCTAGCAGAGCACTATGGGGTTGCAGACTGGCACCATGCAGACAACGAGTCGGGCGGTGTGCATGGCTCTGCCGCGACTCGAGCAGACAGTGCACTACGCATGACAGATTGTGTGGTGCAGGACAGACCAAGTAGAACCCTTGGCGGTGCACATGGTGCATGCATGACTCAAGCAGACAGCGCACCATGCATGGCAGATTGTGAGCTGTTGGACAGATAAGTCAAAACACTGGGTGGTGCACATGACACAGGCGTGACTCGAGTAGGCAGTGCACCATGCATGACAGATTGTGCGCCGCTGAACAGACAATGCAGAACACTGGGCGGTGCACATGGCACAAGCGTGACTCAAGTAGGCAGCACACCACTCATGGCAGATGGGGCGGCGCTGGACAGACAAGGCAGAACACTCAGCGGTGCACATGCAGTGCACCGCAGGGGCAGTGGCACCATGCATCGCAGCACACTTGGCACAGGGTGGACAGGCAAACCTCCCTGGGAGGCTAGCAGCGCCCTGTGGTGTGGGGCGCCAGCATACCATGGGGCATATGTCATTGGGCGGATAGGAAGCCTACAACGGGTCGCTGACGGCAGGTTGTGGTGTGGTCGTTCAATGCACCACAACACACGTGACACTAGGCGGACTGGCGAATCTCCATGAGAGGTTAGCGACGCCCTGTGGTGTGGGACGCCAACACACCATGGGGCACTTGGCACTGGGCAAATCGACATACCTCCGTCTTGCAGAAGGCAGGCAGCAACAGGCATGTCATATAGATTTTTTCAGCTGCGAGGTGCTCCGATGCCTTGGGCGATGGCGGTGTGACGGCCAGGCATTATGCATAAGCACATGAGAGATTGCACACGGTGGACTGCATGTCGTATGAGCTGAGGAAGGAGTGTGCACTATGTCATTATGCGGAGGAATCCAACGCTCACATCTTCTTCCACTGCTCCTTCACCAGGCGGCTATGGGATATGGTGCGGAGATGGCAACACATATGGCCCAAAATATACATGGTGCCTCACCTCTTTCGGCTTTTCACATGAGTCGTGGGAAAGAATGGGTGAGGAAGGCATGCGACTTGGCTATTTCTTGTATGATATTTCTTGTATGGCAGGCTCGTAACTGGAGCCGTTTTGAGGACCATGAGTCTAGTATTGAGAGGTTGTTCCTCAAGATACAAACTCAAGTCCATCGCTTTATAGAAGCGTAGCTTTTGTACTTTTTCACACTTTCATATATACATATTTACCATTCCCCAAAAAATAAAAATAAAGATCACATAATATATTTTGAGTGTAGGGAGAATGAACACTACAAGAGTAAGTGTCCAACACGAATCAAGAAAAAGGCTCAAGTGGCAGGAAAGGCTAAGGAAAAGCCAAAGGAGGCTGAAGTCTCAATATACAAAGGGAATGAGCACAGTGTGCTTCTTATGTAATTAAAAGAGACACTATAGGAATCAATGTTCAAAGGAGAAACTTTCAAAAAGGACAAGAGCTCAAGTGTAGGGAGAGCTCCTAAGGTAAACTCTAAGGTATCATGTTTAAATGTTATTGCTCTTTATCATGATAAGAAGTATATTGAGCCTAAGTTTTATCATTTGGGTACTCATTATCATGAATCTAAGACTAAGGTTACTACCTCAAGCACTACACTACCTAAGGATGATTTTAGAACTTTCTAACGTAGACCTAATCTAGCAAAGGATAATAATAATCTAGGGAATACCTCTAAGAAAAATAGAAGTAGAAAAATGATGGGAAAAAAAACTTAAGACATTAGAAGTAGAAAATCAAGTCTTAAGGACAAGACTTGAAAAATTAAAGAAGTCCCTTAAAAGGATGGAAAATATGATTAAAAAGTATAATGGACAAAATTTAGGTATTGGTAGGAAAGAACCATCTAGGAACAAGAAGAGTTTGGGATACAAGCTTAAGTCTAAGGAAAACATAAGTTCCTATCGTAGTGTTCCATATAAATATGGAACCAAGCCTAGGTCTAGAAGAATCAAGGTCACAAGAGGCTATCCCTAGAGTCAATCTTGATGAGACTCAAATAACTAAGGCTTCCAAGAAGTCTAGGAGAGTCATTAGGAAGGTAGCAAGGGAGGTTATTCTTAGTGACTACTTAGAAAACCGAAAGAGCTCTAATAAGTATTAGATTCTTAGGAGTGTGATTTCTTCACACTAAATGGGTGTAAGGTGTGTCAACTTAAAATGGAAAAGTAGTTAACCTAATCATAGTAAAGTTGACATTTTAGAGCATTTTTAAGGTATAGTTATACATTGAAAATAAAATTAGAATATTAATCCTAAAATATTTTAGGATGTGTCTGTTGGGATGTATACTAAAAGCCTAGCTTTTGTATGAACATCTTCTTTTGAAATAAGAATCACATGATCATTGTTTGTATTTTATATTTATGCATATTGTCTGATACTTTACATTGTAGATAACAAGCAAGAAGCACATCATTTGCTTCAAATATCAACAAAAAAGGCATTATAGGAGTCAATGCCCTAGGGGGAGGAAGAAGACTCAAGAGAGAACATCACATGTAGGGGGAGCCTCTAAGGCAAACCCTAAGGTATATTTAAATAATACTCATTCTTTAAGTTATAGGAAAAAGTATGCTAGAAGTAATCTTGCAATTATTCATGAAAGACATGCTAGAAATAATAGGTTTTATTGTTTAGGTGCTAAGCATATGAATTTACCTAAGGACAAACCTAGATCAAACAATTCTAGACCTATTCTACCTAGGGAGTCTATTAGAAAAATAGAGAACCATCTAGGCCTTAATGTTAAGAAAGATCGACATATGCCTAGAATGAACAAATCAAGTCAAAGAAATAATAGGCCCACAAAGATTGAGAAATTAGAGCTAGAAAATCAAGCCTTAAGGTCAAGGCTTGAGAAGTTGGAGAAAACCCTTAGGATTATGCAAAATCAAATACAAAGGTCAAATGATCAAAAATCTAGGTCAAGGAGTCAAAACCTAGGGTTTAGAAAGCGAGGTCCACCTAAGGGCAAGAGAGGTTTGAGTCACAAACCTAAGCCCAAGGAGACCTATCATAATGTTCCATTCGATTATGGAACTAGTACTAGGTCTAGGAAGACCAAGGTTACTAGGGAAGTTATCCCTAAGATTAACCAAGGCAAGTGTCTAGTGGCTAGGGTTTCAAGAAAACCTAGGGAAACCACTAAGAAGGTTACAAGGGGAGTCACCCCTAGAGTTAACATAGGCAAGACCACAATGACCAAGGCTACCAAGCCTAGGAGGGTCATTAGGAGAGTATCTAGGGAAGTTATCTCTAAGGAATACTTAGTAAACCCAAGAAGCTTCAATAGGTATTGGGTTCTTAAGAGCGTGCTCGATTCACGCTAAATGAGTTTAGGTATGCCAACTTTTGAATGGATAGGTAGTTAACCTAATCATGGTAAAGGTGACACTTTATGTCATTTCCAAGGTAATGGGGGTACTTTAGAAATAAGGATGATTATAATCCTAAAGGTTTTTAGGATGTGTCAATGCAATTTATGGAAGTTGAAATATCAATCAAATTGACACAATTAGGGTTAGAGGTCATAGTGTGTCATTTTGAATTTTTGGCACACTTGGGAGATAAATGGTAATATGACAAAATAAATTTAATCATAACAAATGACAACTAATATTAAAATTTAGATATTATATACCTTTATATTTTATTTGTCATATCTTGATTGTTATATAACATGTCATGATATTATATCTACTTTTAATTATATAATATGTCATGATCATGCTTAGGATTAAGGTTAAATGTCATGTATGTTTATATTTATATGATATGTCATGACATCATGATCATTGGTCATGTTTATCTATGCTATTATTTATGTCATGATCATTCATGCATTAATTAAAATTGATTTAAAGACTATGACATGACTTGAAGTCTCATGTATAAGGGAATCAAATAGAGTTGCCTAAAAAATACATGAAGCCATAATAACCCTAATTCCACATCTCACAATCACATTGACTTGTGTGTGTTTTATACACACCTAGATACATGTGAGATGTTAGGAAAATAAGTTAAATTCAAGGTGCATAGATGTTGCATCTAGATGAACTTAAACTTATTTCAATCATAAATATGGATCATGAGGAAAGCTAATGTACAAGTCATGTATATCTAGCCAATAGTCCATGGTTCAAAATAGGCTTTCAAAATCATTTTAAAATCATTTTAGAAAACCTTGGTGAAGTCTATCTTTTGATAGCAATCACCATTGAAGAAGTTGATACAAAGTAGATCAAAAACATTAAAGTTTTAATGGTTTTTGAACTTTGTATCAATCTCCTATTTTAATGGGTATTTTATTTTCAAACTATTTTTCACCCATTATGTTCCATGTAAGTAATGTGCATATGAAATTTCAAAATTTTTCGAAATACGTATATTTACTTGTGCATTTTTAAATTTTATTTCTGAAAACTTGATATATGAAAATCAGGGATCAGTCGACTGTTACAGTTTATCAGTCGATTGATGATGATTTCAGTCGACTGTTATATGGAAGAGTTGACTGATAGGCTGATTTCGAGTAAACAAGAATGTTTAGCCCATGTTTCAGCTATGTTAGGCTACTCTAACTGTTCCTAACACTAGGATATGCTTTAGAAAGCATTAGAAAGGGTAAAAATCCATTAAATATGGATTAGAAAAATTATTTAAGGTGTGTATCGAATTTTAAGGGAGGTGAAAGTTCAATGTTGAATCTTTCCCTTAATTTTAATTTGTTAGTGTTCCTATTGGCTTAGGGACTCTCCAAGGACATTATTGGTGCAATAGTCAAGGGGGAGAAAGCCTTTAGGAAGAGGTATCCATCATGGGATGATGGATGCATTTTTCCTCATGAGAGGAAGAATTGGGAATGTGAGATGCCCAATTTGGAAATTGAGAGAGTTTATAGGAAGTATCTCTTAAGTAATATGGGACTTATCACTAGGAAGAGTAAAGGCATCCTAGGTATTTTTGGACCAAGGGGGAGATTGTAATATCTCATTGGGATATGAGACATTGACCTTCTTGGGGAGAACTTTTTTGATATATGTCAAAAAGGGAGAGAAAGTAAAATTACCAATTTGGGACAATTGGTAAGGAGATTTGAGTTAGGTGGCCTAACTCAAAAGTATTTGGTTTTTGTCAAATATCAAAAGGGGAAGATTGTTGGTGCAATCGACTCAGATCATGATTGACCAGACTCGAGTTTGACTCGAGTAGTATTTTGATGTTTGACATTGATGTCTGACAATGTGTTGGAGAGATTGTTGGTGCAATCGACTTAGGTCATGATTTTGATGTTTAATGATGGTTTGACCATTGTCATGGGAGAAATCCAAGTCTTGTGTACTTGGCATGGAAAGTCCAACATGTGTTGGCAAGGAAAGTCCAACCATGGGTCTTAGCAAGGGAACGTCCAAGCTTGAGTCTTGGCAATTGGAAAGTCCAATATAGAGTTGACATGAAAAGTCCAAGGGTGTAGTCTTGGCCACATAAGTCCAAGAGTGTAGTCTTGGTGGTGAAAGTTCAAGTCATGGGTACTTGACAATTGAGAAGTTCAAGGGGAATATTGGCAGCGTAAAGTCCAAGGGTGGAGTCTTAGCAGCATAAGTCCAATGGTTGGCAGCGTAAAGTCCAAGCAAGAGTCTTGGCAGCATAAGACCAATATGCCTTAGTGGTGTAGACCACATTATCATGACAATAGCTAATGGAAGCACCTAAAGGCTAGCGTATGGATGAAAAAGTCATGGATGACTTGAAGGGATCTGATAGGTGTGAGGCTGACGGAGGTGGCTAAAAGGCTTAGGTCTAGGCTAAGGGTGGTCTAGCAAATATGGGGGCACCATACTTGGGGTTAAAACCTCATGAATGAGATTATCAGTCGACCGATATTATGGTAGTCGACTGATGGGAGTCGACTGTAGGAAATGACCTAGCAGTCAACTGCCATCATTGGGAAATCGACTGCTAGTCGGGTATTCGAGGATAGAAAATTCCCGAGTCAACTGTTAGGGTTTGACAGTCGAGTGATGACTCGATCAGTAGACTGATGGACATGATCAGTCGACTGATGGTCTCTCCGTTGGAACTTATCCAACGTGGCTCATGCCGTTGTGAGACAATAGCTACAGGAGCAGTCGACTGATGGTCTCGATCAGTCGATTGCTAGACAAAAATCAGCCCGAGTTACAGGTTTAAAAGGAGCACGAAGGGAGGATTTTTTGCAGCAGTTACTAGAGCTATTTGGGGTGATTTGTTGGTGCATTTCAGCGTCTTTAAGTGCAACTCAAGCAACCACACAAGCAAGCAAGCAAAAGCTCTTTGTAAAGTGTTTTTCCTTTACTTATAGTGTATTTCATACTTGTATTTTCTTGCATTTGTTGTATTACTTTGTGTAATCAATTGTAAAGGTTTCTCCACCTCCAACTTGTTGTCGAGAAAGAGTATTATTGTTTAGTGGTGTTGGTTGCATTGCTAAAGCTCATTTGAGCTCAATCTGTGGAATATGAACCATACGGTTTCGAACCACGTTATATCGTCGTGTTGTGATTGTGCTTGTGTTTATTTTGATTGTATATTTCATATTTCCACTGCGTATAACAAGTGTTGTAGAGACTAACACGATCAAATTCCGACAACCGAAGACAATGCTATTCACCCCCTCTAGTGGGTGCACAGGTCCTAACAGTCATCCCTAGAGTTGACCTTGATAAGAGTCAAGTGACTAAGGTTTCAAAGAAATCGAAGAGTCACTAAGAAGGTTGCAAGGGAAGATATCCCTAGAGTTAACCTAAATGAGACCACAATAACCAAGGCTTTTAAGAAGCCTAGAAGAGTCATTAGGAATGTATCAAGGAAAGTCATCCCTAGTAAATACCTAAAAAATCCAAGGATCTCTAATAGGTATTAGGTTCCTAGGAGTGTGATCCCTTCACACTAAATGGGTATAGGGTTTGTCAACTTAAAATGGAAAGGTAGTTAACCTAACTATAGTGAAGTTGATACTTTATAGTATTTTTGAGGTATAACGATACTTTGAAAATGAAATTAGATTATGATCCTAAAAAATTCTAAAATGTGCCAATAGAAATAATGAAAGTTTGAAAAATTGATCATGATTGACACAATTAGGCTAGAGGTAATAGTGTGTCAAGTTGGGGTTTTAGCACGCTCGAGGGATACTTGATATAATCCTAGCAAATGACAATTAGATTCAAAATTTAGGAATTTCTATATTTTATATTATAAAATTTGTCATGCTTTGTTTGTCGTATCATGTCATGACATCATGTATCACATGATTATTTAAAATGACACAATCACACTTAGATAATTTGTATCATGTCATGACATCATGTATCATTGGCAATACTTTCAATTTATGCAAATCATTTATGTCATGATCATAATTCATGCATTAAATTTATCAATATGAAATTAAAGACAATTACCATTATTTGGCACCTAGGTAAGATGATCAAATTAGGATGCCTAGATAGCAATGCACGATCCTTAGTTTAAGGAAGAACAAATCCACATCTAACAAAAATCATAGGATGACATGTGTGTGTATTGAAACACTCTAAACATATGTGAGATGTTAAGAAAATGAGTTAAGTTCATAGTGCTTAGATGTTGCATCAACATGAACTCAAACTCATAATATAATATAAATGAATCATGAGGAAAGCCAATGTACAAATAATGTACATTTAGCACATTGATCATGATTAAAAATAAGGTTTTGAAAATAATTTTAAAATCATTTTAGAAAACCTTGGTGAAGTCTATTTTTTTATAGTAATCACCATTGAGAATATCGATACAAGTTAGACAAAAATATTAAACTTTTCAATAATTTTAAACTTTGTATCATTCTTTTAAAAGAATAGATATTTTAATACAAAACTATTTTTCCTTCATAATATTTGGCATAAGTAATGTGCGTATGAAGTTTCAAGTTTTTTTGAAATTTATAGAATTACTTATGCATTTTTGAATTTCAATCTAAAAACGTGATTTCTGAAAATGCAGAAATCAATTAACTGCTTATGTAGCCAATCGACTAGTGCAGATTTCAGTTGACTGGTCTCTGATATAGTTGATTGATGTGTCTTTTGACCGAACAATATTTGTTTAACTATTTATCAGCATCCCTAGGTACCTCAACTACTCATAATCCTCTAATATACTTTTAAAAGCATTAGAAGAGTGAGATTTTCATTGAAAATTATCAGGAGAGTTAATTAAGGTGAAAATCAAATTTTAAGGGATGTTAAAATTCAAGGTTAAACTTTTACTCTTAATCTAGAAGTTTAGATTTCCTCTTGGCTTATGAACTCTCCAAAGACATTGTTGGTGCAATAGTCAAGGGGGAGCAAACCTTTAGAGGGAGTTTGTCCATCAAGGTATGATGGATGATAAGGGTTGTGTCACTAAGGAGAATGAAAGCATCCAAGATGAAGATTTAGATAAAGGGGGAGAATGAAGGATCTCATTGGAAGATGAGAGACTTTTTGATGAGTGTCAAAGAGGGAGAAATGAAGGGTTTAAGTTAGGAAACTATCATTATGCTTTGGAACAAGAAGAGTCAAGTTGGACTTATGGGTTAGCATAACTTAAAGGTATTGTCAAATATCAAAAAGGGAGAGATTGTTAGTGCAATCGACCTTAGTTCAATATTGATCAAGCTCGAGTGAGACTCAAGTAGTATTTTAATGTTTGACAATACGTTTGATAATATGTATGATGGTATGACTAGTGGATGGTTTGACACATCAAAGGTCATATGAGGGAGATTATTAGGAGGAGATTGTCGAAGCAATCAACCTCAGGTCAAGGTTGACCAAGCTTGAGTAAGACTTGAGTGAAAGTCCAAGTATGGATACTTGGCAAGGAGAAGTCTAAGAATGAATTCTTGGCAAGAGAAGTCCAAGTTTGGAGACTTGCAAGGGAAAATCCAAGGATGAATACTTAGCAATGGAGAAGTCTAAGAATGGATTCTTGACAAGGGAAGTCCAAGTTTGATATTTGGCAAGGGAAAAGTCCAAGTATAGATACTTGACAATGGAGAAGTCTAAGAATGCATTCTTGGTAAAGGAAAAGTCCAAGTGTGTAGTTTTGATGGCAGAAGTCCAAATATGAATATTTGGCAAAGAAAAGGTCTAAGTGTGTAGTCTTGGCCATGTAAGTCCAAGTGTATAGTCTTGGCGGCGTAAGTCCAAGTGTAACTTGGCAATGGAAGTCCCGAAGGTACGACCTCTTAGCAAAGGCAGACCCGATAGCATGACGATGCCGAATGAAGTACTTGAAGGCTAGCATAAGGGTAAGGAGTCGTGGACTCAAACTAAAGACACGAGACTGATGGAAGTAGTCTGAAGGCTTAGGTCTAGGATAAGAATGAGTGTCAAGTATGAGGGGATCATACTTTGGGTTAAACCTCAATTTTGAGGATTACTAGTCGACTCGGACTTTGTCTCATCGATTGGTGAGTTAAAACAATCGGATAGATTGTTTGACAGTCAATTGTTGCTTTAGACCAGTCGACTAGTTGAGTGCTCGACACTCGGGAGCTTAGAAGACTCGGGTAGTCAATTGGTCGAGTGGTCGGATCGAGCTGAGCTGGTGCTCGATCGATTGCGACTCAAGAAACTGACTGATGCTTGAGCAATGATCGTGGGTTGGACGGTCGGTACCCAGCAATCGACTATTGATTTAGGACAATGATCGACTCAACTGACCTTCAATGGACAGAGCACAGAATGTTTCTGAGCCGACTATTGGCTCATGACAATCGACTGATGGCTATGAGCAATCGACTGATCAACCATAATCCGACATGGATTAGTCCGTTGTGAGACAACGATACAGTGATCAATCAACTAGGGGATAAGGTCAGTCGACTGATCGATGGAAAATCAACCCCGACATGGTTATAAAAGGAGAACGACAGGAGGATTTGAAGCATCTGATTTTTGGGAGATTTTGAAGGGAAGTGTTGTTGCATTCCACGTCTTCAAAAACATTCCAAAGCAACATAAGCTCCAGCTATTGTAAGAAGATTTTCTCCACCTTAGTGTTCATCCAAAGGAGAAGATAGTGGAAGCTTGAAAGAGGAGTAATCGACCTTAAGGATTGTCGTAGAGTAGGAGTGAATCTCCGAACCACATTAAAATTGATTTGTTATGCTTGTGTTGTGTATTTGTATTTTGTTTATGCTTTATTTTATTTCTGCTACGCATTAACAACTTGTAGACACGAACGACAACAAACAAAATTGAACGAACGCTATTCACCCCCTCTAGCGCACAACAAAATCCCCAACACTGTGGAGTAGGAATCGGGGATTTTGAACCACGTAAAATCTGTGAGTTGTGCTTGTGATTTTATTTTTGTGTTTACATTATATCTCTGTTTCGTATAACCCTTGTAGACAAGCACGATGAACGCAATCGAAGAGAGATCGAATTGAATGCTATTCACCCCCTCTCTAGCGCATCCAATTAGTCTTAACATACTTTTTCTTGCCAAGTCTTCATACTTGGACTTTTCCTTGTCAAGTATTCATACTTGGACTTTCCTTGCCAAGTATCCATACTTGTACTTTACTTATTAAGTATCTGATCAACCTTGACCTACTTGACTTCTCGTCACACCAACTCCATATGACTATGGATGTCCCATACCATCCAGTCATATTGTCAAACATTGAAACTCTACTCACGTCTCATTCGAGCTGAGTCAACTTTGACCTGAGGCTGATTGCACCAACAGATTCTTCATAAAGCATGACCAAATTGCTTCATAACTCCTTAGCGTCTTTTAAACTTTCTTAATTGACACAAAATTTTATTAGGTATTAAATTAACCAACATTTCGATTACCTTACTATTGGTCTTGGATTTTTAAATTTACTCATCGGTCTATTTCTTTTTCTTGAGGATTCTTCCCTTCTTGTCCGTAGGAGCTTCGAACCCATCTACAATGCTAAATAAATTTTCTATATCATTCATTATATCTTTCCAATATTCGAAATCATCAAATTCATAGGTAGGTGGAACTCACGTGTCATATCATAGTCCATCGCTAAAATCCATTATCCTCTAACTTTTGCTCTCTCAGTTGTTAGTCCGTTAAAGAGTTGTCTTGCTCTGATACTAATTGTTAGGACTGATAGTTGTGCTAGAGAGGGGGGTGAATAGCATTCGTCATGATTTTTCGATTTCATTCACATGCTTATGTTCGTTTGCTCATCTACAATAAAGTTAATGCAGCAGAAATACAATATAAACCAAAACAACTCACAATAAGCATAACACCTAGATTTTTATGTAGTTCGAAATCTGTGATTCCTACTCCACGATCTAGCTTCTAGTGATGTACCATCACTAAACTTTCTCCTTCTTGAAAACTTTCGAAGGAGGAGAAACCTCTTACAACACCTGAAGCTTACAATAAGAATACACAACCAAATACAAATATAAAGAAAAGTATGAAAGAAAACACTTTACAAGAATGCTTTTGCTCGATCACTTATTTGGTTGTTATGGAATCCTTTTGAAGACCTAGAATGCAATAACATTTCCCTTCAAAAGTCCCCAAGAATTGGCACATGAAAATCAACTTGAAGCTCCTTCTTATAGGCTTCTTAATTGGCTAATTTCCACCTACTAATCGATTGGTCACTCGACCGTTTGCTCCCAATGGCATGGTCCACATCGGATTCCTTCTCCAATGAACTGGCCAATCGACTCTTGTAGCTTCTATGACTTGCTATAGTCCTCCAATCGATTTCCCTCAGCCACTAGTCGACTCAAAGCTCTTCTGCGACTATAGTGTCATCAGTCAACCGTTCTACCAAACAGTCAACTGCTATCATCGTAACTTTTTTTTAGCACCATCTTTCCCATTTTTTCGAGCACCATAATCGCCCAAGCATGACGCTTCATGTCGTGACCAATCAACTACTTCATCACTGTAGTCAATTGCCCAAGAACAAATGTGCCTCGTGTGTTTCTCATGCGCTCGAGAATAAGGACCAGTAGATTGGTCAATACCATCAGTTGACTACTCGAGAACAAAACTCGCCTTATGCATTTCTCACGTGCCTAAGTATACTAGACCAGTTGAGGTGACGTCTTGACTATTATCTCAGTCGAGATCTCAGTTGAGTTTACCTCGCTTCTATTTAGCTCAAACAACCATCTGTCGAGGTGGCACCTCGACTAATGTATTGTAACTTTCCCGAGCACAAGTTTCTCACTTGCCTGAGCCCTCTTTGATGACTTGTTGACTGAAACAAGTTACTAGTTGACTGGTACACTTCAAACTTGAGGTTTAACGCATCAAGTATGATCCTCTTATACTCGACACTTACCCTTAGCCTAGATCTAAGTCTTTAAATTTCTTCTATCATCCTCACACCTTTAGGATGCATCTGAGTCCACGACTCCATACCATTCGACTTTGTCATGCTATTAGGTCTTCCCTTGCCAAGAGGTCACGCCTCCGGGACTTTCATTGTCAAGTCTCCATACTTAAACTTTCCTTTGCTAAGAGGTCATACCTCCGGAACTTCCATTGTCAAGTCTCCATACTTTGACTTCTCTTGTCAAGTATCCATATTTGAACTTTCCTTTCTAAATCTTCATACTTTGACTTTCCTTGTCAAGTCTCTATACTTGAATTTTTCCTTGTCAAGCCTCCATATTTGAACTTTCCTTGCCAAGTATTCATATTTGGACTTTTCTTTGCAAGTTTCCATACTTGAACTTTACCTTGCAAAGTATCAATATTTAGACTTTACTCGTCAAGTATATAGTCAATCTTGACCTATTTGACTTCTCGTCATACCAACTCTATATGACTATGGATATCCCATACCATCCAATCATATTCTCAAGCATTGAAACTCTACTCGAATTTCACTCGAACTTGGTCAATCTTAACCTGAGACTGATTGCAATAATAGACTTATCTGCTAGGGTTTTGATGTTGATGTATACAAAAAGATTTATTGGCAAATTTGTTGTGAAGGATGCTACAATTGTTTTAGTTTACCTTTCTTGTTTTGTGTGACTATGTCCTTGTAAGTCTTGTCTTGTTGTATCAGGGTAGATTTTGTCTGTGTTTTGTCTATTATTGTAGCTAGGCTTTTTCCATTTAAGGCAGAGCTTATGAAATAATTAGGATTTGTATTAATTTTGTTGTTAAGGCTTCTCCTAAACTATTGTATTCTTTATATGTTACTTCAATATCACTCTCGATTATCGCCAGAGCTGCTTCTTCCTGGGTAGCGTATACTCCAGCCTATGATCCCGTGAGGATACTATAGTAGCTTTTTTTTGTTGATTTCTCTTTTTGGTGTTTCTGATGCTGCTATGATTTGTTGAAAATGATTTATTAGAACCTTAATTACTATAATCTTTTATGTTGTAGTCTCAGGTATACTGGGAATGCATCATATATTATCTACGAGACAGTTTTGTACTTGGTTAAGTAATGTCTAGTGTCATAATGAAATTGTTCTTCTGATTTGTTATATCGTGGAATCTCTATACTCCCAAAAGTCAAGTCTCCTAGGTATCTTGAATGTGAGTTTGAAACCTCTTGATTTTTCTATAATGTCAACAACTTGGAGAGAGTGTTAGCTAATGCGTTATTGATTCCCTTAATATATTCCTAATTTATTTTTAATCTTTTATTTAGTATAGTATTCAAAAAATTTATTAATTTCCTACTACCGAGAGACTTTCTAGTTTCTTTTATTTGCTGATTGTATTTTATTATTGCTTCACAGTTTGTTCTTTATCACATATAAATAATAGGAATACGTCTAAACAATATATAACTATTAGAATTTCATAATCTAAAGATGTCAGATGTCCTTTCTCTATAAATTTTTCCAAATAATACCAACAAAGAGATTATGTGGTTTTAAGATCATATTTTGTGAGCTTTCTATATAAGGCTTCTCCTCATCCTATTTTACATCCATCACATCCGATTATTAAATAATCGTCATCTAATAAAAATGTTAAACTAGTCTTATTCTACTTTACAATAAAGTATTTTCACAACTCTATAAATTATTCATCAATAATATTTATAAACCATGATATCTTGGTGCTTACAATGTTTGACAAGTGGAATCGTTTTGTTTCGAGCGCCCTCCGTTAAGTCGAAAAATCGATCGTGATGAACTTTTGATATGAGTATTATCATATTTTGTTTACCACATAAATCATGTTGATAATTAAAATTCTTATTAAATTTGAAAATAAATAAATAAACTCTCAAAATAAATCATTAATTCTATAATATCAAATTTACTAACCAACTAAATAAATTTAAAAATATTAGAGTTTTAAATAAGTTTAAATTGAGAATTTAATAACAATCAAATTCAAGTCAAACCTAAAAGAAATCAAATTAAATTTAAATAATCTTGTTACGGGGTTCATTTTAAGTTAAATAATTATATTCCAAGCAAGAGCATGATACACTGATGATAATGATCAACATTAATTTTTTGATTCTCATGCTGTGTAAAGATATATCAGCGATATTTAAATCACAGTGATGCTGGAATTATTTTTTGTCTAAATTATATTGTGCTTTTTAAATTTATCCTAATAATCGATAAAAAATTTATTTGAAACTTAATTGATTGACTATCTTTGAAATTAATCGAACATGTAATATCTAAATACCAAACTTAAAAAAATTAAACTCAATTCAATTACTTCATCAAATAAATTTGAATAACATGAAATTTAGCTCGTTACAATCCAAATCAACATGTACATGTAAAAAAAGTTTTTGACAAACTTGTAATCGAAATTAAAAATTAAATAAATAAGCTTAAGCAAACATCTAAGTGCACAAAGATGCATATTTGACGCGATCAATGGCCTTACACTATAAAAAAATTGATTTTTGGCGACGAACTTTAGCAATGAAAATAATTCGTTGCAAATCTGTAACAAATTTTGCGACGGATTTTATGCTTCGTCGCAAATTTGTAACGAAATTTCCGACAAAAAAAAATTTGTTGCAAAAATTATAAAAAATTTAACATTTAAATTTCGTTGCAAATTGGCGACGAAAATTTTTTTTCGTCGCCAATTTGCGAAGAAAAAATAAATTCGTCGTAAATTTCTACAACGAAAATTGTTTTCGTTGCAGAATCCTGCAACGAATTCAAAATTCGTTGTAGAATCTAGCGAATTTTTTTCGTTGATGCGATGGAAAAAATTCGTTGCGAAATATCTTCAATTTACTTTTAGATTCTGCAGATTCTGCAACGAATTCAAAATTCGTTACAGAAATTTACAACGAATTTACTTTTTCGTTGTAAAATTCTGCAACGAATTGTTTTTCGTTGCATAATCTGCAATGAAAAAATAAATTCGTCGCCAAATTGGCGACGAATATATGATTCGTCGCCAAATTGGTGACGAAATTAGCAACAAAAAAACATTCGTCGCTAAATTTTCCCTAATTATACCGCCAATCCAACTCTCTCCATTTCTTCTTCCCTCTCCCTCTCTTCTTCCCTAATTATCCTGCCGATCCAACTCCTCCCGTCACCGGCCCGTCGGTAAGAGTCTCCCTTTTCTTCCCTCTCCCTTTCGGCGGCGTCGCGCGAAAGTGCGGCCAGTCTTTGTCGGCGTGCTCGCGCGATCTTTGCCACCGCATTCTACGCTGTGAATCACGGACTGGCGCGAGCTCGTGGCGGTGTTAGCGCGTCCGCGGCGGTGTTAGCGCAAGCTTCGCGGCTATCTTGCTCTGCGCATAGGTCGCGTCGGACCATCTGCGCGAAAGCAGCGGCATCGCCCGCCGCGAGCATGCGGTGACATCGGTCGCCACGAGCTCGCGGCCCAGCGTACACTCGTTCTTGCCTCGAGATCGCGTCGAATACTATGTCGTAATCTAAATATAATATTTTGTTTAATTGGTTGTCCTACTTTTAAGGTGTTTGTCAAGGTGTTCATCTAGCCGTGAGCTCATCCCCACGTTGTTTCCTTCCGGACAGGTTCGTGTAAAAATATTGTTTATAACATTATTTACAGATATGAATTACATTATAATTTTTAATCGTAATGTTTGATTTTAAGTAATTTAATTACTGTTAGTAAATCATAATTTGTTCGAAATAATGATATTATAATTTACAATTAAATATCACACAAAATCATATTTAGTATTAGAAAATTTTAATTAATGTTGAGTATAAATTTATGATTAGATTGATATATATATATATATATATATATATATATATATATATATATATATATATATATATATATAGATGAAGTTAATTTGGAAGAAATGAAAATTAATCATTGTTGATATAATTTCGAATACAGGATTGATGGAGAGAGAATGCAGTTGGATGTATAAAAAGAATTTATCAGAGCGTCGTGGTTTAACCGATGAATTTATAATTGGGTTGGAACAATTTTTGAGATTTGCTACTAATAATGTTGAGTTTATGGATGGGAATAAGTTAAGGTGTCCGTGCAAAATGTCGTCATAATGGTAAATTTTTCAATGCGATAAAGTTCGAGAACATCTTTGTAGATTTGGTTTTTCGCCAAATTATTATAATTGGACTTGTCATGGTGAACCGTTTATATCCGATGAAGAGGTGGACGAAACATACAAAGGACAATTAGTGGAGAGCAAGTATATTACGATCAATGCAATCCGTACCAGAGGATAATAGTTAATGCAGTTGGTCATAATTTGAATACCGAACCAAACGCCACAAGTGCTAGTTATCCTCAAGCATTTGAACACATGTATAATAATTATTCAACACCGTTGGAGGAGGTAGAAATTACTGGTGGTAATGAAAATGTGCACAATGAGCCATATATAAAATTTCAAGAAGTATTGAGAGCTGCAGATGAACCCGTGTGGTCCGGTTGTGACAGTCACACAAAATTATCTCTCACCGCAAGATTATTGAATGTTAAAGCTGAGCATGATGTGTCAGAAGAATGTTTTAATGATTTTGTTCAAGTTATTGGAGAAGTATTGCCGCGTGATCATATAATGCCGAATGATTTTTACAGTATGAAAAAACTTGTGAAAGATTTGGGTCTTCCGGTGCAAAGAATTGATGTTTGCAGAAATGATTGCATGTTATATTGGGGAGATAATGCAGATTTAGAGACTTGCAAATTCTGTAGTCAATGCAGGTACAAGAGTACCACGAGATCAAATCGTAATAAGCGATTAAAATCATTCAGACAAATGTTCTATTTGCCTTTAACTCCTAGATTGCAAAGGTTTTATGCTTCAAAGGTGACTGCTGAACACATGACTTGGCATGCAAATCATGAAACAGAGAATGGGCTAATGTGTCATCCATCCGATGCAGAGGCGTGGAAATATTTTGATCGAATATATCATGAGTTTGCAAATGAGATCCGAAACATCAGGTTGGGTCTATGTGCTGATGGATTTGCTCTGTTTGACAAATCAGGAAGAACGTATTCTTGCTGGCCAATTATTGTAACTCCGCATAATCGCCTCTGGTATGTGTATGAAAACACCTTATATGTTTTAACATTGATTGTGTTCGACCTCATAATCCGAAGAAGTTAATAGATGTTTACATGCAACCGTTGATTGCCGAGTTGATCCAACTATGGGACGTGGGTGTTTCCACGTATGATGTCCATACTAATCAGCTGTTCACTATGAGAGTTGCACTTCTTTGGACCATAAATGATTTTCCTGCTTATGGATGTTATCGGCCGAGATCTTGTGGGGATTTTAGGATTTCCAATATGTATGGAGAGATCAAAGTCATTCGATTGAAACACGGAAAGAAACGAGTTATTTTGATTGTCATAGATAATTTTACCGCCAAATCATAAATTCAAGAAATAAAGAAGAATTTACTAATAATAGAATTGAAAGAATACCTCCACCAATCAGATTCACGTCAAAGTCTCGCAAAGAGTGCTTAAAAGACCCCAATGTCACAACATATGACTATGGAATTACGCATAAATGGACAAACGGAGTATCTTTTGGGATTTACCAGATTGGAATAATTTGATTCGTCACAATCTTGATTTAATGCATATTGAGAAGAATGTTTTTGAAAATCTGATAAATACGGTGATGGATATAACTGAAAAAATAAAAGACAATCTGAATGCAAGAAAAGATTTGCTTCTCATATGTAACCGACCTACCCTTGATGTTGATGCAAATAGTAGGGGACCAAAACCGAAAGCAGTTTATACATTGAATAAAGATCAGAAACGGATTGTTTGTGAATGGTTGAAATCGTTGAAATTTCCTGACGGTTATGTCTCAAATATTGGTAGATGCGTTGATTTGAAGGAATGCAAATTTATGGGTTTTAAAAGTCATGACTGTCATATATTCATGGAAAAATTAATTCCTATTGCTTTGAAGGAACTGTTGCCAAATTTTGTCTAGGGTGCAATTACGGAATTAAGCATTTTCTTTCATGATATTTGTTTAACGGTACTGAGTCATTCACACATGGAGACATTAGAGAGAGACATTCCGATTATTATTGTTAGTGCTTATAAGCTCCACATATCTCCACAATGGTATGATATTGTCCACTTTGGGTCTAAGCCCTCATGGTTTTATTTTTGGGCTTTACCCAAAAGGCCTCATTCCAATGGAGATATCTTTTTTCTTATAAGCACATGATCTTTTCCATGTCTTACCAATGTGGGACTTTGATTGTATTCCCCATACTCCCAACAATCCCCCCCTCAAACGAAGGACCACATTGAGCCCCCCTCAAGCCTATCCCTCCTCGAAGGATTTTCTCTGCTTGATGTCCGATCTTCAACCCACCAGGACTTCCTGCCAGTTGTTCGGTCCCCCCGACCCAACTAGACTTCCTTCCTGATGTCTGGTTCTCTTGATCCGGACGTGGGAGCTCAACTTCCTTCGTTCGAGGTTCATGGCTTGACATGGACCATGGCTCTGATACCAATTGTTAGTGCTTATAAGCTCCACATATCTCCACAATGGTATGATATTGTCCACTTTGGGTCTAAGCCCTCATGGTTTTATTTTTGGGCTTTACCCAAAAGGCCTCATTCCAATGGAGATATCTTTTTTCTTATAAGCACATGATCTTTTCCATGTCTTACCAATGTGGGACTTTGATTGTATTCCCCATACTCCCAACAATTATGTGTAACTTAGAAAGGATATTCCCACCGGCATTTTTTGATTCAATGGAACATATTTTGGTTCACTTGCCATATGAGGCTAAAGTTGGAGGTCTGTTCAATTTTGATGGATGTATCCGTTTGAAAGGTGATTTTTTTTTAACTTTTTTCTCATTGTTATTTCATTTGGTCAAATCTAGTCTAATTTATTTGCTAATAAATTTTATTGTATTACTTTTAGATTCCTCTATCACTTGAAAAAAAAAGTAAAAATTAAAGCTAATGTTGAAGCTTCTATAGTTAATGCTTATATTGTGGAGGAAGTTACAACTTTTGCATCATATTACTTTGAACCTCACGTTCAATGCAAGAGTCAGAAAGCAGGAAGAAACGATGAGGGTCCCGTTGATCCAAATTTGAGGGCATTCTCAATTTTTAATTACCTTGGTCGACCAAGTGGATCTTGTACAAGTAGATACTTAATGTCGGTGAAGCGACCCATACATATATTTTATTGAACTGTCCAAAAGTAACGTCGTATTTCGAGTAAGTATATAGTAGTTATATTAAACATTTTGTATATCATAAAATATTGTTCATGTTTTATTTAATTATATTGTAGGATTTTTCAAACTCTATATTCGGAGCTTCCGGAGCATGAGTTTAATAATTTCTGTGATGAAGAATTTGCACAATGGTTCAAAAATTATGTAAGTAGTATATGATATTAAATTTGATAAATCTTGTCTGATGACACATATTGATTTTACTTTAGGTTCATAATAATCACTGCCACATTGAGCAAGACCTAATAAACAATCTGTCATGGGGTCCAAATTCAATGGTTAAAACTTGGCCCGCATATTTCATAAACGGATATATTTTTCATACTCAAGCTTATGGAACTGGGAAAACTACAATGAATAGCGGAGTTTGTGTTCAGTCATCTATTGATGGAGGTGCAAGGAATGAATTTTACGATTTGCTAGATGAAATTTTAGAGGTAGCGTATCCAGGCTCAGATTTGCAAGTTATTTTATTTATGTGTCGTTGGTTTGACCCTATCAAAGGCATGAGGGTGCATCCACAGTTTAATTTGGTTGAAATTAACTACAAAAAAATATACAAGAGGTACGAACCATTTGTATTAGCACAGCAAGCGATTCAAGTATTTTATGCTTCATATCCTAGTATGAGACGAGACAAAAGTGATTGGTGGGCAGTTTGTAAAACCAAAGCACGTAATAAAATTGAGGAACATTGGGAGGGCATAGCCTATTAACAAGATGAAGTTGTCAATACATTTCATATCGAAGAGTATAATATTTCAACATTACAAGATCCCAGTGACATTGTAATAGACGTTGATGCAAGTGAACTGAATGAGTATGAAGATGAAGATTTCAATGATGAGGATGATGACGTGGATGATGATGAGAATGAGGATGACGATGACGATGACGATGACGATGACGATCACGATGATGATTAGACGCATTATCAGGCCGAAAATTTTATTGCAGACTTCGATTTCTAATTATTGGTAATTTACCTTTTAATTTATTGAATACCAATTATGTTTTAATTTACTATGTTATTCGAAAATCTATATATTTGATATGCTAATGAACTTTTTTTTATTTAGGGTCATCCAGTTGCTATGAATATGGTAATATTTTCATATTTTTCCTATTAATAATTCGATATGCAACTGCATTTTTTTTCCTGTAATATTTTTCTAATAATCATGATTGTTAGTTTCGACGTTGCGGTCATAGACGTAGTACTGATGGAAGATCACAGTCTTCCTCTGCTTCAGCACCCGCACATTCTGATGCTCTTGCAGGAAATGTGTCCTCCACCTCTTCCCCAGTTGCAGGATCCTCTGATTCTCAACATATACTTGCCAATGTTTCTTCCCCGGTACAACAAACACTCGTGAAGAGGGAAGATACAAGAGAGTTTATATCTCCGCGAGGAGATTCGTAAGTATTCAAGTTTTATAATATCTATATTAAAATTTTAATACAATATATTTTTTTTAAAGTATATAACGGAATTTGTTTTTGGTTTATGTTAGATTTACAAATTCTGTACGTGTTATTCACGAGGTGAATAAAATAGTGAATAACCATTGGGTCGACGCTTCTATGACTTATACAAGCACGCCGGAAGAAATTAAAGTTCTGTGGTGGAATGAGTTCAAGGTAACTTATTTCAATCATTTAGTATATGAAATTGCAGTTAATATAATCAATTTTTATTTTCCTCTACTACAACGGGTATTTATTTGGAGGAGACTGAAACACTAGAGATTAGGAGGATTTTTAAGAAAAAATGTGGCGATCATATTAGAAACATACTAAATCATGCAAAAACTATAAATAAGAAACTGCACTGTATAACTGAGGAGAATTGGAATAAAATTGTTGCACATTGGGGATCTGATGGAAGTAAGCAGAGGAGTGAACAAAATAAGCAAAATCAGAATTGTAACTCCGGCGTTATGTCTGCCACGTATGCGGGAGGATCCATAAATATCGATGAGCATAGACATCGATTGGTAAGTACTTTCAATTTATGATTTTATAATCTAATACTCACTAATTTATAAATATTAACTGTTTAATTTGTTTAGGCCAAGGAGACGGGAACATAACCATTATTTATTGACATTTTCACCCGTACATTCCAAAAAAAGGGTAAAACATAGAGTGGTGAAAGAGCTAGAACAATAAAGGTGTGTAATTGTAAAAATTTAATTTCTTATGTTAATATTTAATTCTTTTTTCTTTCACAATAGGAGAAATACAATGAACTTTCACAAAAAAATTCGGAAGCAAGTGATGATGGAGTCGAATCGGAGCCATCTGTTAGCAATATAAATTTATGGCTCGAAGCATCTGGAGGACCGAAAAGTGGAAGAATACTTAGACTCAGCTCTTTGAGTTGATCCTATAGAGTCCCTGATGCTTCTTCTTCATCCTCTTCAGCATCAAAAGCCCAAGTTATTCAATTAACTGAAGAGGTTAATCATTTGAGAGAGTTACTAGCCTTGAGAAGAATCAATGAATCGCGCTCAGAAAGTTCAAGACTTAAATGAAAAGATGAACGAAGTTCAAAGGCAACAAATGTTTATTATGCAACATCTTCAGTTACCGTCTAGCTCAAATCAACTTCCTCCTTCTAGCTCTGCTCCTCCTCCGCCTGATCCCTGTAATGGAGAAAATGATGATGTATTTTTTGATGACGATGGTGATGATGTTGGTTATCTTTGACTGTATTTGTGAAAGTTTATTTGTTAGCTTCTTGACTTATGACATATGTCATATTTATGTTTTTATAAGTTTGTTGTATTTAACTGTTGTCTGATGATAATGGTACGATAGACCTTTGGATGTATTTGTTATCTATATAAATTGGTTTGATGTTCATATTATTGTTTGTTGTATAATTGTGTTAATATTGTTGTGTGTTTGTTGTAAAACAGCGAAAAAAGATTAATTCCAAATATTTTTTTTCTCCAGATTTGCAACGAAATTATAATTTTCATTGCAAATTTATATGTATCAGTCGACTGATTAGACATTCACTCGACTGATAAAATTTTTTTGGCCATCAGTCGACTGGTATACAAAATCGTCGACTGATGTACTGTCGCAGTTACGTAACGCCAGAAGCGATCGACCGTCGACTAAACCGAAGTCGATCGATGGATATGATCATCGATCATTATATCAGAGCAACTCACGTAACGCCCGTAGCCGACTGGTCGCACTATCAGTCGACTGATAGTGCAATTTTTTGTGACGAATTATTATTTTCGTCGTCAAATTTGCAACGAAAAAATACGTCGCCAAATTTAAGTTTATTTGTTAATTCCGTTCATCAGAATTTGGCGACGAATATTTTTTTCGTCGCAAATTTGGCGACGAAATATTTATTTTCGTCGCCAAATTTGCGACGAAAAAAATATTCGTCGCCAAATTTCATTATATTGGCCGGAGATGGATGCGAGAGTTTTGCGACGAATAAAAATTTCGTCGCATATTTGGCGACGAAAAAATTTATTCGTCGCTAATTTGGTGTCGAAAGTATAATTCGTCGCCAAATTCGGCGACGAAAATAATTATTCGTCGCCGAATTCGACGGCAAAAATAATTATTCGTCGTCGAATTCGGCGACGAAAATTATTATTTGTCGCAAAAATTTGCAACGAATCTTTTTCGTCACGCTAAACCGACGATTTAAATATTTATTCGCTTTAAATTTACAAATTTTGTAACGAAAAAATTATTCATTGCAATTTAGCGATGAAATTTATTTTTCGTTGCAGAATTTAGCGACGAATTATTTGCAACGAAAATTTTTTCGTTACAAAATTCGTTGTAAAAAAATTTTGCAACAAATTTTTTTATAAATTTCGTTGCAAAATTCGTCGCCAAAAAAAATTTTTTTTTTATAGTGTTACAGTCATGAAGCACTTATGAGAGCTAAATGTGTTTAACCACGGTCAAATAATTAGAGTGTTTTTTTTTTTGCCTAAACAAGATATTAGATTTAAAAAGATTACGATTACTATTTTACTTTTTTTATTGCGCTTAAAAAAATATTACTATTTTAGTTGAGTTACCCTTGTCAGATTAATTTTAGCACTATGTATTACTTTAAGATAGTAATAGAGACAAACTACGAATATATTTAACGTATATGCACCTTAACCAGGATTAGATGATGATACCAAATCAAGATTTTATGATGAACTAGATGAAATACTATAAAATATTTCGTCAAATAAAATAATTTTAATGAGAGGCAATCTAAATGGACATATTGGAGTGAAAAATGAAGAATATGAGAAGGTGTATAGGGGTTATGTATTTGGAAAAAGAAATAAAAAATGTAAAATTATATTAGATTTTGTGATAGCATATGACCTTATACTAGCTAATATGTTTTTTAAGAAAAAAGAATGACACTTAGTCATATTCAAAAGTGAGAATAATAAATCACAAATTTACTTTCTTATGGTTAGGAAGAGAAAGAGAGAAAGATTTATAAAGATTGCAAAGTCATTCCCGAAAGAAACTTAACTACCCAACATAGGTTAGCAATGTTGGATATACGTCTCAAATATAGTATCAATAGAAGAAAAATATACACAACTCTTAGAATTAAGTGGTGGAAGTTAAAGGATAGAAAACAAAATATATTTAAGGAGAATGTAAGAGTACAAGTATTTAATGAAATATACGATAATCCTAATACGATATGGGATAAAACAATATCAAAGTTGAAAATAGTAGTAAAGAGTATACTTAGTGAGTCAAAAGGGCATGCACCATCAAGTAAGGAATTTTGGTGGTGAAATAAAAAAGTACATGAGAAAATGAAGGAAAAAACGAATGACCTATTAAGAATTATAGATTTGTAAGAATGAGAAAATTTTAAATAAATATACATAGCAAAGAAAGAGACTAAGAAAATAGCGAATGAAGCTAAGAATGAAACTTTTGAATGGTTATATTGAAAATTGGATACGATAGAAGGGAAAAAAAAAGACATTTATAGTGTACCTAAAGTTACAGAGATGAAGACAAAAGATCTTAACCAAATAAGATGTATTAGAGATGAATGCAATAGGGTACTAGCAAATGATAGAGAAATAAGAGAGCGGTGTAAGAGGTAGTTTCATCAATTTTTTAATGAAGGTTTAGATGACCAACTTAACTTAGGTAATTTAAATAGGTCAAATGAGTACATAAATTTAAATTTTTATCGTAGAATTCAAATTTCAGAAGTAGAACAAGCGTTAAATAGGATGCAAAATGGAAAAAATCTATTTGATCAAATGATATTCCAATAGAGATATGAAAGTGCCTAGGGAAACAAGGTATTGAATGACTTATAAAATTATTTAACATGATATTGAAAATAAAAAAATATTTGATCAATATTGGGTAAATATTCTAATTCCCTTATATAGAAATAAGGGGATGTACAAACTTGTACAAATTATAGAGGTATTAAAATAATAAGTCATATCATGAAACTTTGAGAAAAATAATTGATAAAATATTAAAGAAGGAAATCATAATTTTCAAAAATAAATTTGGGTTAATGTCTGGAAGATTGATAATAAAAGTTATACATCTTCTCGGGCAACTAATTGAAAAGTATCGGAAGCAAAAAAATAAGATCTATATATAATATTTATTAACTTAGAAAAAACTTATGATATAGTTCCAAGAGAAATTATATGGATAATTCTATAAAAGAGAGGTATTAGCGTAATATATATTGAACTAATTAAGGATATGTATGAAGAATTAACGATCAAAGTGAAGACTTTAGATGGATTAACTGAAGCGTTTCCAATTAAGATAGAGTTACATCAAGGATAAACTCTAAGTACTTATCTTTTTACACTAATCGTGGATGAACTCATTGGACACATTCAAGATACAGTACCATGATGCATATTATTTACAAATGATATTGTTTTGGTAGATGAGACAGAGATACGTGAATGAGTAAATGTTAAACTAGAATCTTGGCAAGAAATACTAGAAGTGAGGTTTTAGGCTTAGTAGAATTAAGACATAATATATGAAATTTAAGTTTAACAATATTAGATGTAATGAGACAAATGTTAAGATAAGAGATGATGAATTGTCTGAAACTGAAAGCTTTAAGTATTTAATCATTTTTTGTGGTTTGATTTAAAGCATCGCACGCGTGAAGTTTAAAAACAGTCATACTATATTTATTAATAAATAGCGCCTTAATTTCCTTTTACCCTCGCCACAAATGCACTGCACTACACGGAAATCCAACCATCCAAAGGTAGTGTTGAATTCAAATTCCAAGATAACAACAGGTTGTAATCCCAACACAACCACCGTGGTGTTGGGATCAAGAATATCATAGTGCCAAATTGTAAATTCCAAGATAATTCCAAAGACTACAATGGTGCAGTCCTGCTTCATGAGGGGTAAAAAGAAAATTAAGTGCACTATTTGATAAATATGAAAGTATGGAGTGTTGTTTGAGCATTTCTAAACTTCACGCGGCGCTTGTTCGTAAATCGTCGTTTTTTATAGGATGATGGAGGGAATGAGAGTGATATCTTACATAAAATACAATTAGAACGGTTGAAATGGAGGAGAGCATCGGGCGTTTTATATGATTATAAAGTACCTTTAAAATTTAAAGGAAAATTTTGCAAAATGACAGTTGGACCTGCTATATTATATGACGTTGAATATTAGGCTACTACTCGAGTATATGAGCAGAAGATAAGAGTTGTAGAGATGAAGATGTTAAGATGAATATGTGGACATACGAGAATGAACAGAATAAGAAATGAGAGTATTAGAGAGAAAGTCTGAGTTGCATCTATTGAAGAAAAACTCCAAGAGACATATTTAAGACGGTACATATATGTACTTAAACGACTAATAGATGTTCAAGTTAGGTGATGTGAAATTATAATAAATATACACATCAAATGATCAAACGAGAAAGAAAAATATAAAAAAAAATTGGTTAGCAACAATAAAATAAGATAAAATTTATTTAAGTATAAACGAAGATATAGTAAGAGATAGAGTCAATGACGTAAAAGAATTCATATACCCGACCCCATTTAATAGGATAAGATTTGATTGTTATTATTTTATATAAGAAAGAAGATTTACTTTATTGTACTATGCAAAATTCTCTATAATTTATTATCTTTTATTAAATTAAAAAATTGATAATAAAAAGATATCTGATTTGAATATTATCATATTGTATCGGAAGAATATTTTAAAATATTTAGAATAAGGTATCTAATAAACATCTACGGATGACACGTGTCTGACACCTTCTTTAGTTCGTAGTTTTTAGAGCCTTGTAGGGATTAACTTTGAGTTCATAGCTATGATACACGACCTCGCCTAACGGTGTATTTGGGAAGAGGTGAGGAGAGTGTAAGTAATAGGGAGAGAAGGGAGGAGAGGAGAAGGAAAGCTTACATTCCAAATTGAAAGGTAAGAAAAATTTGATTTTTTGAAAATAAAGAGTATAAGAGAGTGTTTGGTAGGTGGAAAAATTTCTATTTTTCATTTTTATTTTTTGAAAAAAATAAGAAAATGTATTTGGTTATATTTTTCAGAAAATAAATGAGTATTTTTTAGAAAATTAGAAAACACAACAAAATTATTTTCTATTTTCATTTTCGTTTTTTAAAAAATAAAAAAAAAATATATTTTGGAAAACTGAAAAAACAAAAAAAAAATATTTTCTATTTTCTAAAAAAAGAAAAAAATAAATAAAAAATTCTCAACCAAACAAGATTCATTTTTGTCACTTCTTCCCAAATAAAATTCATTTTTCTCTCTCTTATTTACCTTTATACTTTCATTATTTACAACTCCCTCACCTCTCTCCCCCCTCCCAACAATCCCTAATTTTTCCCGCATCGAACGGGATTCCACCTACCGAAGTTCCTCACGCCGGTTCATAGAGCACGTTTATGATATTTCTTTTCGATATAAATCAAATTGGGAGTCCACGCTCCCCGTCCTCGCCTTCTGCTCTCCCGGTTTCCAGTAGTTCTCTTCGTCCTTTCTCTTCCCCCACTTTTGAACCAGATCTGAAAGCGATTGGAGTTGGATCTCGCTTCCAGTTTGGCTCGGCGGTATCAGATCTGATCTGGAGATCGTACACTTCCGGAGGAATGCGATTGATGGTGAGCTGGGTGGGTCTGGATCTGGACACTTCTCTGATCTTCGTTTCTATAGCTGGGTTCTTGATATGCTTTTCGTTTTTTGGCTGTGGATTCATATGGCCGGAGTAATGGATGCTGTGGATCCATTGGCAAGGTGTGCCCGTGTAGGCTCGAGCCCAAGTGGCCTATACGGGCACACCTTGCCAACGGCGTTTAGGGATCGTTTGTTAAAATTGCCCAGAAATTTAGCCCTAAAATCAACGTTCTTTCCTCATGTCGATTCTTCGCCGTGATCTCAGAGGCCAACTGAAGAAGCATAAGGAGAGGGAGGAAGATGGATCCCGATTCGTTTCGTTCGACTTTTTCCAGTCTCGCCTTCGGCAACGTAATTGCAGCAGCAGCAAGAGACTACCAAAAGGTGAGAATTGTCCGCATCAAGATATGCGTATCATTAGATCCGATGAGAGGTCGATCTAATGCCAGTAAACTCCTGTTGTAGGAACTGTTAGCTAAAGACAAGGCTCAGCCAAGCACTTCTGCCGATGAAATTGTGGATCTTGATGAACTGTTGGATGTAAGCGGAAGGGAGAGAGAAAAAAAAAGATCTTGTGTACTTGTCTAGCATATATTAATTGCTATCTGTTGGTTTCGCATCTATATCAGGATCCTGAACTTGAGAAATTGCATGCTGAAAGAATTGCTGCTCTCAAGGTAAATTTCTGGACCTTTTGTTCCTGCACTTGGATTCTTTTGTTTTATGACGATTTGCGATTATTGTTGCATTTATCCATGCAGAAAGAGGTAGAAAAGAGAGAAGTCCTCAAAAAACAGGGTCACGGTGAATACAGACAGATAACTGAAGGGGAATTTCTTGGGGAAGTTACAGGAAGTGAACGAGTTATTTGTCATTTCTACCACCGTGAATTTTATCGTTGCAAGTAATTCGATCTTATTATTGTCATCTTATGTGTTCCTTCTGTGGTCTTCAGTAGTATCTCTTTAATGGATCATGTAGGATAATGGACAAGCATTTGAAGGCCCTAGCACCAGTGCACATTCATACTAAGTTTATCAAGATGGATGCTGAAGTCAGTAAACATAACTCTGTTGCTTTCATAATTGTAAAGTTGGAACTGACTATACCAGATTTTTCACACAGAATGCACCATTTTTTGTGACGAAATTGGCAATCAAGACGCTGCCTTGTGTTATTTTATTCAGGTGAAATTTCAGTATATCAAAATTTCCCCTTGGATTCCAAGTATCCCTAGTTTGTTGCAAAACTACTTTGTTTTTGAAATGCTATATTGCTTAATTTAACTATTGAATCTTTCCCTCCTTTATCTGTTTTAAATTTCGTAGATAAGATTCAGAAGTGAGATTTGTTTTATCATCTTTAAGTTAATCTACTTTCAGTTTACTGCATATGATGTATAAAATCAGTGGTACTATATTGAATGGCTCAAACTGAAATATATTTTTTTTCCAGGAATGGCATTGCCTTCGATAGGATAGTCGGTTTTCAAGATCTTGGAGGCAAAGATGATTTTACCACCAGAGCTTTAGAAAATCTTCTCAAAAGAAAAGGCAAGCACTTTCTACTAGCTTCTTCTTTCATGTATGTTGGCCGTTATCTAACATGGATTTTATTTTTTAGGAATTATCGATGAGAAGCAGATTGGTGATGCCGATGCGGATGATGCAGAAGAGTATGCTGGAAATAGGAGCATCACATCTTCCACATTACAGTATTCTGATTCAGACTGATTAGCAAATGTAACAATTATATTTGGATATATCCGAGTATTACTTGCAATACCATGCGAGAATTTCTCTCGACTTCCCGTTCCAGTTACGTATTACTTCCTAAGAAGGCCTAGTGATACAAAGATACATGAAAGTTTCCATCCTTTTCTATCAATATTCGATCAGTTTTATCTTTTAAATTGCCCCTGCGTCAAATAGTTGATGATCACACAAATTGACTGCGATTGTGGCCATAATTCGATCGGACTTCGACCGTAATTCAATTTGATTTGAACTGCGGTTCGGTTGGTCGATCGGCTAGACGGCGACGGCGGCGACAACCCGATGGATTCGGGAATTGGATTATAGTGCTCATCGGAAAAGAACATTTCGACGAGAGCACTGTGCATTTTTCATTTACTGTGCAATCCCATGAATTGGACTGAGATCGGACGGCCCAGTCATCGTGCACAAGCGTGCATCGATCGTCATGCACCATGCGCGATCTGTCGTCCATTTCGTGAGCGCATAATGCTCGATCAATCGTCTAATTGACAGTGCACAGTAAATGGAAAATGCACAGTAACGAAAATAGCTCGAGAATCACCCCTCTTCGTCGTGCACAAATTGCAGCTCGGCATCGTCGGTGGTCGGTCGAGATCCAATGGTGATCCGGCCAAAGTTGGAGTTCGATCGGATTGCAATCAAAATTCGATCGAATTATCAATGACCAGATTATGCGCAACTAGCGCCGCTGCCGATCAATCCGGTGGCGCGATCTGTCGCAACCGCTTAGCGCGATCGAATCACAATATATTCCAACTACAATCTGATCACAATCGAAGGCATGTCTGACTGAATCGCAATCGGATTCTAGTTGGAATTCGATCGAAAACACGGTCGAATTTTGATCGGAATTGACCAATTGCGATCCTGTACCGAGGGACAATGACCATATTTCGATTGAACTTCGACCAAAATTCAATCAAATTGTGACTGCCAACACTGCGACTACTAACAACTACAATTGCGGATGATTCTGGTCGTAATCCGACTACGATCATGTCGGAGTCGAGCCGACCAAACTGCAATCGGAATTGGTCGTGATTGCGGCCGCCATCAGCCACAGCGATGGCGGTTGCAATTCGATTGAATTCCTATTAGAATTTAGTCGTCGTCCCTTTGGAGCCGACTTCGACGGGTTCAGGGGTTGGGCTATAGTATCCACCGATTCCGACAATACTATGACGACGAGCGGGAGCGAGGAAGAAATGTGCGACGAAACACTATGCATTTTCCATTATTGTGCTTTTCGCGCGATCAGACGGTTGTGATCAAGTTGCTCACAGATGCGCATGAAGTCGTCGTTCAGGATATCAGAACTATATAGTGTTTTGATACATTGGATGCTAATCAGTGCATGTTGCGTGAGCGATGTGATTTCAGTCGTCCGATCAAATAGGATTCCACAGTAAATGGAAAATGTACAATATTTTTCTTCCGCGACTTCCTTCTCCTTTGCGCACTATAGCCAATCCGTGAATCCGTCAGGGGCGGGGTCGCCATCGGCGTCCGATCAATCGAACCGCGCTCGAATTGCGATAAAAAATTGGTTGCAATTGTGGTCGCGATTTGGTGGATTCCGACCACAATTCGTCTAAAATTCGGTCACGGTTCGATTGGACTCCAACGCCAATCGGATCATGCTTGAAATCCAATCGCTTGGCGTCGATACCGACCGGTGAAGGTTGTGAATGGCTCCGATGGGAAATTGTGCTTGCTCGAGCATGGGAAGAGGTGCTCGGGCATGAGAAAGCGCAATTACGGAGTTACTATGCATTCCCCGAGTCACACACTGTGCATCGCACAATCTTCTAGTAACTCATTTGTGAGCACCCATATACACCTTCATTGTTCACCGTTCGATCTCCTAAAATTTAAGGATTGGGCTATAGTCGTACGTGATCGGACGATGGACAATGAAGGTACGCATGGATGCTATGAATGAATTGTGCAAGAGATATATGGGATTGCATAGTAACTAAGAATGCATAGTATTTTCGTTTGCAGATCGTCAAAGCGATGAGCACTATATCCCTGCCCCTTAACCCAACAAGATCGTCGTGGTCATTTGACCGACCAGATCAAGGTCGAATTTTGGCCGAATTCCTATTGGAATCCAGTCGAACTGCGACCGCCAATGCTGCGACAGCAATTTGGGTTCAACTGGACCGCGGTGGAATTTTGGCCTAACCCCGACTGGAATTCGACTACTCAGCAGTGATGTCGAGCGGCATGGGCACGGTATTGGAGCAGAGTTATTGTGCATTCTTCATTACTATGCTCGCTCGCACATAGGTGCACAAATATCCATCGCACAAGACGTCTGTATATACAAAACTGATACCATTTGTGATGGATATTTGTGCATATGTGCGCAAGGAAGCATAATAATGAGGAATATACAATAACTCTGTCTTGACATCGCACCCGCACCACTAGGCATCGTCACCGAGCGATAGAATTTTAGTTGCGATTCGATTGGATGGACATCGATGTCAATCTCAACGAATTCAAGGATCGAATTATAGTGCTTTTCGCTCCGACAACACACAAGGGATCCAACGATCAATAGACGAAAGAACTTTGCATTCTCAATTACTATACAATCTCACAGTCAATTGCACACGCGGTGCGCACGAAACTATCATCTCTCTTTGTGTGTGTATATATATATATATATATATATATATATATATATATATATTTTAATTTTTTGAGTCTTGTTTTCTATAATATGACTTTTTTTTAGAAAAAATTAAATGAGTTGTCTCGAAGCCACACTACACGTACTCAAAGGATTTCAGCAATTGACTATCGCATATAATCCTTCTTAAATACGCCCCTTATACAATTGGACAAGTCTTCACAAATTTGATGCATAAATATATCTAAATTAAATCCTTTTTTCAAACAATGCAAAGATTCTAATTTAATATTTAAATACTCTAATTTAATTTATCTACTTGGGACATGGATTGCATCACCCCAAAGTGTATTAAAATTTATTACCTCCCTCTCGTCGTAGCCCTGGGACGGGTGGCAGGGGACTACTAGTTGGGCAGATTCCCAACTTTTGGATTAAAATTTAATCGTATTTTGATTAAAAAAAAAGATAGTAGTTTTGATAAAGAATCTCTAATAGGAAAATATAAAGACATCTCCAATAGTACTAGCTATTAAAAAAAAATTGTTTCTATAATATCATATCAAAAGTAAATATATATATATATATATATATATATATATATTAGTCCTCAATAAATTTTTTATGATCCCACTCTTTATTCATATTTTGCATTTTATATATAAATAATATAACAATTAATCTGCAATAGCTATTTTATAACAGCTGTTTTTTAACAATTAATTTATTAAATCCATATGATTAGTAGTATTGAATGATATTAATAATTAAAATATGAATTACATAAATAATATTCATCGAATAAAAGATAAAAATTATTGTGTTATATAAATATCAATTTAAACACGTCTATATCAAATCATATCTCTATTTATTTTTTATATATACAAAATTATTTAGATATCATCTCACTAATATTAATTCTTTGTAATAATATTATAATTCTTATAAAGGATCCTAGCTTCGCATAAAATTATTTTTTTATATTTATATAAAAAGTTAAAATCTACTAACTTAACGATCTCTACTAATCTACTCTTAGACCACGATAAACTATGAAAAACTTTTGGTCCAAAGCTCAATTGATCAACATATAAAGAATTAACATCTTTACATTTGTGAATAATTAACCCGTTGAATTTGCCTGCAAGGATATATTTTTTTATATTTGTATAAGCTCGAGAAAGAGACAGAGAGACACAATCCAATAAAGGCCTCGTTAATGATATTCTCAGGATTTAACTACATTTGTTAGTAGAATAATCTGTTAAGCCTAAAAGATCTTCGTGGTTTTGTTTCAGTTGTTCAAGATTGTTGCCTAATTTCAAGAGCTCAAAAAAGATTACACCTCCCAAGTGTATTTTGACTGAACGATTTTGAGTATTTACGTGATTGTGCACGATTTGCACACTTAAAGAAAATATACAGTAGTCCATCTGCACCCTTTCTCTTCGGCTCCGCCTTCGTTCATCCTCGGCATCGTCAGAATTTGGTCACAATCCGATTGGACTTCGAATCTGATTGAACTGTAATCAGATTGTGGTCGAATTCGATCAGAATTCGAGTGAATTGTAGTCATTAGCATCACGACTGTTGGCGGCCACAATTCGTCCTCGGCATCGTCGAAATCTAGCCGCGGTTTAACAGTGGAGATCCCGATAGATTCAGGGATTGAGTTATAGTGTCAATCGCTCTGACGATGCACGACAATGACAATTTTGCACGAGGAAGAAATATTGTACATTTTTTATTACTGTGTAATCTCGTAGATCAGACGGCTATGATAGCATTGTGCACGGATGCACACTAATCAATTACACAACGTAAAATTTCTCTTCTATTGAATATCATACAACCATACGTGTGTGTGTAACACTTCCAACAATCTTCCAAACAGTAGCAACAACACGTTTCAGAGACAGACAACCAATTTTATGTCATTCTAACAGATATTGTCGAAGTCTATGCTACCAGAGGGGAAGCACAATTAGCTATAATAGAAAGTGAAATAGAAAGCACATACCAAGCATATACGGCTTTAGGAGAAGCTTTAAAAATAGTCAGATTATTAGCTTGACTAAATTATTTTATGAGTGCTTCCCTAAAAAGGAAAGAAAGTAGACAAACCTAAATCCAAGGCTCAACAACCTTTAACACAACCCAACAATATATATATACAGAGAGAGAACCTTATTCTCTTGGGTGCCTGCTCATGCGTGGCGACATGCACGCGTGAGAGCAGGCGTCCACATGGTATGTGTTGACCATGCATGTCATGTGGGCGCCTACTCTCATGCGTATATATCGACACGCATGAGTAGACGTCCAAGAGAACGCTATATATATATATATTATATTTTTATTTTTATGATAATTACTAATGGACATCCAATATATATATATATATCATGAACAGAAATAAAAGATCTTTTAGAGAGAATGAAAGAGGAATACTTTTATTCCTTCTGTTTTTCTCAATATCTCAAATGAAATTACAATTTACAAAGATATATATTTATATACATTTAAGAATGAAACCATTTTTATTTTTATGATAACATATAAGTTACTAATGGACATCCAATAACATATATCATTTATAATACTTCCCCTTGAATGTCTATTGTATAAAGAATATACTTCGTTAAAATCTTACTAGGAAAAAATCCAGTGAGATAAAAATCCTAATGAAGGAAAAAGAGTACATCCTTCTTTATACATGTATTTCGATACATTACTCCTCCTGTTGAGGATATTACTTAATATCTCTATAACGTTGCATTCCAATCTTATAAATCAACTTCTCAAATATTGTAGTGGTCTGGTAATATTTTTGTGAATAAATCTGTAAGATTCTTGCTTGATTAAATTTTGTGTACATCAATATCTCCACTATGTATTAAATCATGTGAAAAATAATTTTGGGAAGATGTTTCGTCCTATCACATTTGATATATCCACCTTTTAACTGGGTTATACAAGCTACATTATCTTCATGAAGTATCGTTGGAGTTTTCTTGTTTATTAACAAACTCATGACTCTTGAATATGATTAGTCATTATTCTAAGTCATACACATTCACGACTTGCCTCATGAATTATAATTATTTGAGCATGATTCGATGAGGTAGATGTTATAGTTTGTTTCATAAATCTCCAAGATATTGTTGTGCCACTATATGTAAATGCATATTCTGTTTGTGACCTAGCTTTGTGTGAATATGATAAATATCCTACATCTGCATACCTAATTAATTGTGCATTTAGTTCATAAGGGTAAAATAGACTCATATCAATTGTTCCACGAATATATCAAAAAATATATTTAATTATGTTCCAATGTCTTCTGATTAGAGCAGAATTATATCTTGCTAATAAATTTACAACAAAAAAAATATCAGGTCGAGTATTATTAGCAAGGTACACTAAAGCACCAATTACACTTAAGTATGGGAATTTAGGACCAAGAATATTCTCATTTTCATCTCGAGGACGAAAAGGATCATTTTGTATATCAAATGACCGAACAACCATTGGGCTAGTTAATAGATATGAATTGTTAATATTAAATCATTTTAAAATTTTCTCAGTATAAGTTGACTGATGGACAAAAATCTCATTTTTTAAGTACTCGAACTGCAAGCTAAGATAAAATTTAGTTTTATCAAGATCTTTCATTTCGAACTCTTTCTTTAAATAGTTTATTGCATTAGAAATCTCTTCAGGAGTTCCAATAATATTTAAGTCATTAACATAAACAACAATAATTACAAAACCATGTACAAACTTCTTTATAAAAATACATGAGCAAATATAATTATTTGTATAACCTCGCTTTTACTAAATATTCACTAAGACGATTGTACTATATTTGTTCAGATTGTTTTAAACCATACAAAGATTTTTGTAATCTAATAGAAAATAATTTTCGAGAATTACATACTTTTGAAATTTTTAGTCCTTCTGGGACTTTCATGTATATGTCATTATCTAATGGACCTTATAAATATGTTGTAGCGACATCTATCATCTGCATATGAAGTCTTCTCTGTGTCACTAAACCAATAAAATAACGAAAAGTAATAGCATCTATTACAGGAGAATATATTTCTTCATAATCAATTCCAAGTCACTGCGAATATCCTTGTGCAACTAGTCGAGTTTTGTATTGCACAATCTCATTTTTCTCATTTCTTTTTCATATGAATACTCATTTGTATCATATTGGTTTAACACCTTCAGGTGTTTTGACAATAGGCTCAAAAACCTCATGTTTGGAGAGAGATATTAATTCTATCTGAATTGCTTCTTTCTATTTTGGTCAATCTTCTCTTGATTAACATTCCTTTAAAGTCGTGGGTTCAAAGTCCTCATTTTCACTCAAAATGTCAATTGTCACATTGTATACAAATATATCATTAATATTTGTATTTGTTCGAACTCATGTTTTATCGTAGAAATATAATTTATCAATATTTCTTAATTATCTATTCTAACTTCTTCTAGAAGGTTTTCTTCTTAGATCGAATTATTTTCTTTTTTTAGACAATCAATTTGTTCATTTGTTCCCTTTTTCTTTCGAAGGTTTTAATCCTTAGAACCTATTAGTCTTCCACGCTTCAGGCATTGTTTAGGTTCATTTGTTGAGTGAGATTTTTCAAAGACATAAATTTTAATAGGAGCATTTTTTGCTAGAACATACGATTTTGTTACTCGTTTTGGATGAGAGAAATTATCTGACAACTGATTTGCAATCTGTTACAAATGAATGATCTGTTGAACTTCTAGTTCATACTGTTTTGTGCAAAGATCAAAATGACATAAGGATGGATTGCTCCGTATAATCTCTTTTTCTATCTTTTCTTTACTAATATTATTACCCCCTAAAGTTGGAAAAAATATTTCATCAAATTGACAATCAAAAAAATCTAATGGTAAAAACATCTCTCATCATGAGTTCAAGATATTTGATAATAGACTGAGAATCAAAACTAATATAAATGTCCAATTTCTTTTGAGACCCCATTTTTGTTTTATGAAGGAGAGCAATGGGGACATAAATTGTACATCTAAAGGTTCAGAATGAGAGATATTAGGTTCTCTTCCAAAGACCAATTGGAAAGGAGAAGCTTGAGAATTAGTGGGTCGGATGCGAACTAATGTTGCTACATGTAAGATTGCATGAACAGAAAACTTGGATTTCAAAAGTACTGGTCTCGCTATTAATTAAAGGTGTTTAATAAATGACTCTACTAAACCATTTTGAGTATGAATATAAGCTACAAAATGTTCAAGCTTTATACCAATAGACATAGCCCCCAGGGCTAGCCCAGTTGGTAAGTGCAAAGGGGCAACTCTTAAGTGGGCAGGGATCAATTCCCGGGGAGGTCATGACTCTGGGTCATCGATGGACCCTCTCCTTTGCACTTGCCACCTGGGTCCTGATTTACCTCCTCCACCGGTAGGGGCAGCCGGAGGGGGCCGCTAATGTGGCGGTTCCACATTTTTTTTTTATACCAATAGACATGCAATAGTCATTAAATGCTCGAGAAGTAAACTCTCCAGCATTATCAAGGCAAATTATTTTGATGGGATAATCAGGAAAATATGCTCGTAATCGAATTATCTGAGCAAGTAATCTCAAAAATATCAGGTTTCGAGTTGATAATAAGCACATGTGACCATCTTGTAGATGCATCTATTAAAACCAAACAATATCTAAATGGTTCATATGGTGGGTGAATCAGTCTACATATATCACCTTGAATCCGATTTTAAAATGTAGGGCATTCAAATTCAATCTTACTTGGTAATGTTTTTACTATTAATTTGTCTCGATAACATGTAACACATGAGAATTCATTCAATTGAAAAATCTTCAGATTCTTCAATGGATGTCCAAAAGAATGTTCTATAATTCGTCATATCATTACAAATACAGGATGACCAATCTATCATGTCATAAAAGGAATTCATTTTGACTAGTAAACTTATGATTTACTATGATATTTATTTCAATCGATTTAATATATGTATAATAAAGTCTCGAAAAGAAGACAAGTAGTCTTTCCAAAATTTGTTTATGTCCCATTTTAATATTAGTAATGTACAAATACTCATTATTTCCCATATTAGTTATTTCTATATGATGATTATTAAAGTGAATATCTTTGAAACTTAATAAATTTCAGTAAGACTTGGGTGAAAATAATGCATTACTGATCAAGAAATTTATTCCTCATGGTAGTAAAATGTTTGCTCTTTCAGAGCCTTCGATTAAGGTTACACTACCAGAATAGTATCCACATTTTATTTTTGCATGATACGATAAGAGAAATATTTTTTACTTTTAAGAATTATAAATGTAGTTGCACTGTCTACAAGATAGAGATTTTCATATTTAATCTTTGACCAATAATATCCATGGGTCTTCAAAAAACTAAACAAATTAATTAATTAACAATAAATTTGAATTTATTATAAATATTGAGAAATAAAAACAATTGCATTAATTAAAATCATTATATTCAGTATTCTCAAAAAATCACCAACTTCTAATTGGGACAAATTTTCAAGACCCTCAAAAATATTATTAGGGTCATTATTTTGATATAAGACATTTGTCTCCACATTCTTATCCTTTTCTTTCAATAAGGCTTGATAAAGTTCGAAAAAACATTTTGGCTTACGATAAGTACATGACCAATGTCCAATCACTCCACATTGGTAATATTTATTCACAGTATTCTGACTAGATCCATTTTTTTCTTTTTTTTTTATCATTACTTTTCCACTTATGGTTGTTTGTATGTCCACCATGATCATCATAGTAAACATTTCAACCACAGCCACAACCACGACCACGACCACTGTCACGCTCCGAGAGCATACCGAGCCGAAAATCAAACGGACGGCATCTCCCCTGTACGTGGCAACATTTCGGGTTAATACAAGGCCCGTAGGCCCACAATGACAACAATATATAAAAATATACCAAACCACAACAATATATATAAATCAAAACAACTACACACAGCGGAAACGATACAACAACAACAATACATCTACACATGCATACCGGTATGACTTGTTGGATCGAAAGTGTCGCTAGAGGGGGGGGGTGAATAGCGATACGGTGTCGTTAAAAACTTTTGCAATAAGTAAAAAGCAAGTAGAGAATGCACAGCGGAAATATAAAGTAGACAAGATATTTTTACGTGGTTCACAATCTTTCGATTGCTAATCCACGGCCCTAGTGATCCTTGATCACGTACGGAGGGCAATTCACTAAAACCACTCCTCTTCGTTGGAAGTAGGAGCAACGATTACAAAAAGAAATCAAGGCAAAGGGACACTCCCCCTTTCCTTGTTACGATTAAAGCACAAAGACAATTTAAAGAAGTAGAACTTAAATAAATATACCGACAACTCTTATAAGTAGAAGATGTAGCTTTGTCTGCGACTCGTCGAGCAAATGTGAGTAGTAGTAGCGCATTTACGACGGGCGTGTTGAGAGCTCTTGAATTCTTGTTATTTGCTTGGCTTGAACATGTCTATTTATGGATATTGATCTATGAATTTAGACATAGGTAGTGTCCAAGGTGAGGTTCTTATCCCCAAGACTTGTTCATCCACATCCTCGCCAACTCAAGGATGAGGTGTTTCATCCAACCACCTTGTGCCACCTCCAACCTCCTTGTGCGCCAACTCAAGGATGAGGTGTTTCATCCAACCACCTTGTGCCACCTCCAACCTCCTTGGGCGCCAACTTGAGGATGAGGTGTTTCATCCAACCACCTTGTGCCACCTCCAACCTCCTTGGGCGCCAACTTGAGGATGAGGTGTTTCATCCAACCACCTTGTGCCACCTCCAACCTCCTTGGGCGCCAACTTGAGGATGAGGTGTTTCATCCAACCACCTTGTGCCACCTCCAACCTCCTTGGGCGCCAACTTGTTGGAGCCATTCAACTTGTGCCACATCATGGGAGCCAACCATCTTGTGCCAACTCACCTTATTTTGGGCGTCCACCACAAGGAAGCTTGGTGATGGTTTGGATGTCCACCTTGATGCCACATCACCCTTTGTACCAAAACACGAGTCAAGTCCAAATTCACCCCCTTGAAATTCGAGCTCTTCTCGATTTGGAACTTGACTAGCAGTTGAGTCAAAGGGTTTTGACGCAGATACAAGTTAGCTTAAAATATAAAGTACGATGGTTCTAACCATCTGATCTCGACCTAGACCTTCCATTGGAGGTATTGGGTCGGATCTACGCTTAACGACCTTGCTTCGCTTTCACACGAGCTTACCTTGTAGCCTCGCTTCCGGTCTTCACCCGAGTACCTCGGCTTCCTCCGAAGTCCCTCTGGCGTTGCCCGACCACCTCGGTTCCCACCGGGTGTCGCAGACCTTCTGCTCAACTTTAGCATTTCTGCACACTTAATTGAGTTCATAAGATAACAAATATACCCTTAACTATTGAGCCTTTTGCCATAATCAAAATACCGGTTCGACTTTGGTGCCCACTGCACCAACAATCTCCCCCTTTTTGATTCATGGCAAACCGACACAAAAGTTAAGGAAAAATTAAGCATAACAGTAAGCTAGCATAATGATTAAGCATGAATGAGCTAGCATAAAGATTAAATATGAATGAGCTAGCATAATGATTAAGCATGAATGAGCTAGCATAAAGATTAAATATGAATGAGCTAGCATAAAGATTAAAAATGAATGAGCTAGCATAATGATTAAATATGAATGAGCTAGCATAATGATTAAGTATGAATGAGCTAGCATAAAGATTAAGCATGAGTGAGCTAGCATAAAGATTAAGCATGAGTGAGAAATATTATTGTTTCAAGTTCTCCCCTTTGAGGTAACCTCCCCCTTGACCGAAGGTGAGTTCTTGAAAAATAATTTTTACTCCCCCTTAATAGTTGCTTAAGTAAACGGAATTACTTAATATAAAAGGTAATAATTTTGTTTACTTTCTTCCTTACTTTTGTGACTTTCTCCCCCTTTTGCCTTAACTCAAAAAGTTTGTAAATATATTTTAGGGTTTGTAAGTCCAAGCAAGTTCCCAATATAAATATATATATATATATTTTTTTTTTTAAATAATAATAAGCTTGAAAATATGTTCATCTAAAATGTACAACTCCGGTTGGACTTGATTGATATAGAATGATCAATAAGTCTTGAAGGAGTTGATTAATTTTAAATAATTATACTCCATGGTTCATGTCGATGCAATCGAATCTACATCTCGGAACTGTGGAGTAAGGTCCTAACATCTCACGCTGCTCATTGGCTAAGTACACAAACACATTAGTCCTATGTGTTGTGAGATGTGTTGGCTCCTTAAATCTATAGGTATATGATTTCTAAGGTAAGACTTAGGCTAATTTCATAAAAAGAAGCAAAAGTAGAGTACATATATAGAAAAATTTAAATCCTACTCTATTACGCACATACCTAACTTTCGTCTTAATAAACTAAATTGACGGGTAGTGGTTTGGTGAAGATGTCCGCTAGGTTTGATTTGGACTCAACAAACTCAAGTTGTATAGTTCCATTACTTACATGTTACCAAATGAATAGGAGTTTAAATACTATATGTATTTTCCTATAATGACAAATTGGATTTTTAGTTAAGTTAAAAGAAAAAATGTTATCTATGTAGGTTTTAATGTTGTTAAAGATTAAGCTAAAGTCTTGGAGAGTGTGCTTCATCCACGAGCCGAGACTCACTCACCCATCGCAACGTATTCGGCTTGGGGGGTAGATAAGGCATCGCAATGCTGCTTCCTACTGCACCATCTTACTAGACTCGAGCCGAGGATTTGACAACAACCACTCGTGCTCTTTCTATCGAGTTTACTACCGCATAGTCGAGTCGGAGTAGCCGATTAGATTAAACTCGGTAGATCTAGGGTACCAAATACCTACGTTTAGCGTGCCCTTTAGATATCTAAGGATACGCTTGACTAGGGTTAGGTGAGACTCCTTGGCACAGGTTTGTAACCTTGCGCACATACTTACCATGAATAAAATGTCTCGGCTCACGGTTAAGTATAGGAGACTTCCTATTGCGCTCTATAGTATTTTAGGTCAACGGGTTTTCCTTCTACATCTTCGCTTTATATTAACATTAGTTGCCATAGGTGTATTGATTATTTTAGCATCTTGCATTCCAAATCGATTTATTAAGTCCTTAGTATATTTTTGTTGATGTAAATATATTCCATCTTTAGTTTGTTTAATTTGTAAACCTAAGAAGAAACTTAACTCCCACTAAATTCATTTCAAATTCACTTTCCATAAGTGAGATGAATTCGCTTAGCAGATCGAGTTGGTAGTTCCAAAAATTATATCATCTACATAGATTTGGGCTATAAAGATTTCTTTTCCTACGGTTTTAACGAATAAGGTTGGGTCGACTAAACCTTGGTTGAATCCTTTGGACTTAAGATAGATCGAAAGCCTTCGCATCAAGCTCTTGGGGCTTGTTTGAGTCCATATAGGGCTTTCTTAAGTCTAAGGACATGGTCGAGTTTATCTAGATTTTCGAATCCGGAGGTTGGTACCGACGTAAACTTCTTCCTTAATGTATCCATTCAAAAATGCTGACTTGACATCCATTTGAAACAATTTAAAACCTCGATGTGCAGATATGCTAACAACATTCGGATGGACTCTAGTCTGCCACGGGGCGTAGGTCTCATCGTAATCTAAACCTTCGACTTGACTAAACCCTTTGCGACTAACCTAGCTTTATTTCTAACTACTTCACCTTTATCATCAAGTTTATTTCAAATACCCACCTTGTTCCAATAATTGATTTTTCTTTAGGTGGTGGTACTAATTCCCGGACTTCATTTCTAGTGAATCGAGCTAGCTCTTCTTGCATAGCAATAATCCAATCGGGATAAATAAGTGATTGTTCAATAGTTTTGGGTTAGATTATGGAAATTAAGGAGATTTGACTAAGGTTTCTATATGAATCTCTAGTTAGAACACATAAATTTTGATAAACTATAACATGATTGATAGGAGGATTTGTTTGAGTCTTAGTGTGACTCGGGTTAGGGTCATCTATCACTTGGTCGATAGGATGACTTGGGTGAGTTCTAGTTTGACTTGGGTTAGAGTCATCTATCACTTGGTCGATAGGATGACTTGGGTTAGGACGAGATTCAAGTTCAAGATCAGTCGGGTTCGCTATAAGTTGATTTGCTAGTTGGTTTTGTTAAGGATTGAACGGGTTCGTGTCCTTCGTCGAAAACTATATTAATGGTTTCTTCGACTCTAAGAGTGTCGTGATTGTATACTATAAGCTCTCGGTGGTTGAGTATCCTAGAAAGGTTAGGTAGAGGTTTTGGATTTGAATTTCCCTAGGTAATCCTTAGTGTTTAAGATATGTACCTTGCATCCAAATACCTAAAGTACTTGATGTTGGTATTTTATATCGTGATAAATCTCGTCAGAGGTCTTTTAGTGCCTCTTTACCATCAGGATACTATTTTGGACATAGCAAGCCGTACTAACGGCCTCTGCCCAAAATCTATCGGGTAGGTTATACTCGTTTAAAATTGTCCTAGCGGCTTCTTGTAGGGTTCTATTTTTCCGTTCGACTAACCCATTTTGTTGTGGGGTTCTAGGACATGAAAACTCATGGTGGGATCCGTTTAGGTTCTAATCTGTAAACACAGTGGTTTTGAATTCACCACCATGATAAGCTTCTAAGTCTTTTAATCTTAAGGTTCTTTTGATTTTGATTAACCTACAAAGATTGATTAGTTGGTCTAGGGTATCATTTTTATGTTTGATAAACCTAACCCAGTAAATCTAGAATAGTCGTCAATTATGACTAAGCAAAATTGACTACCATTGAGTGACTTAGCTCCATGTGAATCAAATAGATCCATGTTTAGGAGCTCAAGAACACTTTTGGTTCGTTCTTGATTAGTTAATTGATGTTGTGTCCTAGATTGTTTACCTTGTTGACAAGCATTACATATTTTATTATCCAAGTTGTTTAGTTTAGGCAAACCTATAACCAAGCCACTCGACTCATCTTGTGGGCCGAGTCTTGGGTGCAGTGTCAAGTCTTGGTGCCATAACCAAGATTCCTCTTGCTGTGTCATAAGACACTTGGTTGAGGAGTTGGGTAAATTTATTGTGTAGATGTTGCTACTCCTAGTTCCTTTAAGTATTATTTTAGATGTTGCATTTATTTTGATTACGCATTCATTTTCTAGAAATATGACCTTATAATTGTTATCACACAATTGGCTTACACTAAGTAAATTATATTGAAAGTTTTCTACTAATAAGACATTTTGAATTGTAAAGTTAGAGTTGAGCTCAATATCACGATCCGATGATTTTGAGCTTGCCGTTATTCCGAAGGCTACCGATCCTTGTCGTTTGAATCGTAACCGAAAATTTGAGTTGATCCCGGTCATGTGTGCCAGCACATCGTCTAACATCCATTGATCCTACACATAAGGTAGTTGGATCGGATATTGGAATTACTAAAGGGTTGTTTGTAAGTTTTTAAACCTAAATCATCTCACCAATATCTACATGATCAAAACATGTTATTCCTATGTGTTATTGTGAGATGACTTTCAATTTTACTTGATTAATTTTAATGAATTTAAATTAACCAACATTAGGTTAGATTCGGATTTAGTCTAAGCTCATCAAGTAATCTTTTCAAGAGATTAGCTTCCAGGTCGTGGCGAGCACGTGAGGCCTTCTTTGATCGGAACAATGACCACTTCCTTAGACAAAGCTAATTTCAAGAAATTGATAACTCGACTTACTTGAGACTACGTCTTGGTCTAACTAGTTATTTTTGAAAAGAGGCTCCCGAGGCTCAATCTTTTCGTAGGATTTTAGTTGGTTTATTTTTGAAAAGAGGCTCCCCGAGGCTCAATCTTTTCAGGATTTTAGTTGGTTATGAGTCCTATCTAACCATTCTAAAAATAAAGGAAAAACTAAGCATGCAATTTCTAAGACTTAACAAAAATACATTTTGTATTGGCTCCCCTGGACCATTGAATCGAGTGGGTCTATTCACATAGTGAATTTGGTCCTTAGGAACCCAATACATGTTAGATCCTAAAGTTGAAATCAAAGTGGTCTTAGGGACCCATGCTTGGACATTTTTCTTATGTTGGTTTACTATAGACATATATGACTTATTGGTTGTATTTGAGTTAAACCCGAGTCCGACCTTGTTGTACACGGCCCTTTGTGATCCAAGTAAGAGGTCAAGTCCCTTGGATCCCAAAGTGAACCTTTCCAACGTGTTCCTAAGGTCTTCAACTTGTGTTTTCAAAAGCGAGTTCTCAACTTCAAGCTTTTCAACTTGAGTTGAGTCCTCCTCTTGAATAAGAGTATTCGAATATGTTAGGGAGACCTAATGTTTGAGAAGGTTAACCTCCTCAATTAGGGTCTCGACCTTGGACTCGGACTTAGCTAGTTTCTTATTTAAAAATTTAATTGCACCATACAAAGTATTAAGTAACGACCGACTTACCCTTAATGATTCTTTTGAACCGGATACGGATCCGTGGCTTGTCTTGAATGGAAGCTCATCATCGGATTCAGACTCGGCCGCGTCTTCGGTTTCGGAGGCGTGCTCGGTCGGCTTGGCCATTAGAGCTTGGATATCGTCTTCTTCCTCCCAACTCCTCCCAAGTAGCGTTTAGCGCTTTCTTGGTCTTTGATCGTTATTCTTTAGCTTTGGGCACTCGGACTTGATGTGGCCAGACACATTGCACTCATAGCATCTAAAATTAGAAGTATTTGAATTAGGTTTAGGCTTACCTTGAGTTGTTGGTCGTTTTCGTCTCTTGATCATCTTAGAACTAGATTGACTAGTTCGGATTCTATTCGAGTCTACTTCCGATTCGGACTCGTCTTCTTCCTTGGGGTGGCTTGCTTGCGTTCTTCTTCTTCTTTGAACATGCAACTAACTAAATACTCTTCTCGTCCTTGACCACGTTAGTTTGCTCATGTAATTCAAGTTCCAAAAACAGTTCGTCTAACCTAATTTTAGAAAGGTCCTTGGAGACCTTGTAGGCATCGACCATGGATGCCCACAAGGTGGTCCTAGGAAACGAGTTAAGAGAATACCTGATAAGGTCGCGATTCTCGACCTTTTGTCCGATGGCATGGAGTTGGTTGACAATGTCTTGGATACGAGCATGTAGTTGAGTTGCGGTCTCGTTTTCCTGCATTTTCAAGTTATACAATTTATTTAAAAGTAAATCTCTTTTACATACCTTCGTGTCGTCGGTGCCTTCGTGTAGTTCCACTAGCTTGGTCCATAAGTCCTTTGCACTAATGAAGGGGCCGACGCGGTTGAGCTCTTCCTTGGACAACCCACATTGCAAGATTTGAGTTGCCTTGGCATCGGCTTCTACTTGTTTTTTCATGGAATTTGACCATTGATCGTAACCCAAAGATTCACCATCTTCATTAATAGGAAGTGTGAAACCGGTTTGGATTACGATCCACATCTCGATTTGGGTTTTAAGAAAGCATTCCATCCGACCCTTCCAATAACGAAAGTCATTACCGTTGTAAAACGGGGGTCGGGCGGTGCTAAACCCTTCGAGATGGGCCATTTAAAAACAAGAAGAAGAACGACGAAAAGAATCTTGCAAAACACACACGGAAAGAATATTCCAAGACTTTCGTCTTGGATTAGTAGTGCGGGAAGTAAAAAAAGATATATAAAATGTAACTTGCAAAAAGAAATAAACAATCAAATGCGAATGTCGTTGAAGTTCCGGAGGACAACCTTACTCGGGATCTAACCCGAAGGACAACCTTATCCGGATCCTAAAGCCTCTAATGCAATTCTATATGTAGGAGAAGATAAGCAAGTGAAATGATTATACGAAAACAGAAATAAATAAATAAAAAATCTGTAAAAAAAAAAAGAAAAACAAAGTATATATATTTATATTGGGAACTTGCTTGGACTTACAAACCCTAAAATATATTTACAAACTTTTTGAGTTAAGGCAAAAGGGGGAGAAAGTCACAAAAGTAAGGAAGAAAGTAAACAAAATTATTACCTTTTATATTAAGTAATTCCGTTTACTTAAGCAACTATTAAGGGGGAGTAAAAATTATTTTTCAAGAACTCACCTTCGGTCAAGGGGGAGGTTACCTCAAAGGGGAGAACTTGAAACAATAATATTTCTCACTCATGCTTAATCTTTATGCTAGCTCACTCATGCTTAATCTTTATGCTAGCTCATTCATACTTAATCATTATGCTAGCTCATTCATATTTAATCATTATGCTAGCTCATTCATTTGCTTGGTAAGACATGGAAAAGATCATGTGCTTATAAGAAAAAAGATATCTCCATTGGTATGAGGCCTTTTGGGTAAAACCCAAAAACAAAACCATGAGGGCTTGGGCCCAAAGTGGACAATATCATATCATTGTGGAGATATATGAATATTATAAGCACTAACATGACTAACACCATAACATAAAGAAAAATCTCGACAAAACCCGCACCAACATGTGCGTACATCACATAATACATAACATCACGAAAACTCCGAATGCAAAACAAGACATACGGAAAATCAAAAAATAGACACGGGAGCCTCGGAGGTGAGATGAGACGATGTCAGCTGGCGGTGCTCCAATGCCATCTTCAATTTACGTATTGCTGAATAGAGAAATAGCCATATGTCAAGAGGAGTTTATCAAACTAAATCTTGAATGAAAACATTAATATGTAATATCATGTATTTCAACGACATACTCTAGAAGTACAACAGGTATATCAGCATAGTATATAAATATAAGCATATACCATCTAACTAAATGAACAACATAAAAATGCAGACATGCACGAAGTACGCTTACGCTACTCTGATCCAACCTGAACATATATCCAACATATATATATATAACAGGAAGAGTAGATCAACTCAAAATATACTCTAGCTACAGGTCAAGGTATCTAGTGGTCTGTCCAACACATACCAATATCCGACACAATCGTATAACAAATGCAAGAGACATGCATGAATATGATGTGTCACGCCCCGAGAGCATGCCGAGCCGAAAATCAAACGGGCGGCATCTCCCCTGTACGTGGCAACATTTCGGGTTAATACAAGGCTCGTAGGCCCACAACAACAACAATATATACATAACAAATAATAGCAGCGGAAATAAAGAGCGCATACCCACAACATACATAACAAAAATATAATATACAGGTGTACTCCACCTGACAAGACCACAACACTAAAACCGTACAAAAACATCAACACCAAAATAACGTCCACAACGTAAAGACGAAGTCCAAATATAAACTAAGGTCCATGACATAGGACCAAAATCCAAAACACAATAAACAAGTCCAAGCCATAAGAAAACGAACTCCTCGGGAGACTCGGAAAACGGAGATGGGATGGATCGGTGGTACTCCAAGTAAATCCGCGAAGTCGTCTACATTACAGGCGGCGAGAAAAACCGAGGTCGAGGTGGTGAGTAAAACTCGTGGTGTCGGAGAAAACATGTAAATATATGTATCAATATTACATGTCATTCAGCGATTTAATCTACTGTACAACAAGTATACATCAAGATAACTATAGATATGCATGCATATACTAAATAAATGAACATCAACGATCTTTGACATACTGGCGATCCTACTCTATCTGATCCAACTCGGGCATATAATCACATTATAGGGTATAAGATAGTACTAACACAATATCCTAACTTTGAGTCAAGGGTATCATTTGAATATCCGATAGGTATACAAATATCAACCTACTCCCATACAGAAATGCGTATCATGTATGAATATGTACAAACAAATGCAAGCAAGCATAGTACATACAAATGCATCATCAAAGTGAGTATACATATAGGCGTATCGTATGTATACTAATCACCATCATCCATATATATATATATACAAGCGGGTATGTATATATATACAATCATATGCAAAACAGTATGTATGATGCAAAGATGCATGCATGGTCATGCACCTCACCCCTACTCGCTACCACGACCCGGTGTGGACATAGGTGGCACGACATGACAACTATCCGACTCGGCCACCGCCACCACTCTCGGTGGCCGAGTTGGGTAGTATGATCAAGTAGCATATGAGCATAAAGAGCTCGCTACATGCGGGTCCCCGCTGGCCACTGACCACACGCTAATGAGCGTCGAGTGCCACGCACCAGACAATCGCACGCAACTCCAACAACCATCGTCGATAATGGTAGAGTGCGCGGCACAACAAATGCTATGCCCTCACACCGATTACTCCTCTGGAAGTAACACAGGGAGGCGGGATATGACGACTCTCTCAACCCAAGGGAGGCGATGTCGTCAGTATACATGCAATGACATGAGGGTACTGTCTCACATACAGAACATCTACCCTAGACTCTCTGTTCAACAAAGAATCACACCCAATTGATCAGTACACTCTCTATCCTGTAGAGAGTCACTCATCTAATCAGGACAAGCTAGGACCATCGGTCCGTAGCGACACATGACCATTCACACAACCCGTGGTTGGTGAATAAATGTGCAACATACATGTATGGAATAAGTCCTACATCTAGGGTCATACTTATCCACAGAGGACTTTTTTGTCAAATTTACAATTTAGGTCAACCTCCGTACTCTAACATCTACACCCTACTAAACAGTTAGACCTACTTACATCACATCTGTAACTTCTAGATCATGTTAGGGAATATGTGTTATCAATAATCAAGCACACATATATATCAACGGTAAGTTTAAGCATACGATAAACAGAGCATGATCAAGGTAATATGAACACCTAAGGTTCATATCTATGTCTAAATCTGAAAATCATTACATCTACCCGACCAGTAGGAAATTACCTACCTGATATGTAATCCGTGCTATCCATCTTCACGTCCATGTATCTATCGCAATCAAAGTCCTGTGACAATAGGATACAGTTAAGTACCATCACATATCCAATGATCGAATCAAATCTTACATCAACTTTGTATCTCGATCAACTAATTGAATAGCTTCTTCCATTAGCTTTTAAATCACAACTTACCTAGCTTAGCTTCCGTTTCAAAGCATCATGATCCATCATTGAAGTAGCAATCTATAACCACCAAATAGATTCGACCACAACAGCCACCTACCATCACAACCACAACACAGAAACGAGCTGCATCAACATATATCTATTTTTATATATTGATAAAGTTTCCAAACCTGAACATACTTACTCCAATTTCATCAACACAACCTCTGGATAAACTGGATCTTTACTCACTACCCACTTTATAGCAATTTCCATTGAAAACAATAAGGGTAAACAGATCTTACTGCCCAGATCTTCACCGACATGCGTTTTCCCCAATTGTATCTGTTCACGGAAAAATCAAATCCCTAATTACAACATAGCCAACCTACAACATTCAACTCATCTACAATACATCAACGTATCAATCCATAATATTAACTGTGAATATACCAATCAAACGATATGTGTTTATATACATTTAGATCTGCACTTACCGAACTTATCTACTCTTGCCCAACTTCTTCATTTGCTTAGTATATCCAATCTGAATCTACCAATTGAACTGCAACCCACACACGTAGGAATGGATCACAATCTCTGGCCATAACTCCTTGATACCAAATAAAAATCTGATCAGCACACCTAGCATTAACAATCCACAGCTATAGTGAGCAATCAAGGTTTACTAGCACTCAAGTGAAAATTGATAGAGATCAGCGCGCCGCTCATCGTGGACAACGATATCACCTCGAAGCGGCATTGACCGGCGATGATTGAGCGGAGGCGAGCACGATAAGGAGGCGATCTAAGTGCAAAACCTCCGACCACTTGCTTGGAGGAAGAAGACAAGCAACCTAATGAAGCTACTCACCAACAATCCAGCGGCCTACCGAGCGAGGCGTCGGCTTTGGTGGCGGAGGAAAGAACCCAAATCCGCGGCGGTGAAGGGAGGAGACCACGATTTAGGCGCGACCCTTCTTTGCTCGGCGAGAAAAGATCGGAGGCGCGACGCAACATCAAACTCGCGAAGGCGGCCCTAGAAGGCGGCGGCAGCGGAGAAGAGAAGCGGTCGGCGCGTCGCGGTGAGTGTCTGCGAGGTGGGGGCTGCCGCCGAAGCGCTAGCTGGCGCATGCGATAGAATCGCGAGGAAGAAAGGATCGGTAGGAAGAGGAACGACGCTATGGGAAATAAGGGAAACGGAAAGAATATAAAGGGTTTAAATTAAACCCATTAATTCCTTTCAGATAGTCTAAACAGGCTTTACAAAAGTCTATCCGCTTTATCCCCATAAAATGTCCATAAGACCTCCGTTTAATTCCAGAAAAATTTCTAAAAATTTCTGAAAAATCCCACAAGATGTTTTATCAATTACCAAGGAATATTTTTATTTATTTATTTTTTCTCCGGTATTTTACATGATGTCCACCCAAATGCAGCAAACATAGTACAAACAAATGCAACATCACAATACTCATATATATATATACCGCATCTATATATATATTAATCACAATCGTCCATATATATATATACATGCATATATGTATATATATGGCAATATGCAAAACGCCATCAGATACGGCAATGCAGCATGCATGGTCATGTCGGCTCACCCTAAAGCTACCACGACCCCAGTGTGGCCTCGGTGGCTCGAGCATGACAACTGTCCCAACTCAACACCAACCACTACTCTCGAGTGGCCGAGTGGGCAGTATGATCGAGTAGCATATAAGCGTAAAGAGCAAGCTACACGATGGGGGTCCCTGCTGTTGGTCACTCCGACAGTCACTACCCATGAGTGGTCGAGTACCACACACGCAGGACTACGGTACGCAAATCGAACTACCACCGTCTATAGTGGTAGAGTGTGGCACCACAATGCTCTGCCCTCACACCGATTACTCCTCCTATGAGTAACCGTGGGGGCAGGATGACTGGCGACACTCTCAACCACAAGGGAGACCTCGTCGCCAGCGTGCATGCAAATGCATGAATGCAATGTCTCACAAACAGACATCCACCATAGACTCTCTATTCTATAGAGAATCATACTAACCAGATCTACGCACTCTCTATCCTGCAGATAGTCGTACCCAACTGATCATAATACTCTCTATCCTGTAGAGAGTCATACCAATCTAATCGACGCACTCTCTATCCTGTAGAGAGTCGTACTCAACTGATGGACACACTCTCTATCCTGTAGAGAGTCGTACTCATCTAATTAAACAAGCTAGGACCACCGGTCCGTAGCGATACCCTAAGTATCATTCCTCTGACCATTTACACAATACATGTTCGGTGGTCACATACAACCTAAGGGTACTAGAACTAACCCTAGGTTAAAGATATTATCTACCTACGGATGACCTTTTTGCCCAATGTACAATCAGATTGTCATCCGGACTTTACTATTTGCACTTAACTTAAACAAATTCTAAGTTACTTGCATCACCTATATGTATAACTCCTAATCATGATAAAATAAACATGATATCAACAATGGAGTTAATAGCCAACGGTAAAGGATCAAGCATACGATAAAAAGAACAGGGTCAAGGTAATATGAACACCTAACATGCTCATATGAATGACTAAATCTGAATGAAATACAACTATCCGGACCAGGTAGGAAATTACCCACCTGCTATGTAATCCATGCTATCCATCTTCACGTCCATGAACCTATCTTGAATCAAGGTCCCATCAGAGAATACAATATAACCAGTCGCTATCATACATACTATAGAAATATTAATCTAAGCTAATCTTAGTCTATTTTATAAACTACATATATATACTGTAAGTAGAATTTCCTTACAGTACCAAATTAAATCAATTTAACATAGAAATCTCAATCTAAACTTACCTCACACTAATTCAACCTCCTCTCCTTGATAGGCTAAAGAGGATCCAATCTCCAGTAAGTCTTAATTAATCATCCATCACTACACAATAGGAAACTATATCCCATTACCTAATTATAACATATCCAAACTAGTTACTAAACAACTGATATGCACTATAAACATTCAAATCTTACTTACCGAACTCAGCTTCCTTCTGCTCTACAAATCTACAAATCAACAACAAAACCAACACATTCATCAATTATCCAAATCCAAGCTTAACTTTACCGATACCGCTTCTTGATCCACCCAAGAAGGTCCAATCTGAGTAATTGAGATGAACTGCAACCAAAACCCATTTCGATTACCCCAACACCTGCAATAATAGGATATTCAAGTTCCCTCTGCTATAGCATCCTCACATTAATAACCCAAGGCAGAGCAACCAACATTTACCAAAAGGGGTGTAGATGTTGTAGGGAACAAGAGTTGTCGATTCCTCGATCTAAGCTTCAAACCACCTTGAGCAGTAGTGATAATGCTCTTCTCAGCCACAATGTCAGCACAATCGGAACCTTCCACAAGCATAAATCGCTGACATCAAACAAATTGTGCTCCGGGGCAGAAATCGTTACGTAGATGCCCAAAATCACCAACTGGAACTCGTACAGGAATCACAAAACCCAGATCAAGGTGGAGGCAGGCCGTAGCATCGTGCAAAAAGCATCCTCGACCTCAATCAACACTGACCATGACGTTGTGGCTGCAACAAAGGAGGAGAAATCGGGAAAGGCGACGGTGGATCGGGGGAAGGGATGTCGATCCGCCCGCTGCTCCGGTGAGAATGAAAAACGACGGAGAGGAGGGCGGTGCGTGCGGTTGTGGACGGCGAGCGGCGACGAGGAGGCGGCTACGCAACGGGCGACGGCGGCGATGGCGATAAGCGGCGGGCGGCGTGAGCTCGAGTAGAGATCGGGCGAAGATCAGAGGGGGGGGAATCGGACCGGATCTACATCGGCAGCTCGATGCAGAGAAAGGAAACGTCGATGTCTGCTGATCCTGTGCTCGCGTCGAGCAGGGCAATTGGAACTGGTGTTGCTCTGCCCAAGGACCGCCGGCGGTCGTGGATGGTTACGGGGGCGGCGAGTTGAGGAGGGCGGCGCGCGATCGGGAGAAGAAGAAGGGGCGTCGCGGGGAAAGTGAAACCGATGGAAAAAAAAATGGAGTTAATTAAACCCATTTAATACCTCGTAGAAGATAGCCTAAATAGGCTTTATAAAAGCCTGTTCATTTTATCCCCATGAAATATCCATAAAATACCCATTTAAATCCAGAAAAATTTCTAAAAATTCATGGAAAATTCCATAGGATATTTTATCAATTACCGAGGATTTTTTTTCCGGTATTTTACATTCTCCCCCACTTATAAAAATTTGGTCCCCAAATTCCGAACTAACATGCAAAAATTACTTTAAGCAAGTTTTCGCAAGGACCACATACCTTCCTCAAGTGACCAGATGAGACTATCGAGCTCAGATAGTATCTTCCAGCTCTCACATAGCCTCCTCATCGGTATGATGCTGTCATCCAACCTTTACGAGTCGGATGGTTTTCGTCCCACTACTGTCGCTCCTTGCGACCCAGGCTTCACCCTGGAATCACCTCGTAAGTCGCATTAGATTGAGGTAGAATTCGGAACCTCTTTCAGAACATAATCAACATGCGACACGTATTTCCTCAGTATAACAATAGGAAATACGTTGTGAGCACCCCCAAGTGTCGGAGGTAAAGCCAACCGATAAGCTACACCTCCATAATCCACGACACAAGATCTGAATAGATCCTCCAACGTTTGAATGTCATGCTCAGACAGTCCATTAGTCCGTGGATGAAATGTTGCACTAAGCCGAAGCTCTGTGCTCATAGTCTGGTGCAGACTCTATCAAAATCGTGAGGTAAATCACAAATCTCTATCCGATTTGGTACTTAAAAGTACCCTACGCAATCTGATAATCTTTCGGTAATACAACTCTACCGAATGATCCAACAAGTACGACCCACGGATAGAAAGGAAATGAGCTGATTTGGTCAATCGATCCACCCTCACCCAAATCGCATCATATCCTTTACGGGTCCTAGGCAATCCCGTAACGCAATCAATAGTGATATGCTCCCACTTCCATTCCGTAATTGGAATTTCCTGGAGCAATCTAGCGGGTTTCTAATGTTCAACCTTCACCTGCTGGTATAGTATATATCCAGTAACAAAGTCTGCGGTATCTCTCTTCATACCATTCCACCAGTATAAGCATTTCAACTCTCAGCACCTCCAAGTACCACCAAGGTACATAGCTCATCTCGAATGATGTGCTACATGTAGCAACTCTTTCTTAAACACTGCAACTCCGGAACCCACTATCCTTATCAGAGACGGGGAGTTATTTTCTCAAAAGAGAAATCCATCAATCATCCAAGATACACTCCACACACGCTGTAAGTGCATGGAAGACTATAGCAATCAATCTCCTTTGTTGCAATTGTTGCAACTGTTCGCGCTCCAGCAACTCTATAGTAGCTACCCAGTAGCTAGTCAAAATCCCATGAGCATTCCTACTCCATACAATTACAAATCCAGATAATAACTACTAAAGTCACGTCATGTATATGACAGACTATCTCGTAGTTTCTTAACTGACGTAGGCATAAGATATGTCTCATTCAACTGTATCGAAATCGTTCTGATCCCTAAAACGACGCATCTACGTACATCATCCTTTTATCCACTCCGGAAGGATTAACTAATACCCGTGTAAAAGTTAACCGCCGTCTAGGTCTTGTAACTGGTTTCACCAGCTTCCGACTAAATGATTTCCATCATCCTTTGTCAAACAAGGCTGTGGTATAGTAATGTCAAACATTCTATCCACTTTTACAGAATTAACCAAACCATACAAGGAAGTCCACCATCTACGGTGGTCGAGTGCGCAACCCCAACCACCACAATCAACAGTGGCCAGGTTACGCAACTCCAACAACCACAAACTGATCCAATCGTGTCTAGGATACACGATTCTCAAATCCAGTGGCGACTAAATCGTTAATTAGTCTAACAACTTAATAAAAACTCATACAATTCATACCAATTATGAAATTGTCGTCTCCACACACCTGCATCACCTTTTCTCTAGGCTGATGATATATCAATCATCACAACGACAATGATACTTATATGACACTATGTCACTATCATATCAACTCTCCAGTCGTAAACCAACCCTAGAGTATACACAGGTATCTTTAGCTGATCTAAACAGATCATTTATCCTCAACGTAGGATATTTACTTTCAACAATTATCGCATTCCATCTTCGATAATCGATGCATAATTCCAAAGGTTCATTTCTCTTTCAATAAGAGTTTCGGATCTTCTTAAGGAGGAATACTGGGATAGATAAATATCCCTTCCAACTTCTCCTATAATTACACTTACATTCTTCCAATTCTTATAGTGTTTAACAACACTGATACCAACAAAACTATCACTCGGTACGTGATCTTCGTTACCAGACTATTTATGCAATCATTTCAAACGCCTACTCCACTTGCCTAAGCAACGGCAAGCCTTGGAGTTCATCCGAAATTACATCCGAAGGCTCTCAGATTATACGCACATCCGAGAGACATATCGTACCATACTTCCAACAATTTGACCATCCGTAAGGATATGTCTACAACAAAAGTATGTCTATCAAAGTCTAAGGGTATCCCTTGACTTCTTAATTATTGATCCACATCTCACCAGACGGTAGAGATACCACCGACCCACAAGTCGATGTAAAGGACCCTTCTAATCAACTAAGAATGTTCTAGACAAAGATACCTGTAAACTACAAGTATCTCTCATATATTAACTCAGAGGGTAAAACTAGAGTAATACCCTGAACGATGACATATCTGTCGAACCGATCCTAAAGGCTCCACACAGGTCTCGGCCTTTCTCCGAAGAGAATAAGATCAGATCCAACAGTCCGCGACAAAACGGTCGCATTTCTGCGATGAATGATCCTAGGATTTTTTTTCCTAGATCATCCGATCCCATCACTTAATCCTACGACCTGCAACTGTAGAATACCGAATAGATACGACCTTCGTCGTATACTCTCTCTTCTGTACTAAGCAAAACACATCTGGAGGTAACTGCTTGTTGTTGTCTGCTGAGTCTTCTACAATGTCTTCGTTGATCGCTCGTGTTGATCTCTGCTGAAGGGGAGTATCAAGGAACTCCAACCACGCCTGAGGAAGTAGGTTGTTGCTGATGAGATAACTCAATCTTCTGTGTTGATCTCTGCTGTCGAGACAATGCATCTTCCTCCTGGAACACCATCGGTAGTCTTCAACTGAGTCTTCAAAGTACACCTCCTCTACTGTACTGGTTGCTCACAATAGCAACAGATGAATTGTTCCAACAGGTATTCTGACTTCGTGTATCTTCGTGATCTGCACTGCACGCACACAATCCCTTCGAAGTCTTTGTTCTGATTTTGCTGATATCCTCGAGAATATCCTGATGATCTGCGGTTGGTCTTCTATAATCGAAAGGTAGCTCAAGGCCTGTGACCCTGATATTGCTCTTTTTTTTTTTCCAACATTCAGAGACTTCTAACTCTATTAAGTTGACTGCGCAATATTTGCTTACGGTCTCCAACTCTTAAACTCTTATGCGGAGTCATTTTTAAACTCTGTCTTAATCCAACGCCGTCTTCGGAGGATCTGGTAGAAAATCCGCATCCTAATCCAACTATAAGCCAATAACTCGGGCGACTTAAATCATCCTTTCATCTTCTTGAGTTATTAGGTGGTCGTAACCTCCCGCAAGTCTCACGACTGCATGCATTGTTACTAACCAATCACCCTTTCTTGAAGCTCAAGAATCCCTTATAATGTGTCACTAAAAGTGACACGGGGAAATACACTCTTTCAACATCACTAAACCATGATCAAGTGATATATTATTTCCCGAAGATTATTTTCTGTATTTACCACCAAATACCGGCTTGACCCCGATAATGGTATGCAAATAACTCTTCTTTCTCGGTATAACATGAGTTAAGTACTCAAAAGTACTCTCAAAGTTATACAACTTAGTACTAACAACTCAAGGATAAAATCCCTATGAAACACCATAACCTAGCCTTCCGCTATTTGCATCACAAATAGTCTACAAGTCTGTTCATTACCCACAAGTAATGATCTGACTAGTACCGTTAATGAAAATCTCTAAGGCTGAAATCTCTGATTTCAACCAGAAATGTGATGACTTGACCCATGTTTTTCCGACTCGGTATCAGTCGGCTCTCAAAGGTAAATCACCTTTTCGACACGAGTTCAGGACTCACAGACTCAACAGGTCGTTCCCATGGTCAACTCATACCACGGTTCCGAACAACAACCAACACACTACAGGTCATTCCTTGGTATAAGCATCTAAATGCATAACCAACATAACCGGGAGTATAAACCCTAAAGGTCACTCCGGTTGATCGCCTCGATGGACGACCCCTACTACAAGTCTACACAGGTGTCATAACTCTATTGTATACACCTACTGATCAACTTTAGATAGATATCTACTAAACCATAAGTTTTCAGGAATTCTTACCTCGTGCTGCTTGGAGCTCAGGCCGCTGTCCATCTCATCTCAGAAAACCAAAACCGAATAAATCGACTCTCGATAATCCAAGACTCGACACAAAAACAACATTGTATGGCATCGCAGAACCTTGGGCTCTGATACCACTAAAGTTGTCACGCCCCGAGAGCATACCGAGTCGAAAATCAAACGGACGACATCTCCTCTGTACGTGGCAACATTTCGGGTTAATACAAGGCTCGTAGGCCCACAATGACAACAATATATAAAAATATACCAAACCACAACAATATATATAAATCAAAACAACTACACACAGCGGAAACGATACAACAACAACAATACATCTACACATGCATACCGGTATGACTAACACCATAACATAAAGAAAAATCTCGACAAAACCCGCACCAACATGTGCGTACATCACATAATACATAACATCACGAAAACTCCGAATGCAAAACAAGACATACGGAAAATCCAAAACAGACACGGGAGCCACGGAGGTGAGATGAGACGATGTCAGCCGGCGGTGCTCCAATGTCATCACGAAGTCTTCTACCATTGCAGGCGATGTAAACCTGTGGTCCATGGGATGGTGAGTAAAACTCAAGAGTAATAGAAAACATGTATATATATGTAATATCACATGTATTTCAATGACATACTCTAGAAGTACAACGGTATATCAGATAGTATATAAATACAAGCATATACCATCTAATCAATGAACAACATAAAAATGCGGACATATACGAGTCTCGCCACGCTACTCTCGATCCAACTGAACATATATCCAACATATATATATATAACAGAAGAGTAGATCAACTCAAAATATACTCTAGCTACAGTCAAGGTATCTAGTGCATCGACCACGTACCAATATCAGGCACTGATCGTATAACAAATGCAAGAGACATGCATGAATATGATGTCCACCCCAAATCACGGTGACAAGCATAGTCAAACGAACAAATGCAACATCACAATAATCATATATATATATAGGTCCTATATATATATTAATCCTATTACCATCCATATATATATATATATACATGCATATCTGTATATATATATGGTAATATGCAAAGCGCCATCAGATACGACTATGCAGCATGCATGGTCATGTCGGCTCACCCTAAAGCTACCACAACCCCAGTGCGACCTCGGTGGCTCGAGCATGACAACTGTCCCAACTCAACACCAACCACTACTCTCGAGTGGCCGAGTGGGCAGTATGATCGAGTAGCGTATAAGCGTAAAGAGCAAGCTACGATGGGGGTCCTGCTTTGTTGGTCACTCAGGCGTCACTACCCATGAGTGGTCGAGTACCACACACGCGCGGGACTACGACACGCCGTCGAACTACCACCGTCTATAGTGGTAGAGTGTGGCACCACAATGCTCTGCCCTCACGATTACTCCTCCTCATGAGTAGCAGTGGAAGGCGGGATATTTAGCGACACTCTCGACCACAAGGAGACCTCGTCGCCGGCGTGCATGCAAATGCATGAATGCATGTCTCACAAACAGACATCCACCATAGACTCTCTATTCTATAGATAATCATACTAACGGATCTACGCACTCTCTATCCTGCGAGTCGTACCCAGTGATCATAATACTCTCTATCACAGAGAGTCATACCAATCTAATCGACGTACTCTCATCACCGTAGAGTCGTACTGCTCAATGATGGACACACTCTACATCACATGAGAGTCGTACTCATCTAATTAAACAAGCTAGGACCACGGTCGTAGCGATACCTAAATATCATTCCTCGACCATTTACACAATACATGTTCGGTGGTCACATACAACCTAAGGGTACTAGAACTAACCCTAGGTTAAAGACATTATCTACCTACGGATGACCTTTTTGCCCAATGTACAATCAGGTTGTCATCCGGACTTTACTATTTGCACTTAACTTAAACAAATTCTAAGTTACTTGCATCACCTATATGTATAACTCCTAATCATGATAAAATAAACATGATATCAACAATGGAGTTAATAGACAACGGTAAAGGATCAAGCATACGATAAAAAGAACAGGGTCAAGGTAATATGAACACCTAACATGCTCATATGAATGACTAAATCTGAATGAAATACAACTATCCGGACCAGGTAGGAAATTACCCACCTACTATGTAATCCATGCTATCCATCTTCACGTCCATGAACCTATCTTGAATCAAGGTCCCAACTGTAGAATACAATATAACCAGTCGCTATCATACATACTATAGAAATATTAATCTAAGCTAATCTTAGTCTATTTTGTAAACTACATATATATACTGTAAGTAGAATTTCCTTACAGTACCGAATTAAATCAATTTAACATAGAAATCTCAATCTAAACTTACCTCACACTGATTCAACCTCCTCTCCTTGATAGGCTAAAGAGGATCCAATCTCTAGTAAGTCTTAATTAATCATCCATCACTACACAATAGGAAACTATATCCCATTACCTAATTATAACATATCCAAACTAGTTACTAAACAACTGATATGCACTATAAACATTCAAATCTTACTTACCGAACTCAGCTTCCTTCTGCTCTACAAATCTACAAATCAACAACAAAACCAACACATTCATCAATTATCCAAATCCAAGCTTAACTTTACTGATACCGCTTCTTGATCCACCCAAGAAGGTCCAATCTGAGTAATTGAGATGAACTGCAACCAAAACCCATTTCGATTACCCCAACACCTGCAATCATAGGATATTCAAGTTCCCTCTGCTATAGCATCCTCACATTAATAACCCAAGGCAGAGCAACCAACATTTACCAAAAGGGGTGTAGATGTTGTAGGGAACAAGAGCCGTCGATTCCTCGATCTAATCTTCAAACCACCTTGAGCAGTAGTGATAATGCTCTTCCCAGCCACAATGTCAGCACAATCGGAACCTTCCACAAGCACAAATCGCTGACATCAAACAAATTGTGCTCCGGGGCAGAAATTGTCACGTAGATGCCCAAAATCACCAACTGGAACTCGTACAGGAATCGCAAAACCCAGATCAAGGTGGAGGCAGGCCGTAGCATCGTGCAAAAAGCATCCTCGACCTCAATCAACACTGACCATGACGATGTGGCTGCAACGGAGGAGGAGAAATCGGGAGAGGCGACGGTGGATCGGGGGAAGGGATGTCGATCCGCCCGCTGCTCCGGTGAGAATGAAAAACGACGGAGAGGAGGGCGGTGTGTGCGGTTGTTGTGACGGCGGCCCGGTGAGCGAGGCGGCCGCAGTCGGCGGCAGCGATGGCGATAAGCGGCAGTCTTGGCGGCGCGGCAATGAGCTCGAGTAGAGATTGGGCGAAGATCAGCGGGGGGGGGAATCGGACCGGATCTACATCGGCAGCTTGATGCAGAGAAAGGAAACGCCGGCGTCTGCTGATCCTATGCTCGCGTCGAGCAGGGCGATTGGAACTGGTGTTGCTCTGCCCAAGGACCGCCGGTGGTCGTGGATGGTTACGGGGGCGGCGAGTTGAGGAGGGCGGCGCACGATCGGGAGAAGAAGGGGCGTCGCGGGGAAAGTGAAACCGACGGAAAAAAAATGGAGTTAATTAAACTCATTTAATACCTCGTAAAAGATAGCCTAAATAAGCTTTATAAAAGCCTGTTCATTTTATCCCCATGAAATATCCATAAAACACCCATTTAAATCCAGAAAAATTTCTAAAAATTTCTGGAAAATTCCATAGGATATTTTATCAATTACCAAGGATTTTTTTTCGATATTTTACAACCACGACCACAACTACGACCACGGTCGTGTCCTCGACCACAATCATTTTCACATCCTCATCCACGTCCAAAATTATTGTGAGCTGTCGCATTCACTTCAGGGAATGAACTAGAGTCAGTTGGACAATATAATTGATTTTTCATTAATAATTCGTTATTTTGTTCAGCCACAAGCAAACAAGAAATTAGTTCAGAATATTTTTTGAACTTTTTCTCTCGATATTGCTGCAAGAGCATATTCGAGGAATGAAAAATGAAGAGTGTTTTCTCTAACATATCATAATCGGTAATATTCTTTCCACATACGATAATTTATCAAATGGCGCACTTCAAATTTGGAATTTTCCAAATACAGTCTCATAGTTTCATATTTACCAAAGGGCGTACCTCATTCCTTTTTTACCCCTCCCGCCGAACGTGGATATCAAGCTGGCCGAAAAAAATATGGTGCTGAGAATTATATTCCCAGGAATACAGTGGTTCTGAGATTTAAATTCCCATCACCACGTATAATATTAAGCTTGTCTAAAAAAAGATAATGCTGAAAATTATATTTCCAGGAATACAGTAGTCCTGGGATTTAAATTCTCAGGAACATAGTGGTGGGATTTAAATTTCCAGCAATACATACAATATCAAGCTATTTTAGGAAAAAGATGATGCTGAAAATTATATTCCCAGGAATATAGTGGTGCTGGGATTTAAATTCCCAGCATCACACACAATATCAACTGGCCGAAAAAAAATGTAGTGCTAGAAATTATATTCCCAAGAACATAATGGGTCTGAGATTTAAATTTCCAGCACCATATTTTTTTTTACCAGCTTGATATCCACGTTTGGCGGGAGGGGTAAAAAAGGAATGAGGTGTGTTTTTTGGTAAATATGAAATTATGGGACTGTGTTTGGGCAATTCCAAACTTGAAGTGTGCCCTTTGATAAATTATCGTTCCACATAACTTTAATTGGAAATTGATTTTAAAAACGATTGAATTATATTCGCTCACATATTTAAAATCTTAGAATCACAAATGAATCCAATCATAACGATCTTTAGAAAGTATTATTATTTGTTTTGGTGGTTAGACTTTTCGTCCAAACTTTTTCATAATTCAAGTGGATATTTTATTGTCAAATACTCGATTTTCAAATCTTCATGGAGGTAGTGACGGAGAAAAATCATTGTCTTGACTCGATTTTGCAAAGTCTCTTTATTATTTTCTTTAATTATTTCTTCGAATCCATTTGCATTCAAATGGATTTCAACATCAAAGATCCATGATAAATAATTTTTTCAAATGTTAAGAGCCACAAACACAAGCTTGGTGAGATTTATCATAAAATACTAATACATAAGCACAAAATTAGAATAAGATTTATATAGACATAAAAATAATATATTATAAAATAAGAATTATAACAAAAAAGTTTAAATAAGTGTATCATAATATATTATGATTTGTGAGAAGATTATGACCTACTCCAACTTATGATTTATAAAAGTTAATAATATGACAAGTTGATAATTTTGAAAGAATATTGTCATAGATTATTCAAGTTCTTAACTTATTAATGTGAGATCATTAAGTCAAAATTCTTGATTTTACTTAAATAAGAAAATAAAAGAAGAGTTTGTATAAAATTGAAATAAAAATCATGCTAATAACGTATTATGAAATATAAAAAAATAAAATATTTTTTAGAGAGAATGAAAGAGGAATACCTTTTATTTTTCTCAATATCTCAAATGAAATTTTATATATATATATATATATATATATATATATATATATATTACTAATGGACATCTACTAACGTATATCATTTATAATAAAACTAAAAATGTGAGCAATTTCTCTGCTCTATTTTCTATTTAATCTCACTATTTCGATTCAATTTAGTTAGTCAATTAATTTATGCTTCATCTAACGAATTCAATTTCTCTGCTCTATTTTCTAATACTATACTGCAAGTTCTTTTAACTTAATTTTGAGTATCGAATTATTATTATTATTATTATTATTATTTTGTTTTCTTCGTTGATGGTTAAAAATCTCACTCTCAACTTCTTTAATCTATTAACTTGTGTTTCGTATAGCTTTTATTTAATCGTTTAAACTTAAATTTTTTTATAACATTATTTAATTAATTCTCAATTGCATGTAATATATTCTTGCGAATAACTCTTGGTCTCGAGGAAGACTATTATATGCAATCGTATTTTATATTATAAGCGATTATTTATGCAATATAAAAAAATAGAATGAATTTTAAAAATTTAATTAGCATAAAAGTAATAGCCATATTTTTATTTATTATGGAATATATATATATATAACATCAATAATATGATATCCTATATAATTCATCCGTGAATATCTATGAATATCTTTATTATTCATCGTCCATCTCTTAAAATTTAAGGATTGAATTATAATGTTTAATTAATCGGACGATGAATAATAAATGTACTCATGAATATTCATGAATAAATTGTACAGACCATTCATACAAAAGAACAAAAGGGGAAAATGTAAATTACTACTTGGACTTCTGCTGACATGGATGTTGGTGATCAACAGAAGGCACAGTTACTTTCAACTACTAAACCTGACTATTCCGGTGGCTTTGGAGTGTGGCGATCGTTGGAACCGGGTGGAGCATAGTCATTTATCTGGATGGCCATCCTCCGTCCTTCACCTTCTTCGAGCAATTCCTCAGTCTGCATTTTCAGACGACAAACTCGATCAGCGTAACTGATATATTTCGACTTCGATCCATTAAAATCTGTACTATTAGGAAGATATTAAAGTTTCCATCGATATGAAGTAATATATACCTGGCGGACCTCATCGAGCTCTGAAAGGATTCTGCTCGCTCTTATCATTCTCTCCGGCCCTGAAGGAACAAACTAAGACAATCAGAAGGAGGTTGCTGATGATGAGGCTCTTAAAAGGGAGTCGTCGATCGATAGATGATTAATTAGTTACACGATGAAACAGCAGCACAGGACTGAACTAGGTGAAACAAAGCCAAACAAATCAACACTGCTCCAAGGCTGCTCGTTGCCACCCTCCCCATGCTTCTTGGCAAAGCTCACTGTGGAGACCAGCTGCCTATCATTGCTGTTATCCGCGACAAGCCTTTTATGCAGCGATGCTAATTAACAAAGATGGGGAGTTCCACTTCCGGTAAGGATTAGTGCTCTGTGGTGCACTTCCCCTGTATGTACGCTAACAAAGTCAAGAAAGTTGGTGACTCTCAATGCAGTTTTGGAAATGTACCTAACATTTACCCTAATCCGATGATGATGCCGCATTCAACTGGCTCCTCTGTATGTGTGCTCCACCAAATTGCCGTGTGAGGACACCATCGCTTCCAGTTTTTGCTGACCTGTATCCAATTTAGCAGAGGAGTATTATTGTAGAAGCGGAGTGGATGAGACGCAACTCCGCGGGATTTGGGAGAAGGGAATGTATGATGCAGAAGCACGCTACCACGTGTCGTTTCTGAGAATATACTTCATCTCGTTGTCTGATTTATGTTTCCTCCAATCGCGCTGAAATTAAGCGAAATGAAGTAGGTCATTTACGAATAAATTTCTAAATAAGGAGAATAGTATAAAATGGAAGCAAAAGAATTCTTTTTAATTTCGCTTACTCTGGATTTTCTTAGCTGAAAAATTGGAGTGAGAGTGAAATAAATAAATAAATAGATATTGCAAGCATATTTTTATGCAACCTTCGCTTGCTTCTCTCTCCATCTCCCTCTTTTGTTCATCCGAGCATTAATCCCACCCCGTGAGCATCCCTTTTCTTCGACAGTCTGGGGAATCAAATTACTTCGAGCTCGAGCAAGGTTACAATTCACCCTGAATTCGATTCCATGCATTTCGAAGGGTAATGATCTCGTCACATTGTGGTGATGTTTGGACCTTTAAAATTGGATCACCAATAGATTCGTGACAGTAAATTGACAAACATACCAAAATGATCTATTCAAACTGAAGCAGTGTATGCTTTCCTACCTTTATTTACTAAATAATTTCGTTGATCATCAAACGCTCAAAGTGTCGATGTCGAGAAGAAGAAAAACAAATGCATATGTACCCATATAGAAGTAATTAATGAATGATTGAAAGAATAGAGATATATGCCTCAAAAACTTTTACATCTAAGATAATAGAACAATATTTCAAAATGCGTACAGAGCAAAATGTAACGGAAAATAATGGGGGATAGCGAAGTTTATGTAAATTGGTTTCTAGGCATTTCTAGCTCTTGAATGCTGCGCCATAATGTTTTCGTCCAACTGTACTTCTCCTTCAATACCATCCTCCGTAGTTTCAAGTAACGATTGTACATTCAGCTATCTCACACAAGATTGATCGCACCAGGGAGGCAGAGACAGACTGACGATGCAGACTAAGAAAACTTCCATGTTTTTTGCTTTGCCGAAAAATAAATTTCAAGTTGGTGGGCTCCGATTGCAAGATAAAAGAGGATCTCCAAAATTATACCTATTGCAAAAAATATTATGAGGTAAATAAGTTGTCACTCTTTGACTTTTCAGTTTAACCAGTATGTAGATCTAGGTGAGAGAACACAGGAATATTCAGCTAAGCGGCCTTATGGGTTACAAGAGTGGCGAAGGCACAAAAATTATCAGCAACCTTTAGCAATGTAATAAAGGGGACTGTGCAAAATAAATAAGCAGATCAGATATCGTAACATCTAGTTGCAAAATCGTACTCAACTAAAATCTACCTTTTCTATAAGCCCCTTACCGTTGGAAACTAAATCTACCTGTTTAATAAGCAGCCAACAGGCATGACTTTTGCTCAAGTGAAGGGCATGTTCAAGTGCCTATGCTTATTACTTTGATGATGTCTTTGGAGCTAACTAACACAGAATGTGGTATTGACACAGCATGTAAGATATTGATACAGGTCTACTAGTTCCCTGTATTAATGTACGCACTATGAGATTTTACAATCTTTGGTTAATATGATAAGATGGACAGAATGCATCAATGAGTTATAAATGATCGAACTAGGATGCACAATCTAATCTGATTGATTTTGATTATAGTTAGGATATAACTATTTCGGCCTTGATACCAAAGACTAATTGGTCAAGAATATCAAGGAATGTTAGTGATACCAAATCCAGGCATTATGATAAAAAAAGAAAATTTCAGGAGATCAAATAAGGCTATAAATATGACAGACTGCATTTTTGGTTGTCAGATAAAACACCATTGAGAGGTTTTGAAGGATCATATGGGCAAAAGTGGTTGTCTCTCATCATATCCGGCACGATGGGCCACCTGAAAGAAAATAGGAGGGTGAAAATATATCAATACAAATTCAACACAGCAACTGGGTATAATATACACGTCTTACATCTTCAGCAGCACCAGCAGCCATGTTTACAAAAGAATCTTCTTTCGACCTAGAAACAGAAACAACCATATTACTAAATTCAACTAATGTACTTCAGAGATTATTAAAGATAATATGCAACAATGAGCAGAAAACCAATACAGATGAAAAACTAACACCTCAAACAGCAGCAAACAGTGAGCATAATTAAAGGTATAACCTGAGACGTTGAGCCTCCATCTTTTCTGATGATACAACTGCTATCTCATCTTTGACTTTGGCCATGGGAGAAAAGAACTAATAAAGAAGGTAAAAAATATCATGACATCGAATGACCACCATAGTTTTATGGAGCTAATTCATCGATACCTGGTGCATAGATATAAAGACTATAGAAATCCCCAATATAAAGTTCATGGTCAACATATGGCCAAATAAAGCAGCAGAAGCAATTCCAGTGAAAATTGTAGCAACGGTAGATGAATATTTTTTCAAGATGGTGTCTGCAAGAACCATTAATTTAATAGGATAAAGACTACATGAAAAAACACGGATATTTATAGGATAAGAGGTCTACTCTGGCAAGCAACAATAGTAAAAACTAAGTGAAATTACCAGCATATTTGAAGAAGAAGGAAGACAATATTCCCTGTGCTGCATTGTTGCATATCAAAAACATTGTCGCTCTTGAGTGCCCTTCAAGAATATTGAAGCTACTAGGCCCTAATAAAAAAGAAGTAAACAAACTTATTGAAAGAAACAATCACTAAGAAAAAAGAATTGAATAAAAATTAAATAGATTCTTTTTGTTTCACATATCTCGATGTGATTTTGTGAATCACAAATAGGCCAACAAGTTTATGTTTGTGTGATAACCAAGGATTGAAATTTCACTATGGGCTGCCACATTTACCTTTTCACCAGCAAATAAAAATGGAAACCATTATTAAGACAGTGGCCCCAATCAGAATAATCAAATGGATGTTAAGGGATTACAATGAGAGGGGAAATCAATGTCAAAGGGGAAGGTTTTGATGGAAGGAGGGTAACAATGGAAACCTAGATATGTGTCACCTCATATTTACCTTGTTTTAATTCTTCCTCTACCTTTTCTACTTCCTGCCACTTCCTCTCTTTTTCCTTCCTCCTCTCCTTTCTTTTCTTTGCCCTCCTATTGGTCAGTGTTAATTGGCAGCACCTCTTACCAACACATGCAATATGTCAACCAGCATCAATAACAACTCATTTCAACCAGCCATCAGAACAATAACATGGAATGAGATTTTGAACCTTGGCATAATCCGACTGTCGCTTTTTTTTTTGTCAAATATCAAATGGTGTGACAAAAATTAAAAATAGCTAAAAGTCCTAAAAGAATAAATAATATTAAGTTGAATAACAAATGCAAATTGGATTTTGCTTGTCTTATTATTGAATCCAAGCTTGCTAGCACTAGACACGCATAAGTTTGTGGGTGGTATTAGGCTACGTTTGGTACGGGGTAATGTAATCAAGGTTGTAATGTAATGTAATGTAATGTGTATTACATTACTGTGTTTGGTTAGCGATTGGTATGTAATCTTTGATTACAAAAGTGATTACATTCGTTTGTTTGGTATTCATATTTGTTATAAGGAATGTAATTCATATTATTATAAAATGACAAAAATAGCCTTATAAGGTTGTAAGGGCACCGGTGGCGGTGTTCGATGTCGTCGCCGCCGCGCCGGCGTTGCGCCCGTCGGCCGTCGCCACGGCGCCGGTCGCCGGCCGGCCTCGAGAAGCAATTAGAAAAAATAAAAGAAGGACATATTTGTAAAGACAAATATTGAGTCCGTAATGTAATCGGATTACATCGCTTTTCCTTCGTAATCGAGATTACGGATCTTGACTCTTATTTTGTAATGCGATTACATTACATTACATCTTTGAAATGTTAACAAACAAAGTAAATCATCTTGTAATGTAATCCGATTACATTACAAGCTTGATTACCCCATACCAAACGTAGCCTTAGTGCAACAAGGAGTAAACCCTATGATCACAGAGAGTTCTTTAGAATACAAACCTTTGAAAATGGCAGTTCCTATAATGCCCAAAAAGTTGAATATTGCGCCATAGCCATACAGAAATAAGTTCTGGGGAAAGAAATAGGGTCTTAATTATGATTCTTATATAGAAATTGCATATTTCCCCATAGCAAGTCATCCATACTAAAATTGCCAACTGCATTCAGTAATAAATAGTCACCTGTAGATATATACTTGTATCAAACTGACTTTTCAAAGCATATTCATTGTAGACCGAAGCCATTGATGGAACAGTAACCTGAAATTTCAGAATAATATTTATCTTCTAAGGTTAAATAAAAGTACATTCCATAAATATGAATATTTATGGTGTTTTACCTAATTATTACTTAAAGGCCCTAGATGATTAAGTAGTTTTTTTTTTTTTTTTGCTTGTTAAATAACTTGATAGCTATCAAAACAAAATCAATACAACAAAGTTCTTATCAAATTATCAACCATGCAATACTTAATAGCCTAACCGACAAAAAAATTATATGGTCAGCAAAACTAAAAAAAATACTGTTAAATCTGAGTGTGGAGATTTATCACATCTGCAGAAGGTCTCATCAAAATCTTGATGTTTCTGTGGATAAAAGAACTAAACTTTCAAGTCATATTGAGATAAATTATATTAGTCCAAAGATGTTTAACTAGGAAAAATATTTCAGCGTAAGAAAAATGAAGAAAGATACATCTGGACAGAATTGGATATGCACAATTGAACTTTGATTTGTAACTTGTACATTGTATATCACTGATTCAATCACAATAGTTTAATGAATTCACATATATATTGGAAAAACAAGATAAGTCTGAAAAATTTAGTATCAGCTTAAGCCAAAAGACCTGAAGGAAAAAACCATCAGAAAAATATATATATATACATAAAGATGATGGAACTTACGAAAACCAAAGTATATACATAAGCAATCATTGTAACTGGAAAACCCATAGCCATGGAACCCTCTGGCAATGATTTAAGCTGATTCACACTTATCCCAATCAGTAAAAGTGCAAGAGCCTCCCACTGTTAATCAACAAAAAAAAGTTATAGCTTACAGCATGGAAGTGTATGGAAAAGATGACTATATAAAAATATACTAGCCCATAAAGAACATAATCTGATAACAGCCATGTAACTTTCATGCCAAAATAAGTTAACAAAAGGCATGTATAGAATCTGCACACAATCGCAATTTATTACATAGCCCAACTTACCTGAATTATGGAAAAACGCCTTCTCATTATGCTCTTTAAAAGTACAGCAATCACCAAGACCTAAAAGAAAATAAATAAATCAATGATTTGCCTTGCTACAGCTTCAATATTTTTCATCAACTTATAAATTTTATGTAAGTCAAGTAAATAAATAAGAGAGGATAAAACAGTGCACAACAAAACAACACTAAACTGAGGACTAAAAATCACCACAACAACAACAACAACCAACCCTTTTCTCACTGGGTGGAGTCGGCTATATAAATCCTTCTACGTCATTAGACTCTATCCCCTACTATATCATCATCTATACTTAAATAAATTTTATCTTATTTTATTATTGTTAACCAAGTCTTTTTTTGGTCTTCCTCTTCCTCGTTTGATGTGTATATTTGTCATCGTTTCACATCGCCTAACTAGAGCATTTATTGGTCGTCTAAGTACATGTTCGTACCACCTTAAACGTATCTCTCAAAGGTTTCATTCAATAGATGCAACTCCGACTTTTTCTCTAATGCTCTCATTTCTTATTCTATACATCCTCATATGTCCGTATATCCACCTTCACATTCTCATCTCTGCAACTCTCATCTTTTGCTCATGTGCTCGAGTCGTAGTCTAACATCCAACGTTATATAACATAGCAGGTCTAACCGTCATTTTATAAAACTTCCCTTTAAGTTTTAGAGGTACTTTACGATCACATAAAACACCCGATGTCTTTCTCTATTTCAACCATCCTACTTATATTCTATGTAAGACATCTCTCTCAATCCCTCCATCACTTTGCAAAAATGATTCTAAATATTTAAAGCTCTCAATTACAAATAACTCGTCATCTCCTATCTTAATATGTTCTCATTACGTCTAATATTGCTAAACTTAAATTCCATATATTCTGTCTTTACTCTACTAAGCCTAAAACCTCACTTCTATTGTTTCTGTCAAGATTTTAGTTTAGTATTTACTCCTTCACGTGTCTCATATACCAAAACAATATCATCTACAAACAATATGCATTATGGTACTGTGTCTTAAATGTGTTCAGTGAGTTTATCCATAATCAGTGTAAAAAGATAGAGACTTAGAGTTGATTCTTGATGTAACCCTATCTTTATTGGAAACGCTTCAGTTAATCCGCCTGAAATCTTCACTCTGGTATTTACTTCCTCATATATATCCTTAATTAGTTCAATAAATGTTACGCTAACACATCTCTTTTCTAGAATTTTCCATATAATTTCTCTTGAAACTCTATCATAAGTTTTTTCTAAATCAAAGAATATCATGAGTAGATCCTGCTTTTGCTCCCGATATATTAGTTGTCTGAAAAGATGTATGGCTTCTATTGTCTTAGCATGAACCTAAATTGATTTTCGAGAACCGTAGTCTCCTTCCTTAATCTCTTTTCTATTACTCTTTCCCAAGATTTCATGGTACAACTCATTAATTTAACACCCCTATAGTTTGAACAAGTTTGTATGTCTCCCTTATTCTTATATAAGAGAATTAGAGTACTTTGTAAGTCAACCGTTTCCCTAGACACTTCCATATCTCTATCGGAATGGTTCAATGACTTTTCCATTTTGTATTCCATTTGAAGTTTGTTCTACTCCTGAAATTTGAATTATACGATAAAAATTTAAATTTTTATACTCATTTGACCTACTTAAATTACCTAAATTAAGTTGGTCATCTAAACCTTCATTAAAAAGTTGATGAAAATACCTTTTCCACCGCTCTTTTATTTCTTCAACATTTACTAATATCATATTACATTCATCTTTAATACGTCTTATTTCAATAAGATCTTTTGTCTTCATCTCTCTCACTTTAATTATTCTATAAATATCTCTTTCTCCTTTTGTATATAATTTTCGATATAACCGTTCAAAAGTTTCATTATTAACTTCATTCCCTGGTTTCTTAGCCTCTTTCTTGACTATTGTATATTTTTTTCAAGTTTTTCTCGTTCTTACAAATATATAATTCCTTATAGACTATTCGTTTTTCTTCACTTTCTCTTGTATTTTCTCATTCTACTACTAAGATTCCTTACTTGGTGGTGCATGCCCCTTTGACTCATCGAGTATATTCTTGGCTACTATTTTCAATTTTGATACCATTTTATCTCATGTCGTATTAGGGTCACCGTATATTTCATCTAATACTTGTACTTCTACCTTCTCCTTAAATATGTTTTGTTTCTCATCCTTTAACTTCCACCACTTAATTCTAGGAGTCATATATATTTTCCTTCTATTAATACTATGTTTGAGGCGTATATCCAATACTACTAATATATGTTTGGTAGTTAAGCTTTCTCCAGATATAACCTTACAATCTTTATAAATCTTTCTATCTCTCTTCCTAATCATAAAATAATCAATTTGAAATGTATTATTTCCACTTTTGAACGTGACCAAGTGTTCTCTCTTCTTATTAGCTAGTGTAAGATCATATACTATCACAAAATCCAATATAATTTTACCTTCTTCATTTCTTGTTCCAAACTTATAACCCCCATGCACCCTCTCATATTCCTTATTTTTCACTCCGACATGTCCATTTAAATCGTCTCCTATTAAAATCATTTCATTTGACGGAATATTTTGTAATACTTCATCTAGATCGTCCCAAAACCTTAATTTGGTATCTTCATCTAATCCTGTTTAAGGTGCATGTACACTAATTGCGTTCATAGTTTTTTCTCCACTACTATTTTGAGAGCTATAATTCTATCCCCTTTCTAACTACTCCTATAATTTCATCCTTTAACAAACTATCTACAATAATACCCACTCCATTTCTTGTTTTACTCTTTCCTGTATACCATAACTTAAAATCCAAGTTCTCTATCATTTTTGCCTTCTCGCATACCCATTTTGTCTCTTGTACACATAAAATATTAATTCTTCTCCTAATCATCGTATCTACTACCTCCATTATTTTATCAGTGAGGGTTCCTATGTTTCATATACCAAATCTTAGACTATTAGTTTCTATAATATTTATTCTTACTCAACCTATGGCGTGAGAACTCTTGCTTATTTAACACTACACCTAAATTCTCATGGAGATGTAGCGGTCCTTGCCGATACGTTACAATCGGACCTTACAACATAAACTCTTGCATATTTATTACTACACCCAAGTTATGGAGATGTAGCAGTCCTTGCCGAGACATTACAGTCGGACCCTATAATGCATTCATTCCGGAGAACAACCTAGCATTAGTATAATAGTTTGATGGATCCATTCATTGAACATTTGTCTTAATTTAACGCTGGATGGTAACCTAACATGACCCTCCTCCTTTATCTAGGTTTGGGATCGACCACGACAAGATTAACTCATCATGGACGGAGTTAAAGAAAGACCTCTGTCTTTCTTTTCCAGAGGATATTAAAAGCAAATATGATCAAACTATCAAAAAAATCCAAGTATAGGCTATTAGATCCATAGGACTGGCGAAATTGGAATCATTAAATTTTTTTTTTAAAAGTAAAAATTAAATAATTAGATATTAGAGATGACAAATTCTGTTCAATCATAATAGGGTTCGTCTTATGAAATAGTATTGTTAATAACAAAATATAAAAAATGATTTATTAAATTAGTAATAATATCAGTAATATCATCTTATCGTCATTATTAGCTTAGTAATCAAGTTATTATTTGAAAAAAAAAATATTCTAGATGTATTGACACTATGTTATTAAACTGAATGTAAATTTGTTGTTATAGATAATAAATCAGATTTTATTAATACAGAATTGATGGATAAAAATATATTAATAAATATAGTTACGTTAAATAATTTAAATTTATAAATAATATTAGGTATCAGCATGTAATATACTACAATAAAACTATTATTTAACATATAAATAATTGGGCTCAACAAAAAGGGGATTTAGGTACACTATTGATCGGGAAAGAAGATATTCACTCTTGATCAGCAGTCGTTTCTCTCAATCAACATTGGACAAGAAAGAGATGAACGAGATGCTTGGTCTATTTAATTGTTAGAAAACATACAACATTAAGGTTGTTCTGGTGATCTTGCAAGTTGCAACCAATATTAAGCAACGACAAGGTGGGGAGGAGTATCTTCTTCTTGACCGCCTTTGCTAGTATTCAAGCTAACATTAGGGAAGAATTGGCTAGATTTTGAATACCACGGTTATTGTTTTCAAAATGATACACTTCGATAATTGGCAGAGCTAATAAAAACTGCAATTCAAAAAGGGGAGAAATAAAATTATAAAGATGTGATAACTATAACATTTTTCCATGACTATAACATTTTTCCTTAACACTAATTTTTTTCATTTCAAATGTATCTTTAGAAATAAATATATAGCATTTTAAAAACATTATATTAGAACAAATGTATTACAAAATTATGACAATTCCTGATATCTAAGATAGTAATACCTTCAGGTTGCTTAACATTTTCACAGTTGCAGGGTTAAAGTATAACTGCAAGAAGATAAAGTTAATGAAACAACAGAATTGTCTCCAGCAATACAACCAAACTATAAGAAAAAAAAATCTAGGACATAGCCATGCGAGGATACAAACAGATTTATACCTGCATAATAAATTTCAAATAGTTGTTAATTGCATATAGAAGAGCAGGAACAGCCAGAAGAACATTATTCCTAGCTGCCTGAAAATATTTGGGATAGTCACAAATCAGATTAGTACACGCATGAACACCAAATGAAATTTTCATGTGAAGCAACATTGGGCACAAAAAGGAAAAGGGATTAGATAGTATAACGATTAGTGACAACATCTAAGCCTAAGCCAAGACAAGCAAATTTGGTTTGTAATTAAAGAGATAGAGGTTCTGTAACACATTTACCAAGAGGTTATTCAATTATAACCAACCTTAAACTCCAAGTTCAACCAAGATCCTCTAGAAATCACATCAATCTTTCACATATTTTGCCACGCAAAACGCCTCCTAAATTGCACCCATGCCAACTTGTTAAAGAAAGAATCAAGATAGAATCTTAATCTATGCTCACTCACCATTAAGACATGCACCTTTAGCAGACGCATATAAGTTAACATTTACTTGAACCTCAAGGTAACAAAGAGCAGAATTTTCTCAAAAGAAAATAATCAGAATCACTAAAAATCCAAATAATATTGCAATAGTGAGTTAGAAGGTAGCAGCATATTGCACATTAGAAATCCACCTTATATTACATCAACGTATTTAAGAATTCAGTAGAATGGCAATGTATGAAATAACAAGTGTTATTTAATGCTTCAGTCTATTATCCATTGCAAAAATAAATGTATGAAGATATAGCAAAGAGTTGGGTCCATTACAACAAAATCTGGCAGAATTGATTTACTCAGATGTTGAACGTCAGCTGAGGTTTATTAAAACAAAAAAATAATTGGCAGTTGCCCTAAAACACTCCAATATACACATATTAGTATATGCAAGTTATGCTTTTGGCATCTGTAAAATTTAGTCCAATCTTGTATTCCAAAGATGTGGTCTCTCCGGCAGGTTACTCTTGGCTCCTGCAGATAGTTAAGTGTGAAGTTGATGTTTTAAAAATTGTATGTGGATGGATACAAGGTGTAACTTTTCTTCCTAAACACACTGCTTACACAGTCTATTGGATGTACAGTTTACTTACATTAGTTACTCTGTTGGTTTTTTTTTTCCTTCTATTTTTAAAGCTGGTGCTATGGTGATTTTTTTTTTTTTTGAGTTTTTTGTGTAGTGCGATCAGATATCTATAATAATTTCAATTTTTTAAATAAAACTATTATTGTAGTAAGATAAATACTAATTTTATGTCTACTTGAGTTGATCATGAAGTTAAATTGCCCCAAAAGTTGCAATTAGATTTTGGCTTTAGCTTAAATAATTTTGAATTAGGTTCAATTAAGGAATGATAGGAGCCCTAATGAGTTGGATTAGGATTCAAATGACTTTAATATGATTTTGTTTGTATATGGTTTGAATTGGGCATACATTTAGGTGAACTACATCGATGTGAATTGAACTAGATCATTGATTCAATCAGTTCAGTTCAGCTGGTTAAAAAATGGAATCTGGGGCCCGAAGGAAGATACTGTTTTAAAGCCAATTAAGTTTGTAGATTACTTGGTTGAGACAATAACAGCCTCAAGTAACAAAAGGTGCATTTCAGCTATCCTTAAAAGCATCAAATGAGAAAGTAATGAGGAAGAATCTTCATATGTAATAGATAAATAATTGCTATACCATGGGTCAAGACATACAAAATCACAAAATATTTGAATAATAGGAGCAACTGGGAAATAAGTTTAGAAGATTGAAATATTATGTTAAAAATTCAATTACCATAACAGAAATTCTAAATGGTAAGACATTAAACCTGTACAAAAGTGGAAATTGATAAAAGTTTTTTCTCTCCAACCTTCTGGTGTCTTGCCTGTCACCATAAAAAAAGTATAAATATATGACAGAGGGTCCTAGCATAAAGTACAAAGGCTGGGAAGAGCTAAACTTCCGCATGAACAGACAATGCATATATATTGATTATGGTTAGGATACAATTTACTTCTTTCGACCAAAAAATTTACAATTTGCCTCATCAAAACAATATTGCAGGCAGAGGATGATAGACAGGACTATTCCAAGAGTACTACGAGCTATTTTTCCTTTTCAACTAGATTAACCAAAATTTTGGTAGATTTTCTTTATGCCCTAATATTTGACATTTCCACACCTATCCGTCACCATTTAACTCTTAAAGTCTAGCGATGCAGTTAGGGTTTTCATTAAGAAAATTCAGTTATTTTCAATTTTTTAATGTTTAAAGTCATTTGGGAGTTTTTTTTAAAGGTGCAGATCAGAATTTTACAAAGAATCATCTAATTGTTAGTATATAAAAGGAGTTATGATCCCTTCCCTCTTATTCAGTCATCTTCTGTTTAAAAAAGGTTACTATCCCTTCCCTTATTCAGTCATCTTCTGATCAATAATAATTTTTTCTGTACTAGTTGGTGTGTGTGTGTGTGTTGAACATAAAGAGTCTAGTACGGGGGAATTGAAAGATCCTTCTCCCTAGTAAATTTAGTTCTAATATGAGAAAGCTGAATAACAAACCTGAAAAATTAGCATGATAACAGCAAAGAGGGCTTTGGCAAATTCTGTTAAAAAATTCACACTGATAGGACTAAAGTTGAACTTCCCATCCACCTTGGACATATAGACAAGTATAGGCTGCAACAAATAACAAAATCTGGTGAAGCACAAAGAAGATATTCAACAATTATTATATGAAAGACTTAAATATAAGGATGAAACAAGGAGATTAGAGGTATGACCCAAAAGACTAGATATGATGATTGATTTAACAATATATCAATGATTTAGTTAATGTATCTAGTGTTGAGTTAATGGAAAAGAGCAAGTACATGAGCAGAGTTTCAACAGAATTTCTAAATGAAAACAAGATGAAATTAATAAAAACATGTCAATGTAATATTGGTCCGACAGAAAATTAAATTCGAACAAATCATTATAAGTTACCTGAAGACCGACTAAGATACAATCACCAAAAACAAGTAGGAAGTTGAGAGCTCGGTGTTTGGATGACACTTGGCTTCTATGCTTATCATAAGCCCTCGATACAGATCTTGGACTGAGTGCAACCAACTTGGAGCCACAGTTATTGCATTGTAGTGCCCCGTTCATCATTTTAAGTAAATATTGTGCCAATAGTTGATGCACTGCACGGCAATTGTTCCTCTAGGCTGTTACGATGACAGCAGCAGCAGTCCTGGAAAAGTGACAGCATATAATAACATCATCGACCGCCATTGAAGGTTAAAAATGAGGACAATGACTGGACGTGACAACTGAATAGATCAATAATTCTACGTACTCAGATGAAAACAGGAAGCGACCCCATGAAAAGCATCCATACCCCCAATATATTCTGTTCTCATTGAATTCGAACAAAAAAAAAACGTAATTAACGTTTATATTTGATGGAAAATTCAGCACCCAAACTGAAAAACTTAACGGAACACAAGAAACCACTAAATTTCTCTCACGGATATTATTTCTCCATAGCCGAACAGACAAAACAAACAACAGAGAATTTCGTGTTTAAATTTAAATTCCCTTCGACTCAATCAAAGGAAGACAAAACAAAATGACCGAAAAAATTCACGACAAAAAACCTCCTCCCCGCCTCCATTACTCCACCCATATGAATCCACAGCCAAGCAACGAAAAGCATATCAAGAACCCAGCGATAGAAACGAAGATCAGAGAAGTGTCCAGATCCAGACCCACCTAGCTCACCATCAATCGCATTCCTCCGGAAGTGTACGATCTCAAGATCAGATCTGATCCCGCCGAGCCAAACTGGAGGCGAGATCCAACTCCAATCGCTTTCAGATCTGGTTCCAAAGGGGGGGAAGAGAAAGGGCGAGGAGAACTACCGGAAACCGGGAGAGCAGAAGGCGAGGACGGGGAGCGTGGACTCCCAATTTGATTTATATCGAAAAGAAATATCATAAACGTGCTCGATGAACCGGCGTGAGGAACTTCGGTTGGTGGAATTGTGGAATCCCGTTCGGTGCGGGAAAAATTAAAAAAAATAAATTTGGCGAGGAGGCGTCACGCGTATCAGTGCTACGAACTCAAAGCAAATCCCTACCACTACCAGCCTCCCAGAACTGAGAACCAGGGGAAGTGCCGGGCACGTGTCATCCGCGAATGTTTATTAGCGGTCCCTTATTCTAGATATTTCTTTAAAGCCTTCTTCCCTACATATTTTATAAAAATCTACTAGTTTTTATACTTTCTCTCCTTCGCTTCTAATTCAACCTTTTTTTGTTTTAAATAATACTAAACTCTTTTTACTTCTAAACCCTCGCCAGCGAGTTTGACTCGGTAAATTTATAGGAAAAAAATAAAAAATAAAATTATTATATTAATTTAAAATCATGATCATTCATGCCTATTTAAAAATTATCTTTTTATATTTACCAATTAGATTAGTAAATTTATAAAACAAATTCGCTAAGTGAATATAATACCTTGTTGAGTAAAAGAGTGTGTTTGATTAAGTCATCGTGTATAATTTTAACTGTGTAATTACTAAATAATTATATAATCAAAATCATGAGGAATAAAATATAATTTATATTTGTTTAATTTTAATTTTAAACAATGTAATAAAAATTTATTTGTTTTAAAATTTTAATATATAATTTAGTTTAATATTATCTTTGATTAATATTTTATTGTATTATTTTTTATTCAATTTTAAATTTAATAATATTAATTGGATGTTCATTGATATAAGTGATCTGTGAAAATCAATTTGACATCTTTATTATAGTTTTTCATCAATTTTTTTTAATTATTAAAATAACATTTTAATATATTATCATTCTAAAAAAATAAATAAATCTAATATTTATAGTAATTTTAGTTAAAATTAAATAAATGTGAAATAATGAAAGTATTTTTTTTTTTGTGTTGAACTAATTTTAATTTAGTTAGATTAATTTTGATCAAATTAAAATAGTTTAAATTAAGATTCAAATTTTGTTTATCAATATTAAAATAGTTATGATTATAATGATCTAATAAGTTTGAATATATTAAAATAAATTATATTTTTTAAAATATAGAATGCTAGGATTTATATTATATCACGGTGAAATTAAAATTCGATAACAAATTAAGGATATTTTATCAAAATTGATAAAGATTGAAGGATAATTTTAGAGTAAAAAATATTATTATTCTCGAAATAAAATAAAAAACTCTTCTTTTTCTTATGTAATGGGATTTCAAAATATATACCATCATTTGTTGATGTGATGACTATAAAGTATTATTTAAAAAACAATTTAAACCATGAATATTATGAAGAATGACTTAGATTGATAATTAAGATTATTCATAAATAACCCAAACTAAATGCATCCTAATTATTTGATCGTGGTTAAAAACATTTAGCTCTCACAAGTGCTTCACGACTCTAAGGCCATTAATCGCGTCAAATATGCATCTTTGCGAACTTAGAGGTTTGCTTAAGCTTATTTATTTATTTTTAATTTCAATTATAGGTTTTTCAACTACTTTTTTACATGTACATACATGTTCTCTGTGCGATTTGGATTGTCACGAACTAAATTTCATGTTATTCAAATTTATTCGATGAGGTAATTAAATTAAGTTTCATTTTTTAAAGTTAGGTATTCAGATATTACAATTTAATTAATTTTAAAGATAATTCATCAAGTCCCATACAAATATTTTCATCCATCATTAAAACAAATATAGAAAGTACAATTAAATTTAGATGAACAATCTATCATTTTATAAATGATTCGAATATCACTGATACATATTTACACTGTATGAGAATCGAACATTTGATATAATTATTTAGCTTAAAATGAATCCCTGGATAAGATTATTTAAATTTAATTTGATTTCTTTTAAACGTTATTAAATTCTCAATTTAAACTTTTTTAGAACTCTAATATTTTTAAATTTATTTAGTTGGTTAGTAAATTTAATATTATAGAATCGATGATTTATGTTGGTGCAATCGGCCCAGGTCATGATTGACCAGAACTCGAGTTTGACTCGAGTGATGTTTTGATGTTTGACAAAGTAGTTTGACAAAGTGTTGACATTGATGTTTGACATTGATGTCGGTTAATATGTTTTGGAAAGATTGTTTATACAATCGACCCAGGTTATAATTGACCAGACTCGAGTTTGACTCGAGGGAGACTTTGATGGTTGACTAGGGTTGACCATGTGTTTATGGGAAAGTCCAAGTCATGGGTACTTGGCATGGAAAGTCCAAGTGGGACACTTGGCATTTGGGAAAGTCCAAGTCTTGAGTACTTGGCATGGGAAGTCCAAGCATGGATCTTGGCAAATGAGAAGTTCAAGCATGGGTCTTGGCAAATGAGAAGTCCAAGCATGGGTCTTGGCAAATGGAAAGTCCAAGCATGGTCTTGGCATGGAAAGTCCAACATGGGTTGGCAAGGGAAAGTCCAAGCTTGAGTCTTAGCATTTGAGAAGTCCAAGGGTTTGATATTGGCAGCGTAAAGTCCAAGCGGGAGTCTTGGCAGCATAAGTCCAATGGTTGGCGGCGTAAAGTCCAAGCGGAGTCTTGGCGGCGTAAGTCCAATGTGCATTGGCGGTGTAGACACCGTTAGCATGACATAGCCGAGGGAAGCACCTGGAGGCTAGCGCGATGGATGAACAAGTCATGGATGACTTGGAGGGATCCGAGAGGCGTGAGGCTGATGGAGGTGGCTAGAAGGTTTAGGTCTAGGCTAAGGGTGGTCTAGCAAGTATGGGGGCACCATACTTGGGTTAAAATCTCATTCTTGAGGTTGTCGGTCAGGCATTATGGCGGTTCATTGCCGTGTCGACTTGAGTTATTTGCGACGAATGAAAATGCTCGCGGATCGCCAAGGATGACATGATCGCTGCCGGTCAGTGTCGAGCGCGAAACGCTCCGTGGCCCGTAGGCGATCGACTACGGCGTTAGCGATCGCAATGTTGGCGATGCCAAGAGATCCGTTGGAGTTTTCGGCGTGGATCGATCCGTTGTCTCACGACAACATGGCATCGATCGATCGGGGACTTATGGCGATCGATCGATAGCGAAATCACCAGCCAGTTAAAAGGAGTTGTTCGTGGGAGGATTGAAGCAAGTGTTCTCTTGAGCGATTTGAAGGAATAGTTGGTGCTCTTCCGGTCCTTGAGGCTAGTCCAAGGCAACCAAAAGCGCATTTGTAAAGTGATCTCTTTACTTGTATTGCATTGTATTTCATTGTAATTGCTTGTTGTACTTAGTTTATTGTTGTAAAGCTGTTGCGAGGTTTCTCCACCTCCGACTTGTGTCGGAAGGAGTTATTTGATAGTGGTGTGTGTTTGGCATCGCTAGGGCTCGTTTGAGCCCGATCCGTGGAGTAGGAACCGGCATTGAACCACGTTATATGTTCGTGTGTGATTGTATTTCGTGTATTGCTTTTATTATTATTATTCCGCTGCGCTAACACGAATTGTAGACAAGCACGCGAACGATTTCCATCTACGTACGGTCATCTACGCTATTCACCCCCCTCTAGCGGCCTCAAATCTCCAACAAGTGGTATCAGAGCCAGGGGCTCTTCTATGGACTAACCGCCGGAAGCTAAAACGCTAGAGGGTAAAAGATGGAAGTCCAAGATCAATTAGGATGGGATATCAACACACCGGTCCCTTATTCATTCTATGGACGAGAAGGTTTCAATTCTTGGAAGGCGAGAATTGAAGAGTTTGATGATGAGAGACCTTGAGGAATGGTCTCTATTAATGGAAGGATTTGAGTATCCCAGAGGATCAAAAGGTGGCTTCCTCAAGAAAAAGAGATGGAGTGAAGATCAACTCTAAAGATTCGAGAAAAACAAGAAGGTAATCAAATTTATTTTTGATTTAATTCCAAATGAATTCTTGTGTAGCCTAGGTGAATGCATGGATGCTAAAGAGCTATGGAGCGATTTGGCAAAGCTCCATGAAAGCCCATCAATGGTCCAAGAGGAAGAGACCGAAGAGGCTAATGCATCATCCTCACAAGGAAGTGAGGACTTGGAGGTTGAGAGATCATCAACATCCAAAGAGGAAGAGGAAGTAGAATCTGAAGTTGATAGGGAGTCAATTTTCGGGTTGGTGGAGGAAGTGGAAGAAGCATCCACTTCTAGAATTGAGGAGGAGAGGCCATCCTCAACACCGGAGCAATACCAAGAAGCTTCAACATCCGGTCAAGATGAAGAAGCCCAAAATTCAACTCCGGCACCTATCACGGATCTAGGTAACTCGAGCATTTCAAATAATGATAAAATTCATATTATCTGCTTTGAGTGTAGGGAGCAAGGACATTACAAGAGTAAGTGTCCTAAACGGGTTAAGAAGACTCCACCCGTGCCAAAAATCAAGGAAGTCGGTGCCCAAAGTCAAAGAAGCAAAGAGCACATCATTTGTTTCAAGTGCCATCAAAAGGGACACTATAGGAGTCAATGCCCAAAGGGGAAGAAGAAGGGGCAAAATGGAGCTTCACATGTAGGGGGAGCTAAGGCTAACCCCAAGGTATATTTTAGTAATGCTCTTTCTAATTCCTATAGTCAAAAGCATGCTAGGAATAATTTTAATAGTCTTGCTATTTATCATAAAGAGCATGCTAGAAGTAAGGAATTTTGCTTAGGAGCCAAGAGGGTAAACTTTTCAAGAAAGGAGAAATTTGGGACTAATGTCCCTAAAAATATCTTACCTAGAGAATCAATTAAGAAAATAGGGGATCACCTAGGTCTTAACCCTAAATGGACTAGGCATATGCCTAGAAAGTCTCATGCCCATGATCTAAATCAAAATTCTAAACTCGGGCAATTAGAATTAGAGAACCAAGCCTGGAGGTCAAGGCTTGAGAAATTGGAGAAGACCCTTAAAATTATACAAAATCAATTTAAAGGGTCAAATTATCAAAAGTCAAGGTCCAAAAGTCAAAGTCAACACCAAGGACCTAAGAGTCAAAAGTCAACCAAGGGCAAGCAAGGTTTGGGTCACAAACCTAAGCCTAAGGTAGTTTATCATAGTGTTCCATTAGATTATGGAACACTAACTAGGTCTAGGAAGACCAAGGTCAATAGGGAAGTCATCCCTAGAGTTGACCAAAGGGTGTGTCTAGTGGCTAGGGTTTCAAGGAAACCTAGAGTGGCCACTAAGAAGGTTGCAAGGGGAGTTACCCCTAGAGTCAACCTAGGTAAGACCAAAATGACCAAGGCTAATAAGCCTAGGAGGGTCATTAGGAAGGTATCTAGGGAGGTTATCCCTAAGGAATACCTAATTAACCCTAGGAGCTCAAATCGGTTTTGGGTTCCTAAGAGCGTGATTGATTCACGCTAGATGGGTTTAGGGTGTGCCAACCTTGATTGGATGGGTAGTTAACTCAATCATGATAAAGGTGGCACTTTAGGATGTTTTCAAGGTTATGGATACCTTGGAAATAGATTTGAATTATCATCCTAAAAGATTTTAGGGTGTGTCAATATTATTTGAGAAGCTTGATAAAATGGTCAAATTGGCACAATTTAGGTTTAGAGTGTTAGTGTGTCATTTTGGGTTGTTGGCACACTAGGGAGATTAATGATAATATGGCAAAATATATCTAACTATATCAAATGACAATTAATATTAAAATTTTGGTATTACTATACCTATATATTTTATATGCCATGTTTTGATTGTCATATGTCATGTCATGACATCATGCCTATTTCTATGATTTTATATGTCATGTTCATGTTTAGGATTAAGGATTAAATGTCATGTGTTTTTAGATTTCATATTATGCCATGACATCATGATTATGAGCATGTGTTTATCTATATCATCTCTAATGCCATAATCACTCATGCATTTAAGATAATTTAATTGAAATTGATTTAAGGACAATGTCATTACTTGGAGTCCCATTTATAAGGGAATCAAGTAGGATTGCCTTAGAAAAATGCAAGAAACCCTAGTTTAGGGAGAACAAAATCCACATCTCACATCCAATTGACATGTATGTGTATTTATACACCCTAGACACATGTGAGATGCTAGGATATGAGTTGAGTTCAAGGTGCATAGTTTTTGCATCTAGTTGAACCAAAACTCATCTAATTTTATTGGTGGATCATTGGGAAAGCTTGTGTACAAGTCATGTACTTAGAGGCCAAGGAATATGATCCAAAATAAGGTTTTGAAATCGTTTTAAAATCAATTTAGAAAACCTTGGTGAAGTCTATCTTTTGATAACAATCACCATTGATGAAGTTGATACAAAATAGGGCCAAAACATTGAAAATTTCAATGGTTTTGAGTTTTGTATCAAACTCACTATTTTATGGGTAAAACATTTTTTCAAACATTTTTCACCCATTGTTTTAGTCATAAGTAGTATACGTATCAAATTTAGTGATTTTTCAATATACGTATAATTATTTATGAATTTCTGAAATTCGATCTGATAGCTGAAATTCGGGAATTTGATACCGATCGCCACTTGGTGGCGATCGGTGATGGATGGCGATTCGGTGATTTATGTCGAGTCATTGCCAGTCTGATTTCGGGTTAACAAGGTTTGTTTAGCCCATTTTCACCATAGTAAAGGTCCCTAATCACTCCTAACCCTAGGATATGCTTTAGGAAGCATTATAAAGGGTGAAAATCCATTGGATATGGATTAAGAGTTGTGTTAGGTCAAAGTATCAAATTTAGGGTGAGTAAAAGTTCTATGTTGAGCTTAGAACCTTAATTTTGGTGGTTTAGAGTTCCTATTGGCTTAGGGGCTTCCTAAGGACATTGTTGGTGCAATGATCAAGGGGGAGCAAGCCTTTAGGGGGAGTTATCCATCTTGGGATGATGGATGTGTTTTTCTCCTTGAAGAGGAGAAGTTATTGGGAGAGTATGATCAATTGGGAAAATTGATGGATTTTTGATACCCAATTTGGAAATTGGGAGAGAGTATAGGATTGCCTCTCTTGAGTGATATGTGACTTATCACTAGGAAGATGGTAGGCATCCTAGGTATTTTTGGATCAAGGGGGAGATTGTAAGATCTCATTGGGACATGAGACATTGACCTCCTTGGAGAGATAACCTTTTTGATGTTAGTCAAAAAGGGGGAGAATGTTTGGGGGAGAACATTTGGTTTACTTTTTCACTTGAATGTTTGGGGAAGAACATTTGGTGAGTGTTTACCAATTTGGGATAATTGGTAAGGGAGTTGAGTTAGTGTTCTAACTCATGATTTGATTGGTTTTTGTCAAACATAAAAAAGGGAGAGATTGTTGGTGCAATCGGCCCAGGTCATGATTGACCAGGACTCGAGTTTGACTCGAGTGATGTTTTGATGTTTGTAAAGTAGTTTAATAAGTGTTGACATTGATGTTTGACATTGATGCGGTTAATATGTTTTGGAAAGATTGTTTATACAATCGACCCAGTTATAATTGATCGGACTAGTTTGACTCGAGGGAGACTTTTGTGGTTGACTAGGGTTGACCATGTGTTTATGGGAAAGTCCAAGTCATGGGTACTTGGCATGGAAAGTCCAAGTGGGACACTTGGCATTTGGGAAAGTCCTTGGCATGGGAAGTCCAAGTCTTGAGTACTTGGCATGGGAAGTCCAAGCATGGGTCTTGGCAAATGAGAAGTCCAAGCATGGGTCTTGGCAAATGGAAAGTCCAAGCATGGTCTTGGCATGGAAAGTCCAACATGGGTTGGCAAGGGAAAGTCCAAGCTTGAGTCTTGGCATTTGAGAAGTCAAAGGGTTTGATATTGGCAGCGTAAAGTCCAAGCGGGAGTCTTGGCAGCATAAGTCCAATGGTTGGCGGCGTAAAGTCCAAGCGGAGTCTTGGCGGCGTAAGTCCAATGTGCCTTGGCGGTGTAGACACCGTTAGCATGACATAGCCGAGGGAAGCACACGGAGGCTAGCGCGATGGATGAACAAGTCATGGATGACTTGGAGGGATCCGAGAGGCGTGAGGCTGATGGAGGTGGCTAGAAGGCTTAGGTCTAGGCTAAGGGTGGTCTAGCAAGTATGGGGGCACCATACTTGGGTTAAAACCTCATTCTTGAGGTTGTTAGTCGACTGGCATTATGGCCGGTTCGACTGCCGTGAGTCGACTTGAGTTCGATTTGCCACCAGGTGAAAATGCTCTGTCGATCATTGTCAAGGGATGGCGATCATTGCCGATCAGTGTCGAGACTGAAACGCTCGTAGCCGTGAGCGGTCGATTACGGCGTTAACGATCGGCTCAATGTTGGCGATGATCCGCAAGAGATCCGTTGGAGTTTTTCATGGATCGATCCGTTGTCTCACGACAATGATGACATCGACCGTGGGACTTATGGCGGTCGGTGATAATCGAAATCCGGCCGACGCAGGTTAAAAGGAGCTGTTCGTGGGAGGATTGAAGCAAGTGTTCTCTTGGGCGATTTGAAGGGGAATAGTTGGTGCTCTTCCAGTCCTTCAAGGCTAGTCCAAGGCAACCAAAAGCAAGCGATCTAAAGACATTTGTAAAGTGATCTCTTTACTTGTATTGCATTGTATTTCATTGTAATTGCTTGTTGTACTTAGTTTATTGTTGTAAACTGTTGTACGAGGTTTCTCCACCTCCGACTTGTGTCGAGAAGGAGTTATTTGATAGTGGTGTGTGTTTGGCATCGCTAGGGCTCGTTTGAGCCCGATCCGTGGAGTAGGAACCGTTACGGTTCCGAACCACGTTATATCATCGTGTTCGTGTGTGATTGTATTTCGTGTATTGCTTTTATTATTATTATTCCGCTGCGCTAACACGAATTGTAGACAAGCACGCGAACGATTTCCATCTACGTACGGTCATCTACGCTATTCACCCCCCTCTAGCGGCCTCAAATCTCCAATAATTTATTTACAAATTTAATAAGAATTTTTATTTATGAACATGATTTATAAATTTTATTAACGAATATTATTGATGAATAATTTATATGAGTCGTAAATAATTTATGTCGTATTGAACAGAGGTAAATAAATTAGTTCACCTACAGCCCGTGCAGTTATTTTATATTTTATCCTAATCCACCTTCATCCTCTCTGGTAATTTTGATTAGCACAATATTAATTATTATGATTAACTAATAATACTTTGTCATATTTATAAAAGTAAAATCGATTTTCGAGGGAGATCTATAATTTTTTTTTAATTTAAATTATTTTTATATATCTTAATTATCATATTAAATTTTTCATAATTTATTTTTTTTATAATGATTTTTTGCAAAACAATACGCAATGAAAAAGTTTACCACACTTATAATTCTGACACCTCCGCTTGCGAATATAAAAGAGGAGAGAGAGAGAGAGGGGTAGATATGGCACCTCTCCGCTCGAAGGAAAACGCGGCCAAATCCCCAACGACCATAGCTACAACAACTAGGGATCGTAACATCCCTTCTTTCTTTCTCTCTCCTCTCTCCTCCTCCCCTTTCTCATCTTCGATCCTATTAGCTCCGATCGGTCCGGCTCAATCCAGCTGAACTCTAGGGTTCCTGGTGCGATTTGGCTGGGGTGGGTTACGGGGTCTGCAGGAAGTGATGGAGTCCGAGGACGACATGCATGACGCCAACGACCTGGAGTCGTTCGACGACGATTTCTATAGCGGGGACACCGGGATGGGGAGCGATGACGGCGACGATTTCGATTTCGTTGACAACGAGTCGGATGGCTCCGATGACATCGCCTATCACCGCCAGCAGGTGAGGGAATCAACTGGAATGACTTTCTGTTTTCTACCTGTCTTGAACTGTGGTGCTTCGATTGGTCGCTGTGAAGTTATTCTTTATTGTCTTGCGGAAAGAAGGAACCTTTTCGTTGCCCGCTGTCGGATCGATGGCATACTTTCTGCTTAGATCAGATCGGATCGAGGACTGGCTGTGTTGGATTTAACGGTTTGAATTTACGTACGAGAAACTCTTCCCGTTTTTAGACTGATTTTCTTAGTGAAACTTGTTTTAGGAAAAAAAAAAAGTTCCTTTTCAGCCGCAATGTGTTTATATTGCTGTAGATTTTCATGGAAATAAAATCAATCGTCTTCTTAACCGAAGTCAATGCCCCTTCCCAACTTGTATGATATCTGGTAAAGACGTGCGTTACTCTGATTTGCAATTTTTGTACCTCTCCTTTTCTAGTAGAATATACTTGATGAAGGAAATTGTGCTTATCATAAAATTGCCTTTTGTATTTTACTGGTTCATTGCCTGTTTATATGTGGAAAGTACCTTGGAATCATCTTCCAAATGTAAAATGTCCATTTATGATGTAGCTGGAGAAATGTTTGAATATCTGCGTGTGTTTGAGCAGGAAGTCCCTCATATTGTTGAATATCTGCAAGTGTCTGATATCTTGGTGCTTTTAAATATTCATGTTCACAACACAGTCAAATATTGTAATGAAGTTCATTTTAACCAACATTTTGAAGGAATTCCTTCAAGTCTACCATGACTTTTGTTGGTGTGTTTCTACCTTTTATTTCTTACAACAATGCTTTTTTTCTAACAAGTCTATGTTTCACACTTGTAGCAAAACTATACTATTTTAAGTGAAGCTGATATTAGACTGCGCCAGGAAGAAGACATTAGTAGGGTATCAACTGTGCTTTCAATACTAAGATCAGATGCATGCATTCTTCTACGTCATTATCACTGGTAATGTGTATGCTCAATACATTCTTTGAATGTTTCTTTTCCTTGTTAAAATCAGCTGTAAATATCATCAGTTTTCTGCTAATATTCTATAATTTTGTTGCCATGTATATGTGGTACAGCTCCTAATAATTGACTCTTGTTTTGGAAAAGAAAATTAGCTCTCGATTGAGTATGGTGGCCTTCTATCTGATGTAACTTCCAGGATGGTCAAGATTGTAGTCATGAGCTTTCTTTCCTCTAAAAGCATCCTTTGTATTCTTCTCAAGTATCTATCCCAAATTTCAGTCTTTGAAATGCTTGCTGAATATTTTAGTATTTAAAAAGATGCATGGTTTTCATTGTATGTATCACTTATTTTAATTGTAGATAAGGGATACATTATGTCCTGCACAATTTAGATTGCCCAATACAATAAGGTGTAATTAAAACTTAATAAGACACCAAATTCTTAATGAGTGATAGAATTGGAAATTTTCTGTCAATTTGGTTGTTCTTGGTGTTGGTGCTGCATGGTGAATTGGGTGAAAACAAGCAGGGAACTTTGTTCTCTTTGTTGATTGTTGCACTTAAAAGAGAAAGATTTAAAACAGACAGGAGAGGGGGGAGAAGAAACAGAGGATGAAAGGGAAAATTCAGTGAGATAATTTCTCTCTCTCTGGGTCCATTTCAATTAGCTTACCAGTTTGGCCACCTTATAATGTGTTACAATTTTCTTCTCACAGTTGATTTCTTACATTTACCCTGTGCCTTTTTACCATTCATCTAAAAGGGGTTCCCATGTAAATCTTATTGTTATGATTTTTTAATTGCTACATATATTTTATTGTGCTTTTGTGTTTTCTTGTTTGTAAATAGGATTATTGAAGGAGAAATACTTCTCATTTAGATCCCCAACAGGATAAACCATATAATATATTGCTAACTTCTGTTAGTTTAGAGGTTGAATGATGTTATTTTGACTGGGGCAAGCTGAGAATTTTATTTTATTTTTATACTCCTTAAAAGCTGTCTGATTTTTGTTCATGATATTAGAGTTTTCAGTAGAACATGCCATGCAATAACACATGAAAAAATCTGACAATTTATTTGAATCCGATGGTTGAATAAATGTGATCGTGTCAAGTATCCATGGCAGAATGTAGTTGTATTGGACTCTCCCACTTCAGGAAAATATTTTTTTCTTTATTCTTTGATCCTTCTATTCATATGTTTTCATGGACTATTATAAATGCATTAACTCTTCTCCTTATTGTTCCTTGGTATTGTTTTTACCAGAAACATTTTTTTGTACTTTTGTTTACTCTTCAATTTTCTTCTGTCAACTTTTTCTTCTGCAGGAGTGTTAGTCGAGTAAACGATGAATGGTTTGCAGATGAACAACACGTTCGAAAAATTGTTGGGCTGTTGGAAAAGCCAGTTGAAGTGCAAAACCATAGAGAGGTAAGTTGACTTTGCAATTTATGTTTTTACTTTTTAATAATGTCTGTTGCAGATGGTGTTTTTCTATTGGACAGACTACTGCAATTAATTTCGACTTTTTTGTTTGTTATTCATGAACATCTTCTATTGTAGCAGCTTACTTGTGGGATTTGTTTTGAGAACTACACTTGTGACATGATGACTTCTGCTGCTTGTGGTCATCCTTTTTGTGGCGCTTGCTGGAGAGGTAAGTTGGTTCCTTAGGATAGTTCTAGATATCATAGTTTTGCACTGCTATCACCTAAGCCCATCCCTTTCTGACCATAGGTTCTTGAATCTATCAAGTGATAAATATATATTGTTAATAAGATGAAGAGAAAAGTTCTTTTGGTTAGGTTTATTTCATTATTTTCTGGATAACATGAGAGCAAACTATCTTTTTGTTTTCTTGAGCAAATACATTTAAAAAAAATGAAAATAATATAACAAAGCTATTTAACATACGGATCAAAAAAGGAGATGGAAATATCTAATAATTACAAAGATTATGATGCATTATATTACTTTTTATCGAGAGCATAATACATAAATATTCAATCAAAATACTGTAAATGTTTTTTATTAAACAAATTAAAAAAAAAAATACAATTTCTGTACTATTAATTGAGTAAATCTGATCATTAATTAATAACGCTTTTGTTAATTAATTGTCCTTCTCAAAACAAATAAAAGCTCACACTTTGGCACATTAGTAGTCCTTCTCTCTTACATGAGATGTTCCCCTCGCCCCTTTAAACAATATTTTGATAATCTGTTATTTTAAAGTTATTAAGATGCAGTTAAAAAAATAATGTATGATAGTAAAATTAATAATATCTCTTAAATAGTATAAATCATATAAATTATCAATTAATAGTTTATTTTTGCCTTGTATTTAACATATCACTATTAATAGTGCACTGATAGATTTTATTATAAGTTTTAAGTTATTATTTTCAAGTATTATTAACATTTATTTTTAAAACTAATTAATGATTAATAATCAATCTTAATGCTGATTATAGAGTTCAGATACAATTAGTTTAGTCTAACAATTTTATTGGAAAGATTTAACCAAACACTATTGTTGTTGCTTAAATATTTAGCAACCCTTTTTTAAATTAAAATTTATTGCTTAATCATTCATTAAATATTAATAAAACCTAAAGTCTGCAACATTGCTTCTCATGCAATTTGCAGACCACCACAACCTCTACCTCTTCTCTGCTTCACATACGATCTATTGAAGATTTGACCAACATGCACCAGTTGTCCTCTGCCATCTACAACCTAATGGTTCTCTGTCACCTTTATCTAATGTTGCAGGCATTCAAAGCCTCACCTCTTTTCTTCCCGGTTTTGATCGTTGCTGTTTTTGTAATGAATCAGCTGGTTCTTCGAATCTTGCTTGACTTCATCCTTTTTCCATCGCTTTCCACCAATTTCCTTCTTTTTTTTTTCTTCTTTCCTTTTTTCCCCTGGTTCTTGTTCTTGTTTTTGTGCTCATTCCCATGATTTGGAAATGATGCCTGAAATTGGGTGTTCTTGAAATTGGCTGCGACAGATTCTGATCCAACTTTTCCAATCTTGATCAGAATCAGATGAGTTTTTCAACTATACTTTTCTGATGTACCTGCTACCTATATTGGATACTATTTATGCACAATTTGTACCAGTATAGTCTGTCAATTTAGTAATTCATTTACTAACTTGGCAGTGGTGAGGATATCATGGTAACACTGTATACTGGTAATTTATTTATATGACTCTTCAGAAGTGATGCTCTAGCTTTTTGTTTATCTACGTGGTTAATCACTAGAAGAAAGAACTACTACTGATTCTACAGCATTACTACGTTTTAGATGACTGGAAATTTTTTATTTTACTGTGTGAAAAGTCAGTTTTCTCTTCTTTCTAATGCAGGTTACATTGGCACGTCGATAAGTGATGGCCCTGGATGCTTAATGTTGAGGTGTCCAGATCCATTATGTGGTGCTGCTGTTGGTCAAGGCATGATTTATCTATTGGCTAGTCATGAAGATAAAGAGAAGTATTCTCGCTATCTTATTAGATCTTATATTGAAGATAATAGAAAGGTAATGTTTCAGAAACAAGTGATTTATTACAAGATATTTTTGACTTAGCTCTTGATTCACACAAGGATGAAAATATCGTGAAAGAAAATTTATGGTTAATCTTCCATTTTCAAAATTTTCCTCATGCAGACAAAATGGTGCCCAGCACCTGGTTGTGAATATGCAGTTGAGTATGTAATTGGCAGTGGAACCTATGATGTTTGCTGCAATTGTTCATATGGCTTCTGTTGGAATGTAAGTATTCTGGATGCTTAAGATTTTGTTCTATTTTTCTCTACCTTTATTTGGGGTTGCTGAAATGAAAAATCACAGTGTACTGAGGAAGCTCATCGGCCAGTTGATTGTGATACAGTGGCAAAATGGATCCTGAAAAACAGTGCTGAATCTGAGAATATGAACTGGTAGACATGATGGACAATTTATTTCTCTCCTTTGCTGCTTCTTCCCTTATGTTTATAGTTACTTGAGTTGATTGGTTTTCTTGAATGAGTCCCTTATAAATATTAAAAATTCTACATATATATCTACTAATTTATATACCCCATCTCTTTGAGGCACTTTTACCCATCTTATGATAATTACCGAAAATACCACAATTATCTATTAAGATGTGCCTTATTGTCAAAAGCATAGCTTGTTCAGGTTCATAAGGAATGTTCTATAATGATCTTGTAGTCCAAATGATTCTTTACCATGATATTTCTGATATAATAGTAATCAATGAAAAAAATACTTGTACAAATCAGTGAAGTGACTCAATCTCCAATGGTACAAAAATATGAATCATTATAATATTTTGAACCATTCTTGAATATTGCCACAAATATAATTAAAACATTTATGACTTCCACGTAAATAAGAAGCTGTGCAGTAGTTGCAGAAAAGGAGTTCAATGAAATCTAGAATAAAGATATACAAACAAGAGCCAACATGTTTTTCTCTCCTTTGGACTGCTTCTTGCTTCCCTTATGTTTATTGTAACTTTAGTTTATTGGCTTACTTGAATCATCCCCTTATAATATTAAAAGTTCTACATGTATATCTACTAATTTATCCCTCATCTCTTTGGGGCACTTTTACTCATCTTCTTATAATAATAATAAAATACCACAATTATCCATTAAGATGTGTGTTATTGTCAAAAAATAAATTAGTTAGTCTTTTCGGGTTCAGAAGGAAAGAACACAATTCTAAATGCATTGATATCTCAACTAACATATAGGCAAAGATGACCCGTGCAACTTGATTCTAAAGCCATTGATACTGAAATTTAACTAATATATAGGCAAAGATGGCATGTTCAACTTGATTCTAAAGTCATTTATATTTGAACTTAACTAATATATAGGCAAAGATAGCATGTGCAACTTGATTCTAAAGCCATTGATGTTGTAACTTAACTAATATATAGGCAAAGATGTCGAATGCAACTTGAATCCGTTATATTTAATTTACAGCCAGAAGTATAATAGAGATCTTATAGTTAAATATTTTGATGTACTGAATCCTCGAGTGTTTCTATTCTAATGTTTAACCTGATACTTGACTTTGGTTACGGAGAAGACTTAGAAGATATATGACGTTGGTGTTCATTCATTCCTTTCATTTTGGTTATTTAATAGGGGGTATAAGGAGGGATGTGAACCTATAATTTTGGCAATAACTTTCAAACACCTTATTTATGCTACTTGGCACTCTTTAATTCCCTCATATTTTAGAATAAAATATTTACTTAACTTGCACAACTTTTTCATGGTGCATTGTAACATTATCTTCAATAGTGGACACTATAGTTGGTATTGAATGATATTTGAGTCTCATTGTACCTTTTTAAAATTCAAGTTTAATTGGGTGCTCAATGTTTTTTTTTTCTTTCACAAAAATGTATTATCTTATTTGCTGATCAAATGGTAATGTAATTGTTTCTGTTTCTAGGATATTGGCAAATTCAAAACCCTGTCCTAAGTGCAAGCGTCCAATCGAGAAAAACCAAGGATGCATGCATATTACATGCACACCTCCTTGTAAATTCGAGTTTTGCTGGTATAAATTTTGATATTCACAAACTTAGCATGCTCATTATTTTGTTGTTCTACTTGTCCAGTTCTTTTGTATGATGAACATTGTTGTAGGCTATGTCTTGGTGCATGGTCAGAACATGGGGAAAGGACTGGTGGCTTTTATGCCTGTAATCGTTATGAAGCTGCAAAGCAAGAAGGAGCGGTATATCTTTATTCATGGGTTTACTTTCTTTATCACTGTGAAATAGCTTTCACAATCTTGACAATTTGGATATCCATTTTTGGCTATATGACTGTTTTCAGTATGACGAATCTGAAAGGAGAAGAGAAATGGCTAAAAATTCTTTGGAAAGATACACTCATTATTATGAACGTTGGGCAACTAATCAGTCAGTACGTGAGCTTTCAATCCTTCAATCCTTTTAATTAGTTTTACTCTTCTACTTTTGCAATAGAAGTGGTCCAAACATTTGTTTTACTTAGAATCTATCGGTTGTTGATACTGATAATTAGTTGAGATTGAGTTTTGCATATTTGTTTTTAAAATTATCTCAATTTTTAAAAAGGGTCTAAGTCAGATAAGAATGATTAAGAGCGCTTTTTTTTATACTACACCATTTCAGAAACCTAAATACTTATCAGTCACATGGATATGGAAAAAATTGGATTTGTTTTTATCTTAATAAGAAAGGGAGAGAAAAAAAAACCTATTTAACGTGAGTAAACAAAATTTAGTTTCATAAATACATATAGAATTTGTGGAAAACCATATGTACACAAAAACCTATTTAAAATTGTATCTATGAATGCCATATGTACAGTTTGGAGGGAATCTTTCATATTTTTTGAGATTCAATCTATTATATGGGGTCAAAAAGCTAAAATAAGTAATTGTCTTTACACTAAAAAGAGAGGGGAGGGGAAAAGAGGAGAAACAATGGCATAGTTTGTAGAAAAGAAGGTTCATAGATACATGTAGAATTTGTGAAAAGCCATGTTCTATGAAAGTTGTATGTATGGTTTAAAGGTGATGTTTCATATTTTTTGAGATCCAACCTGTTATATGGGGTTAATATAACAGGGAGTGGGAAAATGGAGACAAGAAGATTCTTACTTCTCGTGGCTCATCCTTTGATTTTTTCTATAGATCACAGGGAGTAGATGCATCAACCGAAGCATCAATGGAAGTAACGAGGAATGATGTTAAAATTGGATAAAACAAGATGTACACAATATACTTGTGTTAGTCTAAGTTTTAGCTGAGATATATTTTCACACATGTCATGAAATCAATTTCAATACCAAATGTTCTAGGAGTATTGTTTAATATATCTTGAAGTAATCTCTATAAGATGCTATAAGAACCAGCACATATGATGCATGAAACTAATGTTGACATTAGGTAATCATGGAATTAGATGTCGAGTTGTGTCATTTGATTCTGGCAAAATTTATCATTTCGATCGGCATGAGCACGACGGCCTTGCGAAGGCCTTCATGAGGTCGTGAGGTCGGAGCGAGGTCTTAAGTCCGCTGAAACCTCATGACTCTTATTCCTATTTTTTATTTTTTTAATAGTTAATTCCTTTCCCTTCCCCCTTAATTTGTTTCCCTCTTGTAAATAGAGATTAAGTACCTCTTTAAAGATGTCGGAGATTAATTTTTAGGAAAAATAGAAAAATGAATTAATATATTTTATATTTAAAAAAGTATTGAAACTTTATCGACATAGCATGATACAGTACTGAAATCGTATCGTTCCAATCATAAATCAAAACTTTGCATGGTTTGAAATTTTAAACCTTGGATGAAACTATACCTATTAGTTGCTAATATTTTGTAACATGTTGCTCTAAACTTCTAATTCATTGTTTGAAATCTTGTATTGATAGTACTTGGCACCGAGGTTTAAAATCTAGAGCTATGTTTTAGTTTCAATCTTTGATTGAAAAAATATACATGATGTCGGTGACAAAATAGAGGTTGAAGGAGGAAGGAGATGAAGCAAGGGAAGGTGACATTGTTTGTGCGGAGTGACATCGAGTTTTGATAATTCATCGGAATGCTATATTTCGACCGTTTTGCCCAGCATGATACAAAATTTAAAACTATGTTTGACACAAACAATGTCTCATTTTTATGTTTCATCTCCTTCCTTCTTCAACTTCAATCCATTACCTATATTATGCATCGAAACATTGACATAATATCGAAAAGCATCATTCCAATAAAAGACCAAAACTATGGAACGGCTCAAGATTTTGTACCTTGTTCTAATTTACTTTATAATTATATAAACTTATATTTGAAGGTAAACAAATTAAGTGGTAGATTGTTATAGGTTGAAACTTATTCAATTTGTTCTTGAATTACTTTCAATTATGTAGAAGCATGTTGAATGTCACCGCAACATGTTACCAAAATTGGTTTGTTTTGGCGCGTGGTTGAAATTTTGACATGGAATGTTACTTTGAACTTTGCCTATGCTTCTTTTTTATTTTTGACAAATTACATATATTGTTTATGGCTTTTTTATAAATAAATTTAAAATTCCCCCGTGGTTGGTTGGTCATTAGCTTGGTATTGGTTTGACCATGACAACTACCTGATTTTACTAACACATCTCAAAGTAGCTAAGATAAAAAAAAACTAAAATTTACATTTATATTTAGTTTCAATGTCTTGCAAAAAATGTTGACATCACGCTAATATAATGTATTTTTGTTATTTTTCTTGTTTTTTTAATCTAACTTCAAATTAATAAAATAAAAAATGTCGATATTAGATAACACATGCCATTTAATCTATTTTGTTTCCTTAATATTTACTACCTTTATGTTTGTTTCCTAATGTATTTTAGTCTTTTTAAATGTTACTTGCTAGCAGCAAATGTGAAGTTCAGTCAATTTTAAATTGCAATTAATATGTAGGTTATATACCACTTGAAGGCAAAGCTACACAATCTTCTGCAAATGCCATGTCTATCTATTTGTAGGCTAAGCGAAGCCTTTTCTGAGGGAGAAAGATTTTAGTTTTTAGTTCTAGATAATATATTTCCATGCTTTATTTTACTTAGATTGTACTTTCATTATTCTCATTATTTGTTAGAACTCAGAACATATTTGATGGTTGACTCCATCATCTGGTAAAATAGCTCTTGATTTTATTGAATGCTCTTGAGTCTTGAATCCCTTAATTTTGGTTTTATTTCTCTTTTTGTGCAAGTTGCTTTCTCTTGAAATTAAATACTATCTCTCTCCAAATTGCTACCTAAAGTAGATTTTTTTGTTATTTTCAGTCAAGGCAAAAGGCACTATCAGATTTACATAGCATGCAAAATGAGAAGGTAAAAAGTCGATCGTATTAATAGGGTTGTAGTTCTGAAAATATATTTCTAACTGTTACGATGCTTATTGAAGTAAGTATGATTCGGAGGTGGCATTTTTTACTCGTCAGTTTTCTCCACAGTGCTTACTTGCTGTAATACAAAACCTTTTTAAATGTTTACCATGTTTCAGCTTGAGAAGCTGAGTGACCGGCAAAGTCAACCTGAATCACAACTCAAGTTTATAATAGAAGCCTGGTTACAGGTAAAATAAAATTGTGTCCAGTTATATCCATCGTGTGCTGACATACCTCATGTTGTCAATATTAGATAGTGGAGTGTAGACGAGTGTTGAAATGGACATATGCCTATGGTTTCTACCTTCCTGAGCATGAACATGCAAAGCGGCAGTTCTTTGAATATTTGCAAGGTACATATGCATTTGACCATTTCTTTCAGCTTCAAAATTCATGTCACTACTGAACTAATTATTCGTTTATTTCTTATTTAGGTGAGGCTGAGTCTGGATTGGAGCGTCTTCATCAATGTGCCGAGAAGGAGCTCCAAACATACCTCGATGCAGAAACTCCAATGAAGGATTTCAATGATTTCCGCACTAAGTTAGCTGGCCTGACGAGGTACTTCTGTTTAAGTCTCATATATAGGCAAATTGGAGTTTGGCTTACTTGGACTTCTGCAAAATTCGGCATTTAATATATCACTTAAATTGTTGCATAAGCTGCTCTACGTGTATAAAATTATATTAGGATTCTCGAGTAGCAGAATTCATGCATGTACTAATTGCATCATTCAATAATTTTGTCACGATATCATATTAGAGATTTCATAGGTTGTGCATAAAATTGTCAAGCACCTGATTGCCTTAGTGGGGCTGAAAGGGCAAATGTCCCTTTTCTGCTGTAATTACTTCGACATGCCACTTAACCGGATGACATTCGATGGTGGTCTCAGTCATATCATATTTTGGGTACTTGCTTGATTTCTTGACGTTAATATATTACTATTTTGCAATGCATTGTGTAATATCATTCATTACTTAACGGGACCAACCAATTGCATTTTAGTACTCATCTTTCTTCTCAGTTGCTTTATGCTATTCTCATCTGCACACTCAGAATCCTCCAAATTCAATGGGACACTCAAGCGCATTTTAGTTCTTTGTTTCCTATGTGAGGATCATATCTCATGATGGATTCTCTAATGACAGTTCTTATTTGCCTTTTCTGTTGTCTCACTCAAATTTCAGTGTGACCCGCAACTACTTTGAAAACCTAGTCCGAGCCCTGGAGACTGGTTTGAAGGACGTTGGTTCTTCCAATAGCCAGGCTACGTGCAGTAAAACTTCAAGCTCAAAGGGTTTGGGCTCAAAAGGAAAGGGTGGCAAGTCGAAAGCAACTGGAAATAGCTCCAGATCAGCTGGTCCCAGTCACAGCTTGGATGAGAGCAACTTCTGGGCCTGCGATCACTGCACCTATGCCAACCCCAAATCCGCAAAGGCATGCCAAATGTGTGAGCATCAGCGATAAAAACACTGTGAGAGTGCTTTCCTAACGCCACTTTCATCTGTCTGTAAAGAAACATTTTAAGTTATTCAGTAGGATCTGGTTCTGTGACCATTCCACAGGCTAGTGCCCATGATCTTTTAGGTTATTTGCACATTGCAAGAAGGGCTATGAAATAACAGGAAACATACTAGGAGGAGAGGAAAAATGAGACAAAGAAACAGTATCTTCCTGTACGTTTGGTAAATTATGTGCTGATAGTTTCATTGCTTGTTTATTGTATATTATATGTAATATATCTATATCTATCTATCTATCTATCTATCTATCTATCTATCTATATATATATATATATATATATATATATATATATTTGCAATGGTGACACTTTTTCTAAACACTTGTTTTCAGAGCGTAGCAATCGCACTGCTTATGTTAAGAATTTTTACAAGTTGCAGAATGACAATATCAAACACAGCCCCCAAAATGATGATTGAACCCCAAAATGGCGACCAACAGTTCTGAAAAATTAAGCCACAGAATTGCTAATGCTCGGCCATGAACAACAACAGATCAGGTGTAATCCTACAGGAAAAGAAAAGGGAGAGAGATTTGAAGTTCTCTCTCTGAGCAGTTTGTTTCAAACTCGAAGGTTCGTTACCTGAAAGCCATAGATCCCCATACTGGGACACAAACAAGAAGTTCGTGTGCAAATAACACGCTCTTAATCTCTTCTGCTTACACCAATCAAACACTGAGCTGGCCATTCACATCGATCACTCCCAATGCAGGTTTGTATACCTCATTTCATTCCAAATGTTAGGTTAACGTAGCATGAATTAAATAAGCTTCCCATCATCACGTTCCTTTACACCGTATGTCAAGTTCTACACTAGAGCTGATAAAGACGTACGATCTAGGGAGGCTCTTTTGTTCCACTTCTATCAGACACGTAATGAGACATGCTACATCAGATCAATTTTCTATAGAAATTCAATTGATTATGTTACAGTCGAGACTGTGGAGGTCATGCCAGTACATTATCGAGATTGTGGAGGCCATGCCAGTGAACAAGGAAAGGTCATTTATGTCCACGGTGAAAAACTTAGAGATGATCCACTTACTGGATTTAAATTCATTAGTCACTAGAGTTGGGATATCCAATCACTGGGAAAAAAAAAATTCTATAGTGGAAAATGATTCATTTAATATTTTCCAAAGCTTTAACTGAAAAATAGCTTCCTTAATACTTATTCAACTGGCAAAAGACATTTTTTTTTTCTCTTCCTCTAACTCTAACAACTTGACCCTTTCAATCTTGGAAACATCTCTCTCCTCTATTGTCTCGTGTATCAAACACTTCTCAGTGAGCTTGGCTAAAAAAATGGATTAACTTCTTCATTACTCCATCGACATTTCAGTCAGAATGGATTAAATATAAAACTGAAAGAAATGCTACATTAACTATGTCGGCCTTCGATTATTTCCAGAGTTCCACCTCTTCATTCATTAATGGAGAAGTTACGTAAACAGGTCACCTACAATAACTACGAGCAATAAATGTAGTTGGCAGTTGCACTTACTCACATATCTATCTATCTGTATGTTTATCAATCTCCGGATCTGGGAGAATATATATAAAATTCAAATCTCCAAATTTTATCAGACTAATGATTTTTTTTTTAAAATTCTTTTTATCGAATAAAATATTCATTTTTAAACTATGATTCTGTTATTTATTTCTTAAATATTTCTCTGAGAGAGTATATTTGCATCATTAGTTATTTTTCTGCGGAGACAAACAACGAACGAAAACATATGAACTCCATTCAGTGACACTGACGGCATAATTCTTAGGCTTACAGTGTTTTAAATCGTATATTAATCTAATTCGCCTTGTACTTAATCGGATTGTCCAAATCATGCATCATGATTGAATAGAATTATTATTATTTTTGTAACTATAAAAAATAGAGGGACCTGTTTTCCTTTTTTCTTTTCTTTTTTTTCTTTCCTTCTTTCCCTTTATATTGATTTATCATATTAGTATATTTACATATGCTTATTATTCTAATTTTATGTTGGTAAAAAATTACATGACTTTTTGATTTGTCGATGCATCTCTCCTTTTGTAATCTCTAATGCATAGCGTTGCTCTTAGTCGACACACTCTTTGTAGTAGACTCATCTTTTTGATAAATTGCTTTCGATATACAGCAAGGAAACTTAGTGAATAGACCCCTTTTAGATAGTCTATATATTCTTTGAATTTAGTAAAGTTGATAGTTGAACTCTCTCTCTCAAGGTGATATTGTCTTGTGCTACGAAATATCAAACTTTATACAATAAAAAATCGTGTAGAAGTTTGTTGTCTCAAAAATTACAATGGATTTAATTTGTGGCAGGATGTGTTTTGTTACTAACTATATACCGTTACAATGACAAATTATCACATTAAGTAAATTGTTGAATCTAACTTTATTTTTGATAGTACGGTGACATTTTTTATATGATTGTAAAAATTTAATAACTTAGGTGGGACAGTTTAACAACTATGATGGTTTTCGATGATTACTTTGTCATCATAAATGCCTTTAAATAAAACAGTGTCCTAGTTGGCCTATGACCATATCTTCTTAATTCCTTCCTCTTTTCTTTCAACAGGCGTCCAAAATATCATATTGTCATGCCGTTGCCGGTCGCCTTCTTTTCCCCCTACCTCCAATTGTCTTTTCAAGATGATATCTTAATTTCTCAAATGCATCGAACTCCCTAAGTTCATTCCATACCGTCTAATTCTTTGTGCAAGTTCTGAAGGTAGAAAACTTCGCTTCTCACTTCAACTTAGTCGCTTGTTCATGTCGATCCCGTCTTCATCCTCGGATTAAAAAAATTAATTCTTGACAAATAGAGATTATCTAAGCTACTGTTCCATCGTCGTGCTATTCGATTAGAGTGATCACTTGAATAAACTTGTTGTTCAAGCAACCTACCTCTATCCTTCGAATAGCCGCGGAATAGATGATGTACGGATCGTCGGTTTTTGTGTTTGTATTCGGGGTCCAAATAAATTAGCCACATAACAAAGTAAACAACCATATACATAATACAAAAGAACACTAATCAAAATAAACAAGATTATACCTCTTGTTCTTCTATTGTATATTCTTCCTCCTTTTGGACGTCGTGTGGACGACGATCTTCCAAAAGTCGAAGCCTCCTAGATCACGTTCTTCCCTTCCTTGCTCGCTTCGAACGAAGGGAAGAATGAAATGAAACTCTTCTCCTATTTAGGACCGACCACCAAGTCAATTAACTTGATGTTGCCGTTGGCCAAGGAGGAGAACAAGGAGTATAAGCGCCGACCAAAAGCTCCAAGGGAAGAGACCCTAGCTCTTGCCGCCGACCAAGGAGGAGAGAAAGAGGATTGGGACGTCGGCCAAGGATGAGAGGAAGAAGAGAGGCGCCGGCCAAAACCCTAGGAAGAAGGGAAAGTCTTGCCGCCCAAGGTTTCTCCAAACCCTAGCCGCCCAATGCCTCTCCAAGCCCTAGCCGCCCAAAACCCTAATCTCCCTTGTCTATTCTTGCCGCCCACCCTTTAAGCCATATTTTTAGAGTTAGGCTTAAGCCTCCTTTAATCTCCACCATCGGATCTAGGGATTTAATCTCAACCGTTGAATCTAGAGATTTAATCTCAACTGTCGGATCTAGAGATTTAATCTCCACCGTCGGATCTAAAGATTTAATCTCCATTGTCGGATCTAGAGATTTAATCTCCACCGTTGGATCTAGAGTTTCATTTACCATCGAATTTAAGCTCCATGAGGGTTTTAATAGGCTACAATAGGGACCATGAGGAGGAGTTGGATCTTGGCCACCCAATGGATCAAACTCACATAAAGTCCGATCCATTAATGATAATCCATTCCACTAGAGGATTATCATTGGTCTACCTCGCCAACCCCCATAAATTAATATGAGCTCCATATATTATTTGTACAAATGTCTCCCCGTGTTTAAGATCTCGAATGTCCGTCAATTAATTAATTTACTGACAATTAATTAATCATGTCGGACCAAGTCCACCTGCATGTTTTACATGATGAACCTTATGAGCTTCTCAAGGGGACATCATCATCCTAATTTATAGGACACGGTTTCCTCCTATAATCAACGACACACCATATAAATAATATCATTTCCCAACTTACCGAGCCTATCGATTTACTCTATAAATCTCGTCCATTGGTAAATCAAAGAAATAAATACTAAGTATATGTGTCCGTTATTATATCGGGATTAAGAGCATGTACAATATAATATCCGAGGTCCGATTCAATTATGTAGTCAGCAATAAATCGAATCACCTCTAAGTCGGTCCTGCTCAATACATACAAAGTGTACTAGTATAATTCTATGGTCAAGACAAACCAACATCAAATCACACTATAACCATTCCAATGGTTTGTCCATAACCATCTCGGTTGTGAGTCTTTACTTATACTTCACAAGGAACTGATAATATGATCTCACGTGTGACACTACACACCATGTTATCTACAATGTAATGTATTAGACAATATGCATAACCATAAATATGCAAACAATGATCATGTGATTCTTATTTCAAAAATAAATATGTTCATACAAAAGATAGACTTTTCAGTATACATCCCAATAATCTCCCACTTATACTAAAAGACTATGTTGTTCTCATATTGCCATATATCTGATTTTCATTCCCTCCACATGCCTATCAAAAGCTCTCGCTGGAAGGGCCTTAGTGAAAAGATCTGTCAGGTTATCCTCTGATGTAATCTTGGTCACAGCAATTTCTCCTCGCTTTACGATTTCTCGTATCAGGTGGTACTTACGCTCTATGTGTTTACTTGCCTTATGGGCTCGTGGTTCCTTCGAGTTTGCAACTGCACCACTATTATCACAATAAATTGTGATAGTTCTGGGCAAATCAGGAATCACATCTAAGTCCATTAAGAAGTTTCTGAGTCATACAACTTCTTTGGCCGCCTCAGAGGCTGCCACATACTCAGCTTCCATGGTAGAGTCTGCCACGCATTTCTGCTTGACACTCCTCTATACAATGGCTCCACCTCCCAAAGTAAACACAAAATCTGAGGTAGACTTACTGTTATCCCTATTGTAAAATACCGCAAATAGATGACTAAATGGTGATATTATTATTGGGATAAATTAAATTTAATGATCCATGGTTAGGAGTTAATTTGAACCTAACCTAGGTTTAAAATATATTGGGTTTAATTGGATGAATTTAGGCTTAATTAAAAACCGACCCGATAAAACCTCGGCCCGTTACCATTAAGGTCGAGTCGTTCTCGCCATCCGACAGCTCTCCGCGCAAGCGTTTCCCCAATTTGCGCTATTTCCGTTCACTTCACCCGATTCCTTTTCTCATCGCGACCTGTCCACTTCTCTCCGTTGATTGATCCAGCCCGATCTCCGCCCCTTTTCTCCCGATCGAGTGCCGCCCTCCTCACGTCGTCGTCGCCCTGACCACCACGGTCGCTCGCGACCCCCCGGGCAGTGCATCTAGCGTCCCGCCGCCCTATGCGTCGCACACACCGGACCGATGATCGTCGCCGTCTCCCTCGTGCGCCGGCCACGCCGCTGCCGCTGCCACTGTCGTTGTGAGCTCCTCTTGATCGTCGACGCCCACAAGCCAGTCGCCACGCCATCGTCGCTCCTTCCTCGACAGATCTGCCTCTACAAGCCGCACGTTGCGTGACCGCCGAACCGCCGCCGCCGCAGCGCCCTTCCGCGCGTCGCCCACGCTCGAGCTCGCTCCAAACTCCGTCGCCTGACCACTCATCGCCGCCGGATCTGGACGTTGCTCCAGCGCCGTCGGTCGTGCTCCCTCTTCCTCTGCTACCGCCACCGCTTCGTCGGAGATCACCACCACGAGTTCTGTTTTGTCAGTGAGATTGGTCTCGCGATGTACCCTCCTCCAGCTCCGAGTGATCGCCAGAATTTCTTCCTCTGTTTGGCCTGTTTGTGATACGAGCCGACCAGACATCGCCTCCGCCGCTTTCCTCCGCACATGGGTTGTCGTTGTCCTCTACTGTTCCAAGTCGAGTGCCGTCGGTTCTACGAGCGGGTTGCCAGTTGCATTTGTTGCTGTACTGATCGCCAAGAGCTCCATTTTGCAATCACAAGCAAGCCTATTAGCACCCTTCGTTGATAGCCTCTGATATGGCATCCCCAACCTAGTTTACTGTTGTTTTTCCTCACAGCAAGCTGTGACCAGATCGAAGATGTCGTGTGCGGTAGCCATGGGTCGTTTTGTGCTGGACAGTAGTAAGTGTTGTGGATGGAGGTATGATAGTTGAGATTAGCTAATTGTTGGATTATATAGCTAATATGATTTTTTGTTGAATGGATTCTTGATCATTACCAGGTAAAGGAACTATTGGAATTGGGATGGGCTGTGCAAAGTAAGTCCAAATCTGGATGTTTGTTGCTGATTGTAGTAATATCGCGATCTATGAATTGGACAGAATGGGAGGCAACTACGAGCTGGTGTCATGGATTTGAAACTAGGTAAGTTTCAAATTTGGACTTGGTTAATTATGCAATAGAAGAGTTATATATATGATTGAGTAATTGGGGGTGAATCTATTATAACTGTCTAGATTTAATATGAGACTTGGTTAATCAATCAGGGATTAAGATTGAGTTGGATTCCTACAGTTGTTTATATTCGTGTTGGGTTATATTCTGTGTTATGTACAGGATCCTGATTCGAGATAGATTCATGGACGTGAAGACTATCGACATGAGCTATACATCAGGTGGGTAATTTCCTACCTGGTCCGGGTAGATGTATTACACTCAGATTTAGTCATAGATATGAGCATGTTAGGTGTTCATATTATCTTGACCCTGCTCTTTTTATCGTATGCTTGATCTTTTACCGTTGGCTATTAACTCCATTGCTGATATCATGTTTATTTTATCATGATTAGGAGTTATACATATAGGTGATGTAAGTAACTTAGAATCTGTTTAAGTTAAGTGCAAATAGTAAAGTCCGGATGACAACCTGATTGTATATTGGGCAAAAAGGTCATCCGTAGGTAGATAATATCTTTAACCTAGGGTTAGTTCTAGTACCCTTAGGTTGTATGTTACCACCATGTATTGTGTAAATGGTCGAGGAATGATACTTAGGGTATCGCTACGGACCGTGGTCCTAGCTTGTTATAATGAGATGAGTCACGACTCTCTGCAGGATGAGAGTGTGTCCATCGATTGAGTACGACTCTCTACGAGGATAGAGTGCGTCGAATAGATTGGTATGACTCTCTGGGATAGAGTATTATTATGATCGATTAGTCGACTCTCTACATGATAGAGAGTGCGTCGAGTAGATTGGTATGACTCTACAGGATAGAGAGTCTATGGTGGATGTCGTATGTGAGACATTGCATTCATGCATTTACATGCCGGGGCGAGTCTCCCTTGTGGTTGAGAGAGTTCGGTCATCCTACCTCCACGGTTACTCATGAAGTCACCCGTGTGAGGCGAGCATTAATGGTGCCGCACTCTACCACTATAGGCGGTGATAGTTGGATTTGCGTGTCGTAGTCCTGCGTGTGTGACACTCGACCACTCATGGGTAGTGGTGCCGAGTGGCCAACGAGGACCCCATCGTGTAGCTTGCTCTTTACGCTTATACGCTACTCGATCATCTCGCCTCTACCACTCGAGAGTAGTGGTTGGTGTTGAGTTGGGACAGTTGTCATGCTCGAGCCACCGAGGCCACACTGGGGTCGTGGTAGCTTTAGGGTGAGCCGACATGACCATGCATGCCGTTGTGATGGCATTTTTGCATATTGTCATATATATACATATATGCATGTATATATATATGTGGATGATTGTGATTAGTATACATATATAGATACAGTCTATATATATATGCTTATTGTGATGTTTCATTTGACTGTATTATGTTTGCTGCATTTGATTGTACATCATATTCATGCATGTTTCTTGCATATGTTATACAGTTGTGTCAGATATTGGTATGGGTTGGATAGACCATAGATACCTTGGCCTATAGCATGAGTAGATTATGTGTTGGTATTACTCTTCCTGTTATATATATGTTTGATATATGTTCAGGTTGGATCAGTTAGCGTACTTGAACTTGTATGTCTGCATTTTATGTTATTCATTTCAGTTAGACGGTATATGCTTGTATTTATATACTATGCTGATATACCTGTTGTACATCTAGATTATGTTGTCGAAAAACATGTGATATTACATATATACATGTTTTCTATTACCTGCTGAGTTTTACTCACCGCCCCCGCGGACCCTGAGTTTTCTGTCGCCCAGGTAACAGGTAGCCGACTTCGTGATGGACTTGGAGCACCGCTGGCTGACATCATCTCATCTCAACTCCGAGAGTCCGGATTTTTGGTGTTCTCATTTGTATTCCGTTATAAATTTGTTTTATGTGATGATTGTAGTTGTGACTATTGATGTTGTATCCCTTTTCTTCCTTTCTGGTTTTGTTATGGTGTCCCGAGTCGGTGTTAGTCATACCGGTATGCATGTGTGTTGTCGTTTGTGAGATTGTAGTATGTTTTCGCTGTGTCTTGTGTAGTTTTTGTTTTCATATATATATATTGTTGTTATTGTGGGCCTACGGACCTTGTATTAACTCGAAATGTTGCCACGTACAGGGGAGATGTCGTTCGTTTGATTTTCGGCTCGGCATGCTCTCGGGGCGTGACACCTATCTGATTGGAAGTCGGAATCTGTGTAACCCACAGAGAGTAATTGGTCTGCCTGGTAAACTAGCATATAATCCCTAGTCCTTCTCAGGTACTTCAATATATGTTTTACTGCTGTCCAATGTCTTTGTCCTGGATTACTCTGATATCTGCTAACCATGCCCACGATAAAGCAGATATCTAGTCTCGTACATAGCATAACATACATGAGGCTTCCTACTGCCGAAGCATAAGGAACCGACTTCATCTCCTCTATCTCCTTTGATGTTCTAGGACACATCTCCTTCGATAAAGAAACTCCATGCCTAAAAGGTAGAAAATCTTTCTTGGAGTTCTGCATGCTGAAACGATCCATAATGGTGTCTATGTATGAAGCTTGAGATAAGCACAACATCCTTTTCCTGCGATCTCTTATAACTTTGATCCCAAGGATGTGTCACACTTCTTCCAAGTCCTTCATATCAAACTGTTTAGACAACCATACCCTTACATCCGATAACACCTTGACATTGTTGCCAATTAACAAAATATCATCTACGTATAATATAAGAAATACCATTACATTTTCGTCACATCTCTTGTATACACAAGACTCATCCGGACTTTGAATAAATCCATAAGACTGGATTACCTCATCAAAGCGGATGTTCCAAGATCTCGAAGCTTGCTTCAATCCATAAATGGATCGATTAAGCTTGCACACAAGATGCTCTTTGCCCTTTGCAATGAATCCCTCTGGTTGCTTCATATAGATGTTTTCCTCAAGACTTCCATTAAGGAAAGCTGTCTTGACATCCATCTGACATATCTCATAATCCATATGAGCAGCAATACATAAGAGAATCCGGATAGACTTAAGCATGACTACCGGCGAAAAGGTCTCCTCATAATCTATACCCTCTTTCTGAGTATACCCCTTTGTAACAAGCCTCGCTTTGAAGGTCTCAATCTTCCCGTCTATTCCTCTCTTTCTTTTGTAGATTCACTTGCATCCAATGGCTTTTACACCATTGGGTGGTTCTACTAGCTCCCAGACATGATTTGAATCCATAAATTCTATCTCAGAATTCATCGCACTTTGCCAAGATATCATATCTTTATCATGGATTGCCTCATCATATATCCAGGGATCAAGTTCATGTTCGCCAGGGACCAAATCAGAAGATTCTCCCAAGAACATGAATCTATCAAGCTGTCTAACAACCCTCCCACTACGACGAGGTATTACCTGTGTATCCTCTGCGACACGCGATGCAGTAACTTGTGGTATATCCTCTTGTACCAGTGGTACTGAAGAAGTGACTTCCCCTCTCAATTCCTTCAGAACAATCTTACTTATGAGCTTGTGGTTCATCACATAGTCTTCCTCTAGAAATCTGGCGTTCGTGCTAATGATCACTCTCTGATCTCTAGGACTATAAAACAAACCACCTTTTGTTCCTCTAGGATAGCCAACGAACATGTGCACTTCTGTATGAGGTTTAAACTTACCAGCATCTGCCTTCAGCACATGTGCTGGACTCCCCCAAATCTGAATATGTCTCAGACTAGGCTTTCGCCCAGTCCACAATTCTGTGAGAGTAGAAGGCACTGATTTAGATGGTACCAAGTTCAGAATATACACTGTCATATCTAGAGCATATCCCCAGAACGAATCTAACAACTCAAAATAACTCATCATCGATCTAACCATCTCCATAAGAGTCTTATTCCTTCGCTCTGCTACACCATTCTACTAGGGTGTGTCAGGTGCAGACAATTGGGATTGAATCTCAGCTTCTGATAAGTAATTCCTAAACTCTCCCAAGAGGTATTCACCACCACGATCAGATCGTAGTGTCTTGATACTTTTAGCTTGACGTTTCTCCACATCAGCCTTGAATTCTTTGAACTTGTCAAAGCATTCAGACTTGCGGCGCATCAAGTAAATGTATTCATATCTTGAATAATCGTCTATGAAAGAGACGAAATATTCAAAACCACCTCTTGCCTGGATAGACATAGGACCACACAAATCAGAATGAACCAACTCCAACACATCTTTGGCTCTATACCCCTTGGCCTTAAAAGGCCTCTTGGTCATTTTACCCTTTAAGAAAGATTCACACGTTGGGAAATCTTCCACCACTAATGAACTTAGAGGTCCATCAGCTATCAACTTTTGAATTCTGCTTAGGTTAATATGACCTAGCCTTAGATGCCAAAGATATGTTTGGTTCATCTTTGAAGGTTCTTTTCTCTTATTGGAATTAGAAGATGAATTATTTACTTCTATTTGCATCGTGGGAGCTTTTGGTTCAAGTGTACATAAATTTTCTATCAATGCACCAGAACAGATAATCTCCCTATTCCTTTTTATAACAACTCTGTCACTAAAAGAAATAGAATATCCATCCATAACCAATTTAGAAATCAAAATCAAATTCTTTCTAAATAAAGGTACATAAAGGTAATTTTTCAGAACCAAAACTTTATTCCTCTCAAAAGACAGATAAACATCTCCCACTGCAACAGCCGCTACCTTCGTAGCATCACCCAAGTAGACGGTAATCTCCCCTTCAGCCAGTCGTCTGATTTCCTGGAACCCCTGTAAAGTATTGCAGACATGATCAGTGGCTCCCGTATCTACACACCAGGTGCCGGTAGATAACACCGCTAAATATGTTTCAATGACTAGACCAAAAGATATACCTTTGTTCTGCTTTCGGTTGGGGCAATCCTTCTTCCAGTGTCCAGTCTGGTTGCAAGTGAAGCACTTGCCTTTCGGCTTCTTCATTCCTCCCTGAGATCCTCTCACCACCTTTGCCCCAGCTTGTTTCTTCTTCTTCTTGCCTTTCGGCTTAGAAGCAGAAATCTTTGGGGTAACCATGGCCTGAGCCTGAGCACTCTGACGAAACATCCCTTCTGCCCCCTGGAGTTCTGTCAGAAGTTCTGCCAACGAATACAACCTCTTGTTCATGTTGTAGTTCAGGCGAAATTGCTCAAAACTCCTAGGTAGAGACTGGAGAATGATATCGACCTGGGTTTCCCCATCGATCTCAGCTCCAAGGACTTCCAGCTAATTCAAATGAGCCATCATCTTGAGAACATGATCCCTTACGGGTGTTCCCTCGATCATGGTGGTCGTCATCAAATTCCTCATGGCTTCCTGCCTAGCAGCCCGATTCTGGTGTCTGAAAAGCTCTTTGAGATTGAGCATCATGTCATAAGCAGTGGACATGACTTGATGTTGATGTTGCAATACATTTGACATAGAAGCCAAAATGTAACACCGTATCATCTCATCAGCCTTAATCCACTTCTTATAACTCTCCTTCTCCTTTTCCCCAGAATCATCCGCAGGCTTAGGAGGACACTCTTCGAAGAGTACATATTTGTACTCCTTAGCAGTCAAGACAATGTCAAGATTCCTCTTCCAATCAATATAATTGGGTCCAGTTCAACTAGATGGCCCCTTCCTTCCATTCAATTAGCCCTCTTTTTAGATAACCAAATGTCTTTGATTATCTAGACAATCATCCACACTAATTAAGTCGATATATATCTTTCATTTCTTGTTTCTTATTTAAAAATTCCCACAAAGTTATGGGTGTCTTTGCTAAGTTATGCATGTTATATATGTTGGAAAATATGAATGAAAAGATGATAGAATGAATGACGGAGATTTCATTGTGTATGGGGTTTTAGTCTCACATTGAAAGTTTCAAGATATCTTAGTTGGTTTATATTATTTCATAAGCATATATAAATTGTGAACAAATACATGGGGGAGAAGATCTCTCTCATGTGCCGCCCGCAGGAGGGGTACAGATCCAAGGCCTGGATTGCACTGAACTCGGATGACTCGTGTGCGTCCACACTAATTAAGTCGATATCTTCCATTTCTTGTTTCTTATTTAAAAATTCCCACAAAGCTTTGGGTGCCTTTGCTAAGTTATGCATGTTATATGTGTTGGAAAATGTGAATTGAAAGATGATAGAATGGATGAAGGAGATTTCATTGTGCATGAGACTTTAATTTCACATTGAAAGTCTCAAGGCATCTTAGTTGGTTTATATTATTTCATAAACATATATATATTGTGAACAAATATATGGATAGAAGATCTCTCTCACGTGGTGCCCGTAGGAGGGGTACAGATCCAAGGCATGGATTGAACTGAACTTGGGTGACTCATGTGCGAGCATGACTTGCACGCGTCGAATGTTAGATCGATCAAAGCAAAATTTGCTCAAGCGAATGAATCAATATTTTGTCATCCAAATTATTTTTGTTCAATGATAATAGATACATTAATGTGATTGATGAGAATCCTTGTCACGTGAAATGGTTGGCGATGTCTTAATCGTCGAAATGACTGATATCTCATTGCGCGGCGAATAAAAGTGATTTAATCTTTTATTCGACCATCTATGGAGACCCTCCTATAAAAGAAGCCTAAGTCTGCAAAAATAAATGACAAGAAATCATCCATCTGTGTTTCCCTCTCTTTCTCTCTCTCTATTGAGTATTTCTTCCACTCAATAAAACTCCTGCGATAGCACTCAGATGCATTTTAATTTATGCAACTACCAGTGCTTGGTGGAAACTGTAGTTTCGTCGTTGTATCCTGGGAACAGACGACCCACGACAACCTCGAAGTACTTCGGAGGTGGGATGAATATGTTTTAAGGAGTCTACGTTTAACACAGACCTCGACTCCTTAATATTTTGGGCGACTCGGTAATCGACCACTCGGACTACTCGGCACTCGGCCACTCGATACTAGGCCTATGTGACTTGACCATTTGACACTTGAACTCGGCAATTTCGACACTCGAACTCGTTGATTCGACATTCATCCACTTGATGACTCAGCGACTCAACTATTCAACACTCAAACTCGTCGACTCGACACTCAACGACTCAGTCACTCGGACACTTAGCAACTCAGCCACTTAGTACTCAGCCTCAGCAATTTAACTTGGTCTTTAAGATAGTTTGAGATAATCAATTCAAGCAAGTCAACAAATAAATCTAATTTAATTTGAATTATATTTTCAAATTAAGACTTCATTTTTCCTTTGGATCCTCCAACAATATAATCCATCTTCATCTTCTAGCGTATCGAAGATAAGCTCGTTCACTTAGTGACAATTTAGCACGACAGAATAATAGATTGACGACATAGATCATAACTTTTCAATTTGTCAGCACACTCATTTGGACAATTGAAATATTATTAAAACATTCAACGACTCGCTTTTTTTTTTGAGTAAACTGTTTTGGATGTATTGTTATTGAACTCCTAAGACACCTATTTTGTATAGTTGATGTTGTTGGAAATGTGAATGGAAACAAGGAAATGGAAGGATGGAGAAATCTTCTTGTGGAGGAGTTTAGTCCCACATTGGAAGTTGAGGGACAACTTGGTTGGTTTATAATGTATCACAAGTATTGTAGTTGTGAACATATGCAAGGGAAAAAGCTCTCTCTCACGCGTGGGTGCGCAGGGGGGGTGCAAATCCAGGGCCCGGATTGCACTACCGCAAGATGACTCATGTGTGAGCGCGACCTGCGCGCATCGAATGTACGATCGGTCGAGGCATAATTTGCCCAAGTGGATCTAACTAACCTTTTGCTAATCCGTTCCATTTTTTGTAACGCATGCATTGATGTTTGGCGTTGAAACGGTCGAGTTGATTGCAGACGTTTCAAAAGCGAGTCATTAATCCATTAATTACATAATTAATTGGAGATATGCTATGAAGTTATAAAAGAGGAAGCGTTGGAGATATGAGTTAATTTTTTCCTCCATCTCTCCTCCTTTTCGCCCTGCGTCGTTGATAGCTTTCTGGTGTAGTCAGTTCGTCGGAAACGACCTGTGCTTTCATCGTTCACCCGGTTTCGTTGTTGTATCCTGGGAAACAGTCATCCATCACTCTCGAAGGCACGCAAGAGGGGGCGAATATGTTTTAAGGACACTGTGGAAACCACAGGCCTCGACATCGAGTAGTGCTGAGGAACAACCGAGCGCTTCTCCGAGCCTACCATTCGGCTCTGTGCCTTTGCGGCTCTGCCATTCGGTTCTGCGGTTCGGCTCTGCGGCTCTGCCATTCGATTCTGCGGTGCGGCTCTGCCATTCGGTTCTACTCTGCGGCTCTGCCATTCGGTTCTGTGGTGCGGCTCTGCCGTTTGGTTCTGCGGTGCGGCTCTGTCATTCGGTTCTGCAGTGCAGCTCTGCCATTCGGTTCTGCTCTGCGACTTTGTCATTCGGTTATGCTCTGCAACTCTGCCGAATCAGCTCTTTTGGATCGGCTCTTCCAGATCAGCTCTGCTAAATTGACTCTACTGAATTGACTCCGTCGACGCTGAGAGGACTGTCTGAAGCTAGTGCAACAACTCTCCCCTCTAAAGGAGAAAATCTACAACGGAACTTAAAACATATTCTACTCTGTTGTGATGGCGGCGAACTCAATTGCGATGGTGGTGGACCAAGTGGCGATGGCGTGGACCAAGTTGCGATGACGGTAGTGCAACCTACTACTCAATAAGTGCAGGTAAACTCTCCTACTGTAACGATTGGGACCGTCCCAATCAATCACGCCGAGAGGTCAGAGAAATTCATTGGATTGAATTTCAAGAGGTGGCAACAGAAAATGCTTTTCTACCTGACCACTCTTAATCTAGCGAGATTTTTGACAGAAGAACCACCCAAGGTACCCAAGGGTACTTTGGATACTCAAACCTTCAATGCTGTAGAGGCTTGGAAACACTCGGAGTTTTTTTTTAGAAACTATATCCTCAACTATTTGGCAGATGCGTTGTATAATGTATACTGCACAAAGAAGTCGGCTAAGGAATTATGGGAATCCTTAGACCGGAAGTACAGAAAAGAGGATGTGAGGGCCAAGAAATTTGTTGTCGGTCGATTCCTGAACTTCAAAATAGTGGACTCCAAGACAGTGATCAGCCAAGTCCAGGAGCTTCAGGTGATCCTGCATGAGATCCACTCGGAAGGCATGATGTTGAGTGAGACATTCTAGGTGGCAGCAATCATAGAAAAGCTCCCTCTCGGCTGGAAAGACTTCAAGAACTACTTGAAGCATAAAAGAAAGGAGATGAATATTGAGGAGTTCATCGTCCGACTCAGGATTGAGGAAGACAACAGGAGCTCGGACAAACGATCATTCACTCAGGCAGTGGTCAAAGCCAATGTAGTTGAACATGGCAAGGGCTCAAAACGGAAGAAGTCAAAGTCTTCTAATATGGAGCCTAAAGGAGGCATTAGCAAGAAGAAATTCACAGGAAAATGCTTCAATTGTGACCGTGTTGATCATAAATCTTTGGACTGTAGAAAGCCAAAGAAGAAGCAGGAGGCTAATGTGAGCGAAGGGTCGGACACAGATCTGTGCGCCATCATTTCTGAAGTGAACCTCATCGGTTCAAACCCGCGGCAGTAGTGGATTGATACAGGAGCCACCAAATATGTATGTTGCAACAAGGAGCTGCTCCATAACTTTGAAGAAGTTAAAGATGGAGACAAACTGTATATGGGGAATTCAGCAACCTCAGAAATCAAGAGTCATGGAAAAGTGGTGCTGAAGATGACTTCGGGCAAGGATTTAACCCTGAAAAATGTGTTGTATGTTCCGGAGATCCGAAAGAATCTGGTGTCTGGATCACTTTTAAGCAAGCATGACTTTCGCATTGTATTTAAGTTGTACAAAGTAGTTCTGTCTAAGAGCGGAATGTTTGTAGGCAAGGGGTATGAGAATGATGAGCTTTTTAAGCTCAGTGTAATGGCCATTAGGCCTAAAATGAATAAAATTGAAAGTTCTTCCTCTTATATGCTTGAGTCATCTGTGTTGTGGCATAGTAGATTAGGACATGTTAATTATAATTCATTGCGAAAATTAATTAATATGCAAAACATTCCGACATTCCTCCTAGACCCGAAACACAAGTGTAAGACTTATGTCGAAGCAAAGATGACAAGGTCATCTTTTCAACATGTTGAAAGGAACACATAACCACTCAGCCTAATCCACACAGACGTATGTGACCTAAAAGGGGTTCCAACGCGCAGTGGAAATAAATATTTCATTACTTTTATATATGATAACACAAAATTTTATTATGTGTATCTTCTAAAAAGTAATAATGAGGCTATAGAGAAATTTATTCTCTATAAAAATGAGGTTGAAAATCATCTTAATAAGAAGATTAAGGTGATTCGAAGTGATCGAGGAGGTGAATATATTTCACCGTTCGCTGAGTTGTGTGCTGAACATGGAATCAGACACGAAACAATAGCTCCATATACTCCTCAGCAAAATAGTGTTGCTGAGAGGAAAAATCGTACTTTAAAAGAGATGACGAATGCTCTTTTATTAAGTTCTGGGCTACTAGAAAATTTATGGGGAGAGGCTATTCTGACAGCGAATTACTTATTAAATAAGGTACCCCGAAAAGATATAGACAAGAGCCCTTATGAATTATAGAATGGTAGAAAGTCATCCTATAAATACTTACGAGTGTGGGGGTGTCTTGCTAAAGTATTAGTGTCTAATCCAAAAAGGATTAAAATAGGACCAAAAATTGTTGATTGCATATTCCTAGGATATGCACAAAATAGCAGTGCCTATCGATTTCTAGTGAATGAATCGCTAATTTCAAAAATACATAAGAACTCGATAATTGAATCGAGAAATGCTTCATTCTTCGAAGATGTGTTTCCGTATAAGTCCAGAGAGGAAGCAAATTCCTCAAAAAGGACTTTTGAAACATAAGAAGAAGAGCATAAGGGTGAACCAGTAGAGGTAGAGCCTAGACAGAGTAAAAGAGCTCGTATAGAAAAATCCTTTGGATCGGATTTTATCACTTTCATGTTGGAAAGTGAACCACAGAGCTATCCAGAAGCTCTAAGATCTTCTGAGGGACTTCACTGGAAAGAAGCGACTGCATCTGAGATCACTTCTATCTTACAAAATCATACTTGGGAGCTTGTGGATCTTCCTCCGGGAAGTAAGCCATTAGGCTGTAAGTGGATTTTTAAGAGAAAGAAGAAATCGGATGACACAATAGATAGATACAAGGCTAGATTGATAATTAAGGGTTACTGACAGCGTGAAGGCCTTGACTATTTTGATATATATGCTCCGGTATCAAGAATAACCTCTATTAGAGTGTTATTAGCAATTGCCACATTGTGGAATTTGGAAATGCATCAAATGGATGTGAAGACCGCTTTTCTAAATGGAAATTTAGAAGAGGAAATCTATATAGAACAACCTGAAGATTTTTCTACTCCTGGACAGGAAAACAAGATATATAGATTGGTCAAGTCACTGTATGGCTTGAAACCAGCTCCTAAGCAATGGCATGAAAAATTTGACAATGTCATGCTAAATAATGGATTTAGAATCAATGAGTGTGATAAATGTATCTACAGTAAAAACATGGAAGATGGTTTTGTCATCTTATGTCTTTATGTAGATGACATACTTATCATTGAAAATAATGATAAGATAATTAAATCCACTAAGAAAATATTGAATTCAAGATTCGACATGAAGGACATGGATCTAGCTGATATGATTCTAGGAATTAAAATTCTTACAACAGCTGAAGGACTTGTTCTCAGTCAGTCCCACTATGTGGATAAGATTCTTGAGAAGTTCAACAAGAATGATGTTGCATTGGCATGAACTCCGATAGATATGAGTCAATATCTATCGAAAAATCGAGGAAAGAGTAGCTCTCAGATAGAGTGCTCCAGAGTAATTGAAAGTTTGATGTACCTAATGAATTGTACACGATCAGACTTAGCCTACGTAGTAAGCAAACTGAGTAGATACACGAGTAATCCCGATGTTAAGCATTGGAAAGGGATAACAAGAGTACTGAGATACTTGAGGTATACTCGTGATTATGGGCTGCACTATACAATATATCCAACTGTGATCGAGGGATACAACGATGCTAATTGGATATCTGAAGTGAAAGACTCTAAGTCTACAAATGGATATTTGTTCACTTTAGGGGGTGCAGTTGTGTCATGGAAATCTTCTAAACAAACCATAATAACTAGATCCACGATGAAATCTGAGTTTGTGGCTCTTGACAAATGTGGTGAAGAGGTTGAATAGTTACGATAATTTTTAGAAGATATTCCTAGATGGGCAAAACTCGTGCCTGTGATATGCATACACTGTGGCAGTCAGTCAACGATTGGACAGACACAAAGTCATTTGTATAATGGAAAGTCTAGACATATGCGTCGTAGACATAACAATATTAGATAACTACTCTTAACAGAAGTTATCACTATTAACTATGTAAAGTCAAAGGATAACCTTGCGGATCCGCTAACCAAAGGGTTAAATAGAGAGTTAGTTGCGAGCTCATCTCGAAGGATGGGTTTGATGCCGATAACGAATGTTGGTGCAAAGGAAACTCAACCTATGGAGATTGGAGATTTCAAGAACTAGGTTCAAAGGGACAACCTAACTGCATCGACTAAGAAGGATCACTGTGGGGGTTATGAGATAATGAAACAGTGATAAGATGGAGGATAAACATATGACTTTTAATGATCCAATAGAGCAGTATGGAATACTCTTAAAAGGGTCACCTATGCGAGAAAGAAGTGGGGCCGCTTCGAAGGGATTTGGAAGACACAAATCTTAAATTTTCTCGCAGAACCAAGCGTGTTCATGGCCAATAACGAACACACTCATGAGAACTGAAGGACATCAGGGAAAGTCCTGTGCGAAATGTGTCAATGCTTATATGAAGGGTCGAATAGTTCAAAGACATCGCGTCTACTAAATCAACCAGTAAACAAATATATTATCATAAGGGAAGGTTCAAAGGATAAAACCTACCTATCCTATGCCGGATTTTACTGCTGAGAGATATCACATATCAGTTTTCGTTCATGTGGAGGATTGTTGGAAATGTGAATGGAAACAAGGAAATTGAAGGATGAAGAAACCCTCTTGTGGAGGAGTTTAGTCCCACATTGGAAGTTGAGGGACAACTTGGTTGGTTTATAATGTATCACAAGCATTGTAGTTGTGAACATATGCAAGGGAAAATGCTCTCTCTCACACATGGGTGTGCAAGAGGGGTTCGAATCTAGGGCCCGGATTGCACTACCGCAAGGCGACTCGTGTGTGAGCGCGACCTGCGCGCGTCGAATGTACGACCGATCGAGACATAATTTGCCCAAGTGGATCTAACCAACTTTTTGCTAATCCGTTCCATTTTTTGTAACGTATGCATTGATGCTTGGCGTTGAAACGGTCGAGTTGATTGCAGACATTTCAAAAGTGAGTCATTAATCCATTAATTATGTATTAATTAGAGATATGCTATGAAGTTATAAAAGAGGAAGCGTTGGAGATATGAGTTAATTTTTTCCTCCAGCTCTCCTCCTTTCCCCCCTGCACCGTTGATAGCTTTTTGGTGTAGTCAGTTTGCCGGAAACGACCTGTGCTTTCGTCGTTCACCCAGTTTCGTCGTTGTATCCTGGGAAACAGTCGTCCATCACCCTCGAAGGCATGCAAGAGGGGGCGAATATGTTTTAAGGACACTGTGGAAACCACATGCCTCGACATCGAGTAGTGTTGAGGAACAACCGAGTGCTTCTCCGAGCCTACCATTCGGCTTTGTGCCTCTGCGACTCTGTCATTCTATTCTGCGGTGCGGCTCTGCCATTCGATTCTGCGGTGCGGCTCTGCCATTCGGTTCTGCGGTGCGGCTCTGCCATTCGGTTCTGCTCTGCGACTCTGCCATTCGGTTCTGCGGTGCGGCTCTACCATTCGGTTCTGCTCTGCGGCTCTGCCATTCAGTTCTGGGTGTGGCTCTGCCATTCGTTTATGCGGTGCGGCTCTGCTATTCGGTTCTGCTCTGCGACTCTGCCATTCGGTTCTGCTCTGCGACTCTGTCGAATCAGCTCTTCCGGATCGGCTCTTCCAGATCGGCTCTGCTGAATTGACTCCGCCGACGCTGAGAGGATTGTCCGAAGCCAGTGCAACAGCTCTCCCCTCTGAAGGAGAAAATCTACAACAGATGTATCATTTCAAGCTAGTCACGAGGCTAAGACAACGATTAGACTCTTAGAGTGCGTTTGATTCGGGGGTTATTCTCTATTATCTTGGTTATTCATCCAAGATTATTAATAAAAATCTGTTTGGTTTAGGATTTGAACGATTACTAAGTCATAAGGGATGTCCGACATATCAAGCCACGTCAGCAAAAGAGTTATGCATGAGGAATTGAAAAACCTCAAAGAAACTTGATTTTTCTTGATTCTCTTGGTTATGAATTTTTTTCCTTCCAAAAATACCCTCTGATTTTTACCATTTAGAAAAAAATTATCCTTATCAATTTATCAAATAACAATCTAGCCGGTTGCCAATCGGCCACCGCCGGTCACCGATCGACCGTGGTCGTCGGTCACTGGTCGAGGGTCGACGGTCGTCAAACCATCAAATGGATAATATAGTAAAATATTAAATTATATGATACTTTAAAATCTTCAAACAAATAAATTTTAGTTGCATTGCTTCGGATTGAACCAAATAATATTTAGTAACGTTGCATTCCTCGTAACCTTGATAATATGATTATCTAGTAATCCTATTATCAAAGTTATATATTATAGTTTGAATCAAACACGCACCCTTAAGTAATATCGCCCTATCAAAGTACATAAGATTTATCAATAATTATTTTTAATATCGAAATAAGATCATTTTAAATTTTAAAACCTAATGAATGTTCAATGCCATATAGAAGAGGCACCGAAGGGTTACTTAAAATGGATGTTTCTTAAGTCTAAGAAATTTCGTATAATGAATGTTCCATAACTAATTAGAGCTAACATCTAATGACATACCATGATTGTCACACGTGTAGCTTTTATATCTGCCACGTGATTATGCACTCAAAATTTTCATTGGCTCGCACATTTCACTAGATTCTTCCAAGATCGGGTCTTGTCTCTCGACTGGCTCGCACGGCACGAGCAGTTTGGTTTTCCTCGCTGGGAGTGACTTAATCGTAAATATTAAATTTTGAAAAATCTATTCGCAATATAAAATTATTCACGTTTGATCGAATGTTTATCATTTTTTTTTTTTTTTTTTGCTTTACAAGTGGTATTGAGTTTCCATTGTTCACTAGTCGACAGGGCAATCGCCTGTCTCGGCCTCATCAGAAGAGTCTCATGGTCTGGCCGACGGGGATCGAGCGTGAACTAACAAGGGCCTCAGTCGCGCGCCGATTCTTATCGACGCGTCGTTGCCCTGGAGGCTTATCGAATGTTTATCATTAATCTAAGAGCTGCTGGCCAAATTTATCGTATAAGCAATTCTAATCCACACTTAATACGGTAGTTGTATGGCCGACCACCTGTCGAATCTGCCAAACGGTCGCGCAGTATTATAGGCGAGCTCTGGCTGGCTCTGCTTCATGCGAGAGAAGAGACGGTCATTGCCGGCTCATGGTCGCTGCTTTTGCCTCTGATTCAGTTTCTCCCACGCCCCAAGAAAAGCATAGAGCCGGATCCATCCATCGATCTCCGCCAATTATAGAATCAGGATTATTATAAAGTTTTGGCCTTTTGTCCCTTCCCGGATCTCTCGTTGTTTGGTTTATCTGAGGCAAGGAAGGCTCCTTGGGAAAAGAGCGACGAGAGAGGGAGGAGTTTCCGATGAACTGAGGAGGGTCGCCTGCCCCTCTTCTTGTTCCAACTCCTTCCTCTTCTCTTTCACGGCTCCATCCTGCAATTTTTCCAAAAGGGAGCGATTTTTTTTTTTGTTTTTTGATCGGCCTTTGCGGGAGCTCATCTCCTTGCGATGCTTTTCTTGCTCCTGTCGTTCTTCCTCTTCGTCTTCCTCCTCTCTAAGTGCCTTACCCTGCTTCCCCTGCCTCCATGGGCGAGTGAGATGAGGCTGCTCTCCGTCTTGTTCTGCCAGGAATTGCTCTCCTTTTCAGTGCATTTGTTCCGGAGCTACAGGCCCTTCGCCGGCCGAACACCTGGCGTTCCGCCTTCGACGATGAAGTCTCCTCCGAGGAAGAATCGCGCCCACAAAGTGGAGGGCGCGGGGTCGTCGTCCGGGATGTCGATACTGGACCTGCCGGAGCTGGCTCTGGAGTGCGTCCTGGTGCGGCTGACGCCTTCCGGCCTGTGCAGCATGGCGGCGGTGTGCAGCTCCCTGAGAGAGAGGTGCACGAGCGACCACCTGTGGGAGAGGCACATGAAGGAGAAATGGAGGAGGGTGATCGGCGACGCAGCGCATAGGGAGTGGGAGCAGTACGTGGCTTCCGCGGAGGCTCCTCGGGCTGCCCTTGCAGAGGGCAGCAAAGGAAGGAGGAGGTGGATTGAGGCGATGTCGCGCGTGTGGCCTCTTTCTTGCCTCAAGCTCCACTCTGAGAGTGGGAAAAAGCTGAATTGCCCTTTGCCTAACGACTCCATCATGTCCTGGTACCGAGCTTTGGAAACTGGCAGGTTCTGGTTCCCCGCACAGGTTTACAACCGTGAGGTAGTGCAGTGATCACAAGCATTTCTCAACCAATCTCAATATTTTTCTTTCCATCCTCTTTCTTAGGATGCATACATCTCAATGGCAATTTTGATTTGATGTAGAAGATGGATTGCATTGTTTAACCCACTCTTTTGATAGATAAGCTTAGCCTAAAGTATGTGGTTAGCGACTTAACGAAACCGCGAAGCAAAGATAGAATGGTTGGAGTCTGGATATGACTATAGAATTATTTAAACTATGAACTTTACTTTCACTTCTTAGTCTGTGTAGTTCAGCTGGTGTTGATGGAGGCCAACTTTGTTTTACCTATTTCGCAAATTTTAAAGGAAAATGAGGGGGAAAAAAAACAATCTTGCTGATTATCACGCATCTGGAAGTGTATTTGCCACAGACTCATCAATGTTTGATGACACTGGGACAATTGTAACTATACGAAATCGATTTAGCATGCTTTGAAGCTTATTTATGCTAGTTCTTTTGTTTGGATTGTTACATTGTGAAAAGGGTATAACTTTAATTTGTTCCATCTCTATGCCTTATGAGAAGTTTTAACTTATGATTTAACAAGTTTGGCATCCTTCTTTTGGATTTTGGCACTGAGAATTACACTGTTTATCTGCAGCATGGGCATGTCGGATTCATGCTATCTTGCTATGATGCTGAAATTAGTTACGATAGCTGCACCAATACTTTTCAAGCAAGGTATTCAAAAAATGTCTTGCTTCTCAATGATTTAGTCCCCCCGACCAAAAGCAAGAGTTAAGCAACTTTGTCCATCAACCATTATCTAAAAGGGAAATGTGTGTGAATGAGTTGCTGTTAAGCTTAGCTTACGTTATCTAGCCCTGTCTTCTAGGTACCCGCCGCATGGAAGACGAACTGTGGTGATAGAGGAGGGAGTGCAGTGGGACAGAATTCGAGTATCTCCTGTGAGTACTCCTGCTCATGTCCTTCATAACTCTGACTTCCTGAGTGGTCTGCGCCCAGCCGATCATATTGAGATTCAATGGAGAAGAAACAAAGAGTTTCCATATGGTGAGTCATTCATTAGTATCTGTTTCCTATTGTCAAAACACTTGTACTTTTATATGAAAGGAAGAATTTTCCGAGCAGTCACGACTAAAATGCAGTGGAGATTCTGAATTGTGCAAGCCAACAATTAAGTGTTTCTTATGTTTTGCAGGCTGGTGGTATGGTGTCGTAGGTCACTTGGAAAATTGCGATGGAAATGAGCATTTTTGTCGTTGCCATCTAAGTGGTAAGCATTTCTTCTGCGGTATGACTACGAACAAAAAAAGGGTTAAAATGTATTACTTCCACAACCTCTAGATGCTATGGGGTCGGATCATTGTCCTTGAATCATAAAATGTTGGAACTTTATGCCATTTAAGCTCCTAGGGATTTTCCTCTCATTATCTTGCAGTGAACATGTGAGCTTCTATTTGAATTCCTTAGCACAACACTGGAAATTTCTGTTGTGAAATGATATCTATAGTAGGATTCCTTGTTTGCCTCAAGATCTTTCAGCCAAACTCCAGCTATATACTGATCACTTGATTTTTTTTATTGTTTTTTCAGATACTGTGATCTTAGAGTTTAACCAGTACACTCCTGGTTCAAGGTGGAGACGAACTTTGGTCGACAGAAGGGATCACAAAGAGGAAGGTAATGAGACAGATGGGTTCTATGGAGGAATCAGAAAACTGCAAAAAAAGGAGGAAATCTCCAAGTGGAGACAGCTTTGGCCTACAGATGTTCTGGAATAGAAGGCTTGCAAGCCCTTTGAGATGATCTATCCAGACTCTGCTTTTTGCACCAAATCATTCGACCAAATTAAAGTTTTGACATTCATTTGTCAGAAGAAGACGAGGTGGATAAGTAGTTCATTCATCCCCAAAATTTGTATCCAAGGCAATCAACAACTAATTCATTAGCCCAGCTCTACTGGTTTAAACTGTATAATGTAGAACACAAGGAAAATGGAATGTAGATTGAATTTTCGATTCACCGTGTCGTGTCGTTACACCTCCATCGTCTGAACGCTTATGCTGCAGTATTCTTGCAACCCCCTACATCGAATGAAACTTTTAACCATGATAAATACTCGCCAGTAATCACTGCAATTGCTTTTGGAGATGATGCATTCATGCTGAATGATCAATTTATTGTCAAAGTTTCAGTGTTGTGGATGATAATAGAATCAGTGGCAGTGCATAGTTTTCATTATCAGGAAAGCTTGTTTTTGTGACAATAGATCACTTGCCACCAAGTGTAAGTGTGTGTGTGTTTAGTTTTAGAAATACTTTCACATAGTAAGCAAGCGAGGAGAAAGTTTATGGCTCGATGCCCTTCGTGTTATCGTCGGCGAGTGAACGAGAGAAGCGACGACGAAGTGGAAGCTATGCCATAGCTATGAAGCGGGAGAATACTAGTGATATATAGCGCTCTTGCTGCTGAAGTCATGTTTTGTCTACCTTAAGCATCTTGTCTAAAGATGGCGAAACAAAATTCTAGCAAATGGACGAGTAAAGGACGAAGAGTGAAGATCAAAGGTGGTGAAGTAAAAAATTCTAGGAAATGGATGAATAAATTATGAAAAGGAGACTCACTCAATGGGATCCTTTCTCGACCATCTTAGGAAGGGAATTCACCTCTAAAGGACTAAGGAAAACTTATGATAAATGGGCAAAACCTACTTAATTAATTTTACCAATTGCATTCGTAGAGACAAGAATTACATAGTTAAAAACCCAAGCATAATAAGTAATGCTTATGCCTTTTCCAACACATTAGTAATGAAATCTTTTTCATTCAATCATCTGTTTGAGCATTGGTTTTTTTTTTTCCCTTTGTGATTAAGTCAAACTCATGGATAAACCCCTAAACAATTAGTGGGAATTCGATAGTGTATGAATAGTTTCAAGAAATTAGTAGGAATTCGATAGTTTCAATATGACTTGAATCTTGTTTACTATTAACATATTTTGGGTGAAGCACCTTAATGACTGAAATGGGCTCAAATTCATGGATAAACCCCTAAACAATTTTAGGAGACTATACATGTATAATAGAGAGAATAATATAAGTGGATTTATAGGAATTTCTTCCGAATTCCAAATGAGGTACTGGGTCTAAGAAAACTGAGTTGTTGGGTCGTCCGCTGTGAGCACTTTTCGATTTATTCTGACGGTCGATGAGAAATTTCTGTGGGGCCAGACCGACCACTTCTAGAATTAGTCAAGCTAAAAGTTTGAATATCTGGTGTCAGCTAAAAAAATCCTCGTAGTTCATATGATTCAACCACACATTATTAAGTTTATCATCTATAATTTAAGTATTAATATTTCGACTAATTAATTTTACAAATAGATGATTTTTTTCTTTATTATTATTATGTGTAGAGTCACAAAGCGACGGATTATGGTTACTTTTGCTTATGGTTTGCACTCGGTGGTGGCTCGTAGACCTTTATGGAGCGAGCTGCAGCAGATTGGGGAGAGTATGGTGGAGCCTTGGGTCATCATGGGAGACTTGAACTTGGTGTTATTGATTGCGGATCGGACAAATGGGTTGCCGGTCACGAACTATGAGATGCAGGATTTCCAACAGTTTGTGCACTCATGTGGGATGGATGATATGCACTCTATCTGTTGTCGACATCTTGGACTAATGGTACGGTCTCGAGCAAAATTGATAGAATTTTGGTCAATTCACAATGACTTATGCAGGATTTTGATAGTGTGGCGGAGTTTACAGCCCCTGGATGTTTGTCCGACCATGCGTATGGAATTGTTAGTATTATGGGTCATGAAAGTGGTGGCAAAATACCTTTCAAATTATATAATATGTGGACTCTGCATGGCGATTACAAAGGGTTGGTTGAGACGTCTTGGAGGGAACCGATGGAGGGGTATGCACAGTTTATTCTGAAGACAAAACTGAGGCGTCTCAAAGGACAACTTTGGAACCTTGATCGGCTGCATTTCCAGCATATATCGAAGAAGGCAAAGCAAGCTAAACTAGAGTTAGAGGAAATGTAGCAAGGGTTGCTGTGTGGGACGGATAGGGATGCTGGTGGGGAACCCATTGGGGCTGCCTATGTTGCCCTTCGGCAGAGGGCCACACTCTTAGCAGATGCGGAGAAGAGTTTTTATCAGCAACGAGCCAAATCAGCTTATATTAAGGGCAACGATCGCTGTACTAGATTTTTCCATGATCTAGTCAAGCGCAACAACAAGCGTAATGTGATAATCTCCATCAGCAAAAGGTCGGGGGAGCAAACCTCGAGCCTTGACGAGGTGGCAGCGCAGTTTGTGGCATATTACAGTGAGTTGTTGGGCAGGCCTGAGGCATGCCAACCGCTGGATTCGGGAATGTTGACAGGGGCTAGGTTGTCCGGTGAGCAAGCTGCAGAGTTGATTCTGTCGATTTCTGCCAAGGAGGTCAAGGATGCGATGTTTGACATCGGAGACAATAAAGCTCCATGGCAGGATGGATACAATGCTACATTTTACCGTTCTGCATGGGAGACAGTCCAGCACGATGTTGTGGCTATCGTTCAGGAATTTTTCAAGACCGGAAGGCTGCTCAAGGAGTGGAATCACACATTGATAGTCCTAGTGTCGAAAACCGATCATGCGGTGGAAGTAACCGACTATAGACCGATCTCCTACTATTCGGTATTTTATAAGGTCATCGCCAAGATATTAGCGAGGCGGCTAGTGAAGGTATTGGTCTCACTTTTGGATCCAGCACAAGCTGCTTTTGTCCCGGGGCGTAGTATCGGTGAGAACATCAATCTAGCTCAAGAATTGCTCCGGAAGTATGCAAGGAAAATGATTTCCCCATGGTGCATGATCAAGGTTGATCTTAGGAAAGCCTTTGACACGGTGGATTGGGGCTTTCTTGAGGCGGCGCTTGTCGGTTATAGTTTTCTCCGACAATATCGCTCTTGGATTTCTGAATGCATACCTACAGTTACCTACTCGATGTGCATCAATGGGAGTATGTATGACTTCTTCGGAGGGCAACGAGGATTGCGACAAGGTGACCCACTATCGCCATTGCTATTTGGGCTATGCTTAGAGATCTTTTCGCGGTGCATGAAGGAGATAGCGCAGCAACCCGCTTTTCATAATCATCCGATGTGCGAGGAAGTGGGGTTGACGCATCTAGCTTATGTAGATGATCTATTGATATTTGTTAGAGCGGATGCTTCCTCGCTCCAGATGGTCATGGATTGCCTTAGGGACTTTGGGGATATGGCTGGATTGAGGGTCAATCCTTTGAAGTCCAGCATGTACATAGCCGGAGTTGATATGCAGGAACGAGCTGATCTTCTGCGGATCATGGGGATTCAGCAGGGTTCCTTTCCCTTTCGTTATCTTGGTATCCTATTGGCTGCCGAGAAGTTGCGTATTGCAGAGTATGGGCCTCTCCTGGAGGCGGTTAGTCGACAAGTGTGTTCATGACCGAAGCACACATTATCCTATGTTGGACGGTTGGAGCTCGTGCGATCGATGCTTCAGGGCATCGAGTGTTATTGGCTATCTATCCTCCCGGTTTCATGCGGGATGGTGGATAAGATATATGGCATATGTCGGGCTTTCGTATGAACTGCTAAGCATCCGATGGCTTCATAGCGCTCTCTTTGCTTATCAGAGGAGGAAGACGGATATGGGCTTCGAGACTTGAGGACATGGAACATGACATTGCTATGTCGAACGTTATGGAACATACACACAAGGCGGATTCACTTTGGGTCAGATGGGTGCATCATAAATACTTGCGGTAACTGGATATATGGAGTTGGACGGCAAAACCAGATGATTCGCCACTGATGAAGAAGCTCAGGCAGATTGTGCAGTAGTTTTGCAGGCAGCAGGGGGGCCAGAAGTGGCAACCTCCATGCTCGATAAGTGGTTCGCGGAGCGAAGGGGGCAGCGGACAGCAGTTCCAACGGCATATGATCATTTCAGACTGCATGCCCAGGTGGGCGGCAACAGTTTGGAGACCAAAAATTCTGCCCAAGCATCGTTTCACATATTGGCTTATGGCTCGAGGCAAGCTATGGACAGCGGATACCATCCCATATGAGTCGCAGAAAACGTGTTGCTTGTGCAAGGAGGCGGATGAGTCAAACGATTACCTCTTCTTCCGGTGTGCATGGACAAGGCGCCTATGGGACCTTGTTCGTGATTGGTTACACATCCATGTGCAGATTTCCACTGTAAGAAGACTCTTCTGGGCTTTTGGTAAGGAATTGCGGGGCAAAGGTTGTGTGAGGAAGAAGAGAGATTTAGCTATATCATGTATGACGTTTTTGATGTGGCAAGCGCACAATAGATGTTGATTTGAGGATTATGAGCCATCGATTGAAAGGATTTTTCTCAAGATTTACACTCATGTCTACCACTTTATATACATTTAGATTGTATACAAATATTTTCATCTATATACACTTTTATCATCCCCCCTTTCCCCCACCCCAAAAAAAAAAAAAGAGCATATTTATTTATTTTTTCTTTTTCTTTTTTTCCTCTCTCTCGATCCTCCGTTGAATCACCATCTCTATAGATATTATACAGTACTGTTTTCACTGGTATGCATTTCTTTTTTAGTGTAGAACAGAGATCTGCGTTAATTTCTGTGGTGCATATTGAAGTCGTTCAAGCACAAGACACAAGATCCAGCATAGATTCATAGTGCGATTCTAAACAGCGATTTACTTCTGCAGCATTTAAGTTCACAGGCAGCTCTTAAACAAATACGTTGATCATCTAACCCTACTGCAGAGTCACATGGAAAGGATCCTCAGCAAATTCCAGGCATGTTGCTCCACGGCCAGGAGTTGACGTTCCAGTCCTGTGGAGGAGCCAACTGCTGCATGTCGATTGCGACGTCTTCGCTCACAACGACCGACGGCTCTGCGCTCGGTAGCTCCACGTTGTCGGAGTTGCACCAGTTTAGGACAACCGGAGCCGGCAGGTCCAGAAAGTCAGCCATGTCTTTCATTCTATTGCCCAGTGCCTCCCCATTGCCCTTGGTTCCTGGTAGAAGAAGAGCTTCAGGAAAAATACAGAGAAAAGATGAAGGCATGTAACAAGGCACGTACGGCAGGTAGATGGAGATGACAGAGAAGAGAAGAAGACAACCTAAACTGACAAGGAAAGGAAGAGTCTAGCTTTTAGTTTGCCATGGTGGCGTTTTGTCCTGCTAGATAGAGAAGGATATTTCCTAAAGGTTGAAACTTGAATTGCAGAATGCGTTTAGATTAATTTCCAATGAAGAGTGATCGTTTCTTGATTGATCAATCATGTGAAGAAACGAGGAGGCGGAGAGGTTTTGCGAGTTGGGGGACTCACCGAAGTCGAATTGCAAAGGAGCCTCCTTGGTACCTGCCATGCTGCTGCCGCAGTCGTAATCTCCGGCGCAGAAAATGTTTCCCCATCTGACGGCTTGGACGTCGGCCGCCGGCAGCGACAACAATTCCCCCGTCTTGATATGCTCCAGACCCAGCGGTTGTGGTTCCTGAAGAAGCGGCTCCGTCAGCCCGCAATTTCTTGGCCCGCCGCCGCCGCAGCTGCCGCCTCCTCCTCCCCCGGCAGCTTCTTGGAACAGTTGGTTCGAAGGGAGCTCCATTTTGACCACGTAAGGAGGAGACATCAACGGCGGTGGATTGAGATCGTAGTTGCACAGCCCCATCTGTGGTTTCGGGAGTAGAGACGACGTGGGGGTGGTGGGCGGCGAGAGCGACGGGACCGGGAACGCGAAACTCAACTGGCAGGGGAGCGAAGTCGGCGGGGGAGTCATTTCCGGCTGAGGGCAGAAGCTGACGAGGTCCAGCAGTGGCGGGAGCTGCAGAGGAGGAAGCTGATGAGCGTGGTAGCTAGTGGCGGATAGCAACGTCGGCGGCGTTCCCTGAGAAGCCTGGTTCTGACGCTGGAGCCGTCGGCCAAAGCGGATGGCGTCTTGCAACTCCGGCGGGTAGATGGGCAGTCCGGCGCGCTGGCGGCGCTTCAGGCGGGTGTTCCAGTAGTTCTTAATCTCGTTGTCAGTCCTACCGGGCAACTGCCTTGGCCACCAAGCGAGGAAATCAACGATCAAGTTTCTGGGACAACAAACCGCGCGCGCAATGAATCGGAAAAGAAGAAACACATAGCTATACCTGGGCCGCCATGCGCGCCCACTTGTTGCCGAGCTGGGCATGGAGGCGGAGGATGATGAACTCCTCCTCGGGCGTGAAGGAACCCTTCTTAAGGTTGGGCCGGAGATGGTTAGCCCACCGCAGGCGGCAGCTCTTCCCACACCGCGCAAGGCCGCTCAGCCGCTGCACCGCGTTCCAGTTCCCCTCCCCGTGCCGCCGCACGTGCTCCAACAGGACCTCGTCCTCCGCCGGCGTCCACGGCCCCTTCCTCATCCCCTCCGCAGTACTTCCTCCTTTCCCTCCCGCCTTCTTCCCTCCTCCACCTCCCGTCTCCGCCGCCGCCGCCGCCGCAACAGCGCTTTCTCTTTCCTCCCCCACCATAATATTACTCTATTACAAATACCACCAAACGCCCGCACGCTCTCTACACTATTTATCCGCCTCTCAGACTAAAAAAACAAGACAAAACTAAACTAAACTAAACAAAAACTCTTGTTGCAGGGGAACTTCTTCAGAGAAGCGCAGCAGAAATCTCGCTTTCGCTCGTTCGTCTACATCCAGAGAAAAAGAACGACAAGGTGACAAAAAAAAAAAAAGGAACAAAATAGCGACAAAATAGAAAAGGAAAAAAAAAAGGAGCAGGAGCAGGAGCAGGGCTGTAAGTAAGATCGGTGCCACTTTGAGACGCTCACCCACGGATTCAGGGACCACCGCCGGAAAGCTTTCGGGAGGGATAGCTAAATTACAGAAATTAAAAAGGAAGAGTGAGAGAGTATCGCAGAAGGAAGACCGGGCGCGGTGAATCTTTATACAATCTCGTGCTCAAGGGGGAGATAATTGAAGAGATTACGACGACGGAGCGAGGGGTTAATTAAGGGAGGGAGAGGGGAGAAGGGAGCGGCGCGGCGCGGAGATCGGACCGCGTTCCGGTAGGTAGCCTCACACGTGTTGTGCCACCTCTGTCGGCACCCTTTTTGCTTGCCTGGCATTGCCATCCCTATTCCTCCTCCTCCTCCTCCTCCTCCTGCTGCTGCTGCTGCTGTTGCTCCTCGTCTTCTTCTTCTCTCTCTGCTAATCGCCATCTTCCTTACTTTGGACAGGGATTTAATTTTCATTTTTAGCGTCGCCTTTGCTTACGAATGATTGGATGAGATAATTATTATAATTTTTTTTTAAAAAAAAATAGCATCTCTATTTAACCATCATAAATTTAAAAAATTTGCAGATAGCCGACACGTAGAATGATTGGATGAGATAATTATTATAATTTTTTTTTAAAAAAAAATAGCATCTCTATTTAACCATCATAAAATAAGTTTGTGATTTTCCAAGATATACTCGGAGTTGATATTTACTCAGTTGTTACTATTATCAATTAGTAAAAGGCGATTCGTTCAGTCTTAAACGTCTATGTTAATTTATCTTATTGTCAGCAGAAAAAAAATAAATTACGGACAAAGATCCTGGAAGGGGCAGATGGGCCTCGCTACGGGTGCAAAGATTTTTTTCTTTCAAAATTTATAAAAAAATACTCAATTTTTATTAAAAATAAATTTTGTATTTATAAAAAAATCTAATTTTTATGGTTTTGTTCGAGACCTTGAAACATTGAGGATCGATTTTGATTACATAGAACATATTGTTTAACTTAGGGTTAACACAAAGACAGACACTCCGAAAAATTTATAATTTTAAAAAATTGATAGTTGATATAACTTTGTTCCATGTTAATCACAAAATTCTTCCGTAGGGATTAATTATTACTATCAAAGCATAGTCGATTTCTAAAATTTATTCTCTTATAATTAATTATCTGTCTTCATTTATGTTTCTTACAACTGAACAAAGCATCTTTTGAGATCAGAAACTAAAAGACTCTTAAAACAGTGTCTTCTTCAGCATGCAATGTGTCGATGAGTTGATATTCACTTAGTTGTTACTATGTGCAAAAAGATTGGATCCGATCTAATGTTTTATCGATCTGTTCCATAGTCATTATAAGAGAGATAAATTATGAAATTTATGGGTCTTGATATGGTAGTCGAGATCCGTAAGGATCATTTGAATCCAAAAAAAAAATTTAGATCCCTTTAGAAATCGATTCATGCCAAATCTACAAACATTGTCATACCTTAGTACCTCGTCATCCCGGTGGGGATTAGTTGTTACTATCAATTGGTCAAAAGGCGATTTATTCGTCCTAAATTTTTTTGTCGATCGATTCTATAGTGATAAATCACAGGAAGCATACTATCTAATTTAGAATTAGCATAGCAGGAAGACATACATTCTGAAAGGTTTGCAGTTCCCGTGAATTGATCTTATTTATTGGTATAACTCTAATATCGTGCTAGCCACAAAAACCTTCGGTGGAGACTAATTATTATTATATGAGTCGATTTTTAAAATTTATTATCTTACTATTAATGATCTGTCTTCATTTATTTTTCTTACGACTGAACAAAGCACTTTTTGATTTCATGAGATCAGAAACTAGAAGACTCTTAAAACAGAGAGTGTCTTCTTCAGCATGCAGTGTGTTCATGACTTGTTCTTGTTGTCTTTTTGAAAACCTCTATAAATTTCATGGTTTTTATATCCATCGTCATATTAAGTTCGGAGTCCCATGGCTTGCAGATCGAGCACTCCTACATGCAATAGTTGTTGGTTGTAATCGATAATCTAACGAATTAGAGGTTAATACAAGTTGAGTAGAGTGTTGAATTGACTAGAGATTAAATTGGATATTGAAATGAATTGAAGGTTCTGTTGTCAGCCAGAAGGTTAAGTCACGAAGAATCAAGTGGAAAAAAAAAATACTCAGGCAGAGTAGCATTTGAAAACAATTTAAAGAACATAAATAAAGGATAAAGGAGACCAGTTTAAAAGCTGGAAAAAAAAAACTACGTGAGTTAGTATGTTGTTGTTTTAATTCACAGAATATAAATAGTTTTCTAAGAGGAAAAAGAGAAAATATTATGTAGCTGTGTTTATTAGAATTACCTTATTCAGTCAATTGAATTAATTGTTGCTCGATGAGATTACCTTATCAGAATTTTAATTAATCGCTAAGATCATTGAGTCAGCCCAAATTAGTCGAAAACTATCAGAGACAACAGTCTTTTTAACGTGCGGGCATGAACACACACAAGAGAATCCACACATCACTGTGAAATTTCTTAATTATATTTCATCTGTTACAGTTGAGTTCTTGCTTATATTTAAGAATGAAAAACTATCAAATAATCAAACCACAACTTCAGACGACATTCCGAGATACATTTAGCTCCACCAACCAGCACAGAAATGCTCAAATTTCATTCCCCGTTTAAGTTGAAATAACTCAAGTTACAATCCATAGAAGAAAGCAGTGATGGATGCCAACATTCTTAATCAGGAAAAGCAAAGAGCAGAATTTAAAAAGTATGCAAGAATATACACGTTTTCCTTGGAAGAATTCAAACTTAAAAAAGTTTTAGATTTGTCCCACGGTATTAAGAGGAGGAACCAAACGTGTTTTCGCCACTGTATGTCATGTAAAGAAAACCATCTTCGTCTTTGTGTTCGTCGTATACGGCAGAGATCATCGAAGCTGAAATGTCAGCAAATAGATAAGCCGAACACGAAAAATTAAGAACTAGGATGTCATATGGAGATTGTGTGACCTGTGGGTGGTAGAGTGTTCTTAACAAAAATGAAGATGGCCTTCTCTGCACTGAGCTTAATCCTCTTCCGAACAACATAAACAAATTGACCGACTGTTAGATCAGCAGGAACCAAGTACCTAAAAAGAAATAAGAAAAGCTATATGATCCCGGGAAGAAATCGAACAGAGACAGTTTAGAGGAAAAAAAAAGTAATAGTTAATACTTATCAAAAAAGTATTAATTGCTTAAAATGTTTAGCTGACTTATAAATAGTCAAATAACCAGGCTCTTGAATATGAAACACAAATCCTTACTTTTTCTTATCAATATCTGCGATATCGCTCCTGTCAGCCTTCTCCACAATCACCTAAATTAAATGACAGTATGCCTAAGTTTATTTGATATTTCGTCGAATAAAAGTGCAGAAGTGATATATAATTCTTACAGGTATTCTATCAGGGTACTTCTCCCAGATACGAACAGCTTCAGCTAGCCTCCATTCTAGAATTAGAATGAAGAATTCATTTAAAGATCAACATGATCAGTGAAATGCAAAATAAAAATGTTATAAATACTGAAAACACAGAAGAAGATATGTCTTTTAACAATGACAATTTCATCAGACAGTTTTTACTGATGAATCACATAGGAACTGCCAAATTGTGTCGACAATCAAAACCGATGGTAGACATTGATTATACCGTCGTATCATCAACTGGAAACTTTCATATCCACGGAGAAGATGGATAGAAACCTCACTAAAGCTCCACATTCAATATCACATTAATTTTTGTAAGCGTATGTCAAAAAGCATGGCCACCATTTTATCCAAAGTATCATAATTCCAAGACATCCGGATTGGAGTTGGAAGCAACGATTCAATGGTTTAAAAAAATGAAATTAAAAAAAAAAAGTAAAAGGCCATTATTGTACACAATAGTTAAAAAAATAAAATAAAATAATCGAAACTAAACAAATACAATAGCAAATTCGAAACAGAATGATCATTCATGCATCTACTATCGAAAATTTTAAACTAAATAGAAATAATTGTATTCTGAAATCCAAAGGTAAAGTAGGATCGGAATAAAAAAGAGTTAGCTAATAATAATCAGCTCCATCAACCTAGGCATTGGAGAATGCCTATGAAAGAATTGAGTTCTCACAATTCCTTGCCCTTTTGTTATTCAATTCCCTCTTGGAAAATGAACCAAACCAAAGTATCATACATAAAATGAGGCCTATAAGAAAATTTACATACGAAACACACACAAACGAATTTCCTTCCGAAAACCAAAAAAAAAAAAAAAAAGAAGAAAAAAAAAGCGACTTATTGTTCCTTCGGCGAGGAGGGACAGAGAGCACAAACCGAAGGGATGTTCGAGCTTGAAGGGACTCTTCGCCATCGAGCGGTGATTCCTTCTTCTGTTCCCAAAATCCAAAACAACCATCGTCGCATCAGTCCTTCAACACAAAAAATAGCATCAAAAGCGAGCAAAGAAAGAAGAGGAGGGTACCGAGAGTTCGATCTCCGAAGCTTACGCCGGAGGCGAGCGGCGATTGAAGGGGAAAGGGGAGATCACTTCTAGGGTTTTTATAACGGAGTTGATTGGCTGGAGGATGAGAGCACGGAACCGTAACGCTCAAGGAAGACGTGGACACGTTTGCCAAATTTAGTATTTCGTTTGTTGCTGATCTGGCGCTGAATCATCGAATATTTTATACGCGCTAACGGCGGTTGGGATGCCTATTAAATTTAGGGCCTAACCAACTAACGTTGACTTGACCATGTTTCGACCCAGTCAATCTAAATTGTCGGTTAAATTTAATTATTATGTTTCAGAAAATTTTGATTTTTTTTGCATCATATTTTTTTTTTTAAAAAACAAGTTTTTTAAAATGAGAATTACAATGAAATAAACTTATATACGTCGTATTTAAAAAATTCTCTCTTTTGATAAAACTATAAAATTTCCAAAATCTTGACTTCCGAAATCGTCGGAGCCGATCGCCTCCGCCTTCAAACCTTCAGGGGTCGTGCTTAACTGGCCGGAACTGGCGGCGGAGGTGCGGCGCCATGGAGCAGTCCCTGAGCTGCCGGCCGTCGCCAACAGTCCCCAACCGGCCTGGCCCATCCACTTCCTCCTCCTCCTCCTCTTCCCTTTCGCCTGTCACCGTGGACGACGAGGAGAAAGACGGCGATGGAGAGGAGCAACGACGAGCCTCAGCGGCGAAGGCAGCGAAGCGCTCGAGCCTTTCGGCGAACGACGGCAACCGCGGGCTCAGGTGCTCTCTCAGGCACTCGCCGCAGACGAAGCGGATGCCGCTGCGGTCGTAGGTGCCGCAAGGGGGGCTGCTGCAAATGGATCTCTTCGCCGTCGCCGCCATGGATTGGGATGGAGAGGAGGAGATGGAGCTTGATGAACGGCGAGGAGGAATTGATCGATCGAAATAAACAGGGAAAGGGATCGATCAACGTATGATATAGAGATCATGCAGGGAGAAATTAAGAGAGAATTCAAAAAAGGTCTATGAAGTAGGATAATCTGTTACAAGATTTAGCGGAGTAATTGCGGCGACATCGTGGAGATAATTTGCGAAGAAATAGGACAGATTTATGGTAACAAAGATTTTTTGCTATTTATTGAATATCTAATCTAAGAACTAAATCGAGCAAAATAGATATTTAAGTAACAATCTGATTATTTTACACATCTAATCTGATTTGTTTTTTTTTTGCTTTTTTTAAAAATAATATTAATAAATAATATCAGTAATTGCATATAAAAAAATATGGTCGGTTATATATGTATATATAAAAGGATTTGATTAGGTGAACGTCAAAATTATGAGCGCGCGGTGAACAGTGATTTCACTGTTCACGAGAGTAATTCGCCGATACACACACATTTTGGGCGCTCAACATGAGAGTCAAGCATGAACTCTCCTTATATGAACAGTACTTACAATGAAAATACTGTTCATGTGTACATTCATTTTGATATATATATATCCTATATGTATCTGATTTATTCTTCATCGTTCGATTGATCGCAATTGTATAGTAAAAAAGAAATATACAGTGATCCTCCACTTTAACTCTTCTCGCCCGAGCTAAATTCACCAGCGGGCAGTCGAATTCCGATCGAAATTTGGTGCCCACAATTCAATCGATACTTAAGTCCGATCGGATCACAGTCGGATTCCAATCGAGAAATGGTCTAATTGTGGCTGTCAGTGCCGCGACCACTGATACCCATAATCATGGACACTTTCGGTCAGAATCCGATCACAATTCAGTCGGCATCGAAGTTTGGTCGAATTGCAGGCGCCAATACCGCGACCATTAGTGGTTGCAATTCGATCGGAATCCAATCGCGATCCGATCGGCACCGAAGTCTAGCCAGATTATGACCAAAAACAGTCACGATTGCGACCGTCAATTGCCAAGCACTGACGATCGCAATCGTGGCCATTTCTGGTAGCAATTTGGACGAAATCAAGTCGCGGTCCGATTGGATTGCGATAGAAATTCAATCGTTTGTCGATTTTGTGTTGTCGTGCTCGGGCGAAAAGAGAAGTCGCCAGCGAAGATTACTGTACATTTTTCATTTGCGTACGGACGCATAGGAAATGAATGATGGGGATATATATATACACCAAGACGATCGATCTCCTACAAACACCCACATGTGAGGGCAAGCGCCCACGTGGCATGTGTTGACCATGCATGTCACGTAGACGCCTATTCTCACCTACGTACGTCGATGCACATGGGCGGACGCTTAGAAATAAACCTCTTTATATATATATATATAATGTTTAAATCTATTAATACTGAAAATGTATTAATTCTGTCCATGAATATTGTTCATAAAAAAATCAGAAAAAATATAATGAATTAATTAATGAATAACGCATTATTCAACCCAACTCTCACGTTTGGAATTTCGAGAAACAATGATTAACTTAAAATTTTAAAAAGCAATGTGAACTGTGACAGTATAATTGTTATCTTATCATTTTGACCATCACATTGAGCTCCTCTTGACAATATGATCGGTTATACACGATTATTGTTTTCATTGAGATGACGCGATGATAAAATATGGTATTATTTATAAAATGGACAAATTTCGATAGGGAATAAGGAATCTAAAATCTCTTTTGGTTTCAAATGGATCCCTCTACTTTACCATCGTATCAGCGGTTATTCTAAAAAGCTTTGAAGATGCGGGTGGTCACTCGCCCTTTAAGCGCTTCTAAGCGCTAAGCGGTCGCCTAGACGGTTTCTAAGCGATTTCTAGACGGTCAATTTTTTTAATATTTTAAATATAATAATATAAAAAAAAATTAATATATTAGAGGCGACACGCGTGTGCCCTCATTTGGCATGGGCGTGTCGCACATTTCTCACCGGCGCGACACGCCTGTGCCCTCATTTGGCATGGACGTGTCGCACATTTCTCAGGGTGTGTCGGTTGCGGTTGAGCGTTGGAACTCTGCCGTGTCAGTGCTTAATCGGTCGGTCGCCCCGATTAATCGCTCTGGGCGCCGATTAAAGCTGCAACGCCGCCGATTAATGCGGCGACGCCTAGCGGCGTCGCCTCTGTAAATGTCGGGGCGGTGGATGAGCGTCCACCGCCTACGCGCCGCCTAATCGGATAAAATCGACGATTTTTAAAACACTGATCAAAAGATTTTATCTCCTCTGTGATTTACCTCTTTTTCATCAGTGTCCTAGGACGAATGACACGAATGACAGAGACTACTAATTAGGTAGATTTCCAACAGATTATACACGATTACTCAGTTTGACTTTTTTTTTTCACAAAATAATAAAAAAAATAGAATTCTAAAAATAGAAAAAATAAAGAATTTTTAGTTTAGAAATATTTTTTATAATTTCTTTTTTTTAAAAAAAAATATGCTGGGTAGTTTTTTACAGCATGGGAGTTACGTTCTTCGCTAGCCCGCGACCTCGCCTACCAGATGACCGCCATCCGCAACGCCGTCGAGCTCAAGAAGACGCTCTCCGTCTTATACAACCAGCAACGGCAGGCAGAGATAACCGGCTGGATCTTGGAGATCGACGTCGCCGGGGCAGCCAGCCGCTCTCGGGTGATTAAATTCGATCTAATCGAGGCACGCTGCATTATTTTAACTAATTTAGATTTATATAATAATTTTTATTAAAACTGATATACAATTTTTCAGGACTCAAATAAATATGGACCATAAGCTAGCATTTAGAGAACACGATTTAATTTTGATAATTTTTAATTTTAAGGAACATAAAAAAATCATAAAATAACCTCCGAAAAGATCATTTTATAATTATGCAATTTAATTTTATATAATAATTTTAATCAAAATTATTGTATGTTTTTTTTAAGAATCAGCCAATAAAGGTGAAAGCCTAGAATAATTCTAAAAGCTACTTAAAATATAATAAAATTATTTTTAAAATTTAGACAATTTAAAATACTTTCGACCGAAATGATTATATGACCTTCCTTAGAAATACAATAAATATTGCATTTTGAAATTCAATTAGGTCAGGCTATACAATAATTTCAACTAAAATTACTAGGTACGGTAATTTTTATCGAATACATTTCAAGATTAGAACTGTCAATCTAGTGATTTTTCATGGATTTATTCCACAGTTATTATGAGGAAGATAAATCACAAAGGACCTTTAATCTTGACGCAATTGATCAGGATAAAGAAGGATCATTTGATGCCGAACAGAGAGGAATTTTAGATCATCCTCCGAAATCGATCAATGCTTATTTTAAAATGTCATTTGTCCCCATGAATACGTCGTTCTCGTGGAAACAATTTTTATCTAATACAAAACAGAGGTCATTTTTAAAATTTAATCAGTTTAAATTTATATAACATTTCAGTTAAAATTGTTCTATAGATCTCAAATTAACTGATGAATTAAAACAAGACTATTTTGAGTAGAAATTTAGTAGCAAAATTATAAAAATGCCTATCATCAAAATCTAAACCCTAAACCTTTACCACTTTAATTCATAGGGAATTCCATCTCACAATTCCATGACTATCCTTCATCTATGTCAGTTCGGAAGCATCCTAATTTCAGCAGAATGCTTTGGATTTGCACTTGAATCTGCTAAGAAAATTGAAAGATCAAGTTAAATATATTAGTTTATTGCCATAAAATTTTTTATTACCTTATACTAATATTACGTAATTGTGCTATAAAATCATTTTCCTAAATAAATAAATAAATAAGATAAGATAATTAATATACATGCTATTAAATTTGAAGACCAGGTATAAGGATGATACCCCTTTGTTGTTTAAGCTTATTGTCATAGACTTTTCATCAATTGAAATCTAGTAGGAAAATTATAAAAATGCCGATCAAAGCCTATTTTGAGTTTACTTGTCTTCAGCCAATTTATATCAGGGTTTGTTTAAGGCTCGAACCATATGAATTTTAGACAAGACTAGATATGGAATGGTTCGATCGATGTAGCTTACTTGAACAAAACCTGCTCTCTTTTTTTTTTTTTAAATTGGATTTTGCAAAATTATTAGGTCAATCCTACTTGGACGAGATAAGAATCGATACTCCCATCTGATACACGAGAAACATTTTAGTATTTGCAAGGTGTTAAGGTATTTTATTTTTGGTACTTGCAGGACCAGGGGATTAGAAAAATTAAAACTCATTTAAGTTCATCTTAGCACGCTTTAAACCATATCAAAGAAGCATGTTGAGGATTAACATGCTATTGAAACTGTATTTTGTTTAGGCCAGAGATTGAAATTTGGCACGCAAAGAGAACGAATGTTGAGAATTTTGTGAAGCTAAGCTGAATATGTTTTCTTCTCAGAAGTACAAAGCTGATTTTGGCTGCAGAATAGTATGGTAGTGGGAGCAATATTGGATTTTACACAACGAGAACAACTCACCACCATCTCGAACTTGAACTTGAACTTGATGAGAAAGTATAGGAACAACTATCACAGATTCATAAGCCATGCTCAAGAATTTAATTTTTGCAATTAAACTTCACTTGTCTTGGGAAAGAACTTTAGCTCCTAATTAATATGCCTAAGAAAAAGTAAATGGATAAATGTTGAGCTCTCACTCAAGGGGTTTAAGGGGATCACAAGTTTTTGTGCCCAACACCAACAAGTATTAATACTAAGGTAGTAATTTATCCCATGTATTAATGCTAAGGTTAGATTCTTGGGTATCTTATCTTCTTCATGGTTGGTGGAGCAGTCAATATAGGAGCTACAGTTCTGAGATGGTAAGGACTTAAAGAAATATCGAGGCTTTTAAATTCCAAAATTCAATAGCAACTTCAGTTTCTGTTTGTGGTGATTAAGGATGCTGGATGAGTCAGCACAAGAAGGTTTATGGGGGCAAGAAGCAAGGTAAATCAACAAATATCATAGGAAGCTATTGAGAGAAGCAAAATCAATATATACTATTAGATTATGGCTTGGTGGTCACTGAGGTTACAACTCAAGTGCTGTCATACAGATTTCTGGAGCAGTAGATGAGAGGTAATTCTGCAAGGAGGTAAAGAATGAGGTTACTATATCATGTTGCTCAAAAGGTGAAATTTATAATTTCAGATTAAAGTGTCTGCGCTAGTTAATTAGAGTGGGGATTACCAGAAATAATTTTTCAATGCTTCAAATGCAAACCGTATGATCTCTGCATGCCATTCCCCTAAGAAAAAGTTAAAGAGGCTCAAGGCAGTGTTGTACAAGAAGAGAGTTATTTGGTACATTCGATGTAGGTGTCACCAAGATTTGTGTTTGGGAGATGATTTAGAGGAGATCTAAGGAGTCCACATAATCAGATGCAGTCTAAAAGGGTTAATAATTAACTAATTTAAAAGGGGTACCACGAGAGAGCAACTAGTGAAATTATGGCGGGCGACTCGTGTTTGATAAAGTGTTTTGTTCACATACAGCACGAGATTAGAAAGGATACTGAATAGTTCAAGTATTAAAGCTCAAGATAAGCCTTGTTTTGTTTTTCTGGATTGTTGTAATCTGATTTGCACAGTTGTCAAAGTGCACCTGTAGATCATGAACCAATTCCAATTTCAGCAATCGCACAGTGGCAGCAATTTCAGGACATCAATCGACAATGAGTTTATAAGTTTTGCCAAGGAATTAGACTGCTGAAATGGGAGGAAATGAAATATAAGGCAAAATTTAGTTATGTTTTGTCTGCCAAAAACGATTGAATTCAGCAAACAATTATAATAATAACAAATGTATCTCTTCTCCTTACTTCCCAAATAAGGAAAGGAAAGATGGGTCATGGAAAACATTAGCTTGAGGGTTCAGACTGCAACTTAAAAATAGATTTTGGATTCCATGAATGTAGTTTTTCTTGATCTTGACATAAGCTGATATTGCTTGCAGGTTGGGCTTGCTTATTTCAATTATGGTGGCATTCTTCGCTGTCATTCGCAACACGATTAGTTCTTAAGGCAGGCAGGCCATATGGATTACAAATACAAGGAAAATTGCTAGTCGTTGATCGTCCATCTTATATGACTTCCTTATTTCTAACAGGAATGTGGTAGATTAAATTGTCACATATATGTACTGTTTTCTCAAATTTCTTTCCTATGCTGCCACATTTGCGAAGAAGAAATTTGGTTGTGCATAGATAAGTTACATTGAACCAAACATGAAGTAAATGAGCTTTTCCCATTGGCAACATATGAAATTATAGTATGTCTGCAAAAGTGAAACTAAAGTTTCATATAATTTAAAACGTTTTACAAGCTTAATAAAACACAGATCAAAAGCATGCTATGGCTTGGTAATTATTAAAGCATACAATAAATTTAACTCTCTACCTTTGTAAATCTCTTCTAGCAAAGCAGTCTCAAGTGCAATTGCTTAAACCATTTCTCAGACCTGAAACCCCCATCAATTAAAACAGTGATGTAGATGACTGATTTGGATGTGATTTTATTGTCAAATGTATGAACTCATGCATGTGTTCCTTAACAATGTGAGGTTTGATCTCTGAAATAGAGATTATGGTCGATGCCATACCGGCAACTCAATGTTTGTCGTGACAACCTAAAAGAGCTTTCCCGGCTGCTGAATTCCACTTCTCATCATTGCACAGAACTCTTCATAGTTGATTCTTCCATCCTGCACAAAAGTGGCACTCAGTTTTGTGTTTAATATGATCCACATTATCTAAACTGACGAAGAATTTACATTGTCAGTGTCGACTTCCATTATAATTTCTTTGATGGTTGCAAGATCACCCATTCCATGTTCCTGCATGGCCGATTCCAACTCATCTCTAGTGATAAACCTGTCAATCAACAGCAAAAGCAGATGAAGAGCCGAGAAAGAATTCTCATGAATCACCAGGAAAGAACAAAAGGCTCACCCACTGCTGTCCTTATCGAAATACTGAAAAGCTCTGTATAAATGTTCATCTCTTTCTAGTTTGTGTCTGTGCATTGTGGCGGTTATGAACTCAATGTAATCAATGGAACCATTTCCATCCACATCAGCCTGAATGAAATTCAAATATTATACGTAACATGATTCAAAGAAAACAAATGGCGATTCGAAATTTGCAAGTTAACTTAGTATTGTCGTCTTACGGCATCCATTAGCTGCTTTACTTCAGCTTCAGACAGCTTAGAACCAAGCCGAGCTAACCCGCTTTTCAGTTCTTCATACGTTATAGTGCCACTGTTATCAGTATCCATATTAGTGAACATCTGTTTCAGCCCTTTGATCTCTTCATCAGAAAGGTTTTCTGCTATGACCTGGAAAATTTTAGGCTTGCATTAGTTCTTAAACTCAAAACCTTAATTAAAAAGCATTTCTTTAATGATCAACCTTTAACGCCAACTTCTTGAGCTTGTTCATTGCTCTGAATTGTTTCATCCTTATGAGAACTGCACTGTCAATAGGTTTATCTGATGCCTCTCCATCTCTAAGCCATGGATGTTCTGTAAGACCAATTACAAAATCCTTGAATGTTCATAAATAACGGTCGTTAACCAGTGGACTAAAAGCAATAAACAAACCAAGTATTTCTGCTGCAGTAATTCTTTTCTTAGGGTCCTGTGTCAGCATTCTCCTCACAAGGTCTTTAGCGCTGTAAGATATTGAAGGCCAAGGTTCACTTTCAAAGTCGATATGCCCTTGTAGGATGGTAGTAAATATTGCTTTATCGGTTTCTGCAATTCAGCATACTGAATTAGCAAACCTAACAGAGATAATAATATGACTATGCTTTGACTGGCATTCTCATAAACATGCACTTACCAGCCCAGAATGGTGGCACACCACTCAAAAGAATGTACAATATAACTCCGGCACTCCAAATATCTGCCTCTTTGCCATAACTACGCCTTAGAACTTCAGGAGCAACATAATATGCACTACCCACTATGTCCCTCAATGGTTTCCCTTGAATTAGAAAAAAAAAAATCCAAGATCATGTCAGGTTTTATCCTTGCTCGCAAGAGAAAGAAATTCAAACCTTTTGACATAGCACATTTTCTTTGTTCATGATGTGTAACAGAGAGAATGTTTGAGTGTTTGATGTGTAATAGAAAGAAATCTTAATCTCACAATGGAATAGTTCTCTACATCTCAACAATTGATCTACAAGATATCTGTTTAATATAAACTTTGAATTTCGAGTATTTATAAGCTAAAAAAAACACAAACAAACACAAGAAGCTAAAAAATAAAAATAAATGAAGTAATCTCTTTGGCAACAAGTATTGTTTCTTGTAATTTTGCTGACCTTCCTCGATGAAAACTGAGAGGCCAAAATCAGTTGTCTTTAGCATGGCATTTTCGTCCTTGGTAGCCAGCAAGAAATTCTCTGGCTTAAGGTCCCTGTGCATCACCCCCATGAAATGACAAATGCTCACCACATTGACAATTGCCCTACAGAGAGTTGCAGCAGCCCTCTCAGAGTACTGCCCCTTGGCTATGATCCTGTCGAATAGCTCCCCTCCTGAGCACAGCTCCATGACAAGGTGCACAGAATCTCTACCCTCATATGCACCTTTGAACTCCACTATGTTTGGTTGCCCTGTGAGGTGCTGCATAATCAATATCTCCCTCTTGATGTCCTCCCGGTCACCCTTGTTGGTTAGCTTCCTCTTGGAGATGGACTTGCAGGCATACCGGAGGCCGGTGGCTTTCTCGGTGCAGAGGTGTGTCACACCGAACTGGCCACGGCCGAGTTCCTTCCCCAGCGTGTACAAGGACCTGACATCCTCAAAGGGCTTTCCGAGGATGGTGTCATGGACGACCAAAGGGGGCTTCAGGACGGGCGAGGGAGAGTGTTGGGTCGCCGTTGGCGGCAGGGGATGGGGTTGCTGCTGCTGGGAATGGCTGCTGTATTGGGTCTGTGGAGCTGCTGCCATGGCATTCTGCTTCGGTTCTTGTCTCCGCTGAGGATGATAGGACGGTGGTGTTGACTTTGGCTGCGAGTGGCCATTGGTTCTTCCACTTCCCTCACCACGGCGCGTGCCGGTGTTTTTGCTGAAACACTTGCCCATCTATCTCAAGATCTCAACAGCAGCTACAGAAATCGCACATCACAGATTCAGAAACTGAAAATATACTTCTGAGTTCAGGAAAAATACAGCGGCAGTCAAAGCTAGCCAAGCGAGAACCCTAGAGGAATATAAAGACTCCCGCTTTCAGAGGTGTTTCCATAGTTGCGAAACTCACCATCCGTCCTGTGACCAAATCAAGGAGCAGGGCATAGGGGAAAGCTACTTACCTGCTAAACAACAGGAAAAAGGTCTGCAATTAGGGTTAGCTTCGAGCCCTTTCAAGACACAACCAGACAAACGGCAAGATCCGACGCCAAAACCACCCTGCAAAGTGATTGATTGCGCTGGCCTTACGAATCGAGTTTGAAGCGACAGGAAAATGAATCAGGGACAGGGACGAGAAAAACTAACCGCTCGCCTGAATCGCGACAGTAACCAGTCGGCAGGAAGGATATCTGTAGTTTTCCAGCTGCTCGCTTCCGATCAATCTTTTCTCCCCGTTTTCGTCCTAAACTCTGCTCCTTTCGGAGATCGGAGAATCCATCGTCGAAGGCTAAGCTGCAGCCCGACGACAATCCGTCCTCTGTTCAGTTCCCTGGGGAAGAAGAAATATCATCTAAATCGAAAATATATTTGCTTTTATTTCGCTGATTTATTTACGACGCCGAGGAAACGAAAATGAAATGGAATATTAATTATCGCATAAGAGAAATGATTAACTGGAATCACGAATATTAATGTTGGGAAGAAAAAAAATAATAATAATAATAAAAATAATAGGAAGGAATGTCTTTTTGATTACGCGGTTTTGACTAAGTGGCAAGACCGTGGAGTTGTTGGAGGCAATTACATTTTTCATCGTCTATTCTTTTTCTTAAATAGTGAACTGGAGTCGTGCAGACGGAGAAACATCCACGTTCTTAATTTTTTTTTTTCAAAAAAAAAATACTATTAAAATAATATTCAAAATTAAAATATCTGTATTATAATCACTACAAAATCATAATTATTATTTCGATCGTACATAGTATTATAGCATCGTTAGAAGTATGAGTATTTTTGAAAAAAAAAAAAAATCAAAGAGGGATGAAATATTATTTTGATAATAAATGAATATATATATATTTTAAAGTTTTGCTCAATTATCGACGAGATTCACTGTGGCTAGTTTAGATTGACATGCATAGCTGCATCTGACTAGACAACCATAAATCATAAATGAGACCGTGATTGGAGATGTTCATGCCCAATATTATAGGAAAGGAAATTTTAACTAAGACCTCGAAAAATTTTGAATTAGAAAGAGATTTGTCAAGTGTAGAATTGTTCAAAGAAATAAGAATTAATTTTTGAAGATAGTAAAATTTATATAGATATTTATTTTTTCAATAATTTATTAAACAGTGCATGTAAAATTTAAAATTATCTAAACAGCGTCTCATATTTTTATATTTATCAAATAACGCACTTAATTCCCTTTTTATCTCTCCCGCCAAACAAACTTGTAGCATAGTGAAAATCTCGAGGCATTAGTCAGAATTAATCCCACCTGAGGTTGCATTGCTCACGGCGCGTAGTAGTCTTTGGAATTCAAATCCCACACGCTATGGTCTTTGGAATTCAAATTCGCGTCAGCGATAGTGATCTTCAAATCTGTTTTAATCTTTGAAAATTTAAATTTGCCACGGTGGTAGTGTTAAATTTTCAATTGTGGTGTTGAAATTAATCTGTGTAGTAGTAGTGTTGGAATTGTAAATTCCAACACCACAGTAGTGATATTGGAAATTTAAATCCGTCTGCGGTAATCTTTGAGATTTGTAATTATGATAAATATAAGTATGGAATCTTGTTTGGATAATCATATTTTTTATGATTTTTTTTTTATCTAACTGTGAAATTAATTAGATAAAATATATTTTTTTATTCCAAAAGAGATTCGAAAATCTCGTAGACCCCACATTTAGGAGATTCCGACCGACCTCCGAGCCCACACGTTGAACACGATTGAGTCGATGAATAAAACTCGTCGTTGACTAATAAAGTGAAGAGAAGCAACGCTTAGGAAGCTTACAAGTGCTCAATATAGACACATAGGACAAGAGTACTAATGGATCCCGTGGATCATGCCAATTCATTCCAGGTGGCGATGCCTTTTTTTTTATTTAAATTTTTATTTGATTAATTTTGAAGTTCGATTCGATTCTATAAAAATTTCTTTATCAATTATCAAAATAAATAGGAAAATACTCACATTGTGTCATCTAATATTTCAGCATTCTAAAATTTAACATCTCATTTTAAAAAAATCTTATAAATGAATCATAATTGAAAATCAAAATAAAAATATTTGAAAAATTATATGAATATTCGATCGGATCCACCGCGATGCCCTTTTAACGAACAACAAATGTGCGCTAAAATGAATATGTTACAAATCTAAATCCAACTGTTGTTTCTTGCACAAAATGCAAATACAACCTAATGCATGATTAATAATAATGCATGTGTTTAATGTGAGAGCAGAGTATGTTCTGATTTTTAAAATTGATTTCAGGTCCTAGACGAAAATGAAAAAATTATATCTTATTTTCACTATAAATTTTAAAAAATAGGTCTTATAAAATATTAAAAAAAATTTGAGCCATGGACGGACCCAACAGTCCTCCCCAGAATCGACTTTGTGTGAGAGGAGCTCGAAGGAGGTCTCGTTTGTTTATCTACTATTTATTTATTTATTTTAATTTTTAAATAGGTAATTTTGATTATGTTATTTTGTTGTGGTTGAGAAAAGATTAACTAAATTTTCTATTATGAAATTAGATCGACGATTCCAATCTTTTATGGAGAATGACTTTGCTCATAGAATCTAAGAATTAGGCTACATTTGGTACGGGGTAATGTAATCAACCTTGTAATGTAATCAAGTTTGTAATGTAATGTAATGTAATGTGTATACATTACTGTGTTTGGTTAGTGATTGGTGTGTAATGTTTGATTATAAAAATGATTACATTCGTTTGTTTGGTGTCCATATTTTTTATAATGAATGTAATTCATATTATTATAAAATGACAAAAATACCCTTATAAGGTTGTCGTCGATCGTCGGTGGGCACCGATCGATCGTCGCCCGGTCGTCGGCCGCCACCGGCCGTCGGCCGTCATGCCGTCGTCGAGTCGTCAGCCACGCCGCCACCGGCCGGTCGTCGGCCGCCGCCGCCCGATGGCATCGCGCCTTCGCCGCCACGGCCGTCGTCGGCCGTCGCCGTCACGGCATTGTCGCCGGCCACGGCCGGCGTCGATCGGCCGGTTGCCACGGCCGGTTACGCGCCGCTGGCCACGGCCGGCCGATGGAAAAATGCGCGATATGTCGCCGGCCTCGGATTACATTGTTTTTCCTTCGTAATCGAGATTACAAATCTTGGCTCTTATTTTGTAATGCGATTACATTACATTACATCTTTGAAATGTTACCAAACAAAGTAAATCATCTTATAATGTAATCCTATTACATTACAAGGTTGATTACCCCGTACCAAACGTATCCTTAGTGTGCAAGTAAGTGAATTAATAAATCACACCGTGTATATTATTTAATAATTTGACGACGAAAATAATTAATTTGGATGAAGTTACAAGTAACACATAGTTAAAGAATTTAAACTTTAAGCCTCCAATGGCACGATCCGTAAAACGGAACATCACATGTGATATAAGAGTCGATTCTGATTTTAAAATTAGATTTTAAGATTTTAGATGAAATTTAAAAATTGAATCTTACTTTTACTATAAAAATTAAAAATTAAATCATATTGAGCGTTAAAATTTTTTTACATTCTGGATAAGGATCTAATAGCCTTTTTTCAGAATCGACTCTGCATATGAATATAGTTCGATTCTCTATTAGAACAAATTCGTTTCTAAATTTTAAAAAAAAAATTGGACAAACGATCTTGGATAGGATATCGATTAGAAGTTTACTATCTCGGATGGAGTACATCTTTTGTTGGTGCAATCGACCCAGGTCACAATGGACCAAACTCAAGTTTGACTTGAGCAATATTTTGATGTTCAACAAAAACATATGACAATATGATTGTCATGGTAAAGACCAAGTCATGGGTACTTGACATGGAAAGTCAAAGTGAGACACTTGGCATTGGGAAAGTCTAAGTCTTGAGTACTTGACATGTAAAGTCCAAGCATGAGTCTTGGCAATGGAAAGTCCAACATGGATTGACAAGGAAAGTCCAAGCATGAGTCTTGGCAAGGAAAAGTCCAAGTCTTGAGTACTTGGCATGGAAAGTCTAACAGGGATTGACAAGGGAAAGTCCAAGCTTGAGTCTTGGCATTTGGAAAGTCCAAGGGGAATATTGGCAGCATAAAGTCCAAGCGGGAGTCTTGGCGGTATAAGTCCAATGGTTGACGGCGCAAAGTCCAAGCGGAAGTCTTGACAGCGTAAGCTCAATATGCCTTTGCGGTGCAGACACCACTAGTATGACAATAGCCGATGGAAGTACTTGAAGGCTAGCATATGGATGAACACGTCATGAATGACTTAGAAGGATCCGATAGGCATAAGGTTGATAGAGGTGGCTAGAAGGCTTAGGTCTAGACTAAGGGTGGTCTAGCAAGTATGGGGGCACCCTACTTGAGTTAAAACCTCATGTTTGATTGTATCAATCGAATGAGACTATGGTCAGTCGATTGATGTGAGTCAACTAGGGTTTGTCTGGGAAGATAGCCTTAACGATCGCCAACATCGATGGGCCGATCGGCCGATCGGCAGATGATCGGCCCGATCACGATCACGGTCGGGCTTTCGGGCACATAAAGCCTTTCAGTCGAGTGATCAGCCCAAGCACTCGACTGATTGAGCCATCAGTCGACTGATGGGTATGATCAGTCGACTGATGGTCTGCCCGTTGGAACTTATCCAATGTGGCACATGTCGTTGTCTCACAATGACTACAGGGACAGTCGACTGATGGTCTCGATCAGTCGACTGCTAGGCAAAATTCAGCCCAAATGCAAGTTATAAAGGCATCTCGGAAGGAGGAATTTTGGCATGATTTTCTTGGACGATTTGGAGCGATTTGTTGGTACAAATCAGGGTCTTCAAGGCTAGTCCAAGGCGATCAACAAGCAAGCATTCCAAAGCGATTGTTGTAAAGTTTTCTTTACTTTGTTTTGTATATTCATCTCATATTTGCTTGTATTTATTTTTTACTGTTGTAAGACTATTTATACGAGGTTTCTCCACCTCCGGATTGTTCCGAGAAAGAGTTATTTGTTATAGTGGTGTGTGATTGCATCGCTAGGGCTCTTACGAGCCCAATCTGAGGAGTATGAACCATTCGGTTCTGAACCACGTTACATCTTGTGTTGTGATTGTTCTTGTATTTATTTTTATTGTATATTTTGTATTTCCGTTGCGTATTAACATTTTGTAGCAAGCATGATCGAACGATAATCCATCGACAAGAGACGAATGCGCTATTCACCCCGCCCCCTCTAGCGGTCACGAAGGTCCCTACAATTGGTATCAGAGCGAGACCGCTCTTCATTTGGACTAACCGCCAAGAGAGCACCGCTAGAAGGTGAAGAAGAAGATGGATTTTGAAGAACAACAAGGATGAGACATCAACACGCCGATCCCATGTACCTTCTATGGACAAGAAGGGTTTAGACAATGGAAGACGAGGATTGAAGATTTTATGATGATGATGGACTTAGATGATTGGGCCACTTTGATAGAAGGGTTCAAATTTCCAAGAAGGCCTAAGGGAGGGTTCCTCAAAATGAAGAAGTGGACCGAAGAACAACTCCAAGGATTCGAGAGGAGTAATAAGGTAATCAAATTTTTGAGTGATTTAATTCCTAACGATGTTGTGTCCAAATTAGGAGGATACAAGGATGCAAAGGAATTTTGGAGTGAATTGGCCAAGCTCCATGAGAACCCTCAACCGGTCCAAGAGTTCGAAGAAGAAGAATCCTCATCCTCACAAGCAAGTGAGGATTCGAAAGTTGATAGGGAATCAACATCTGGATCTGGATCGGAAGAGGAAGAAGAAGTGGAAGAGGCCTCCACCTCTAGGATTGAGGAGGAGGAGAGATCATCTTCAATACCGGAGCCAACTCAAGATGAACCTTCTACCTCCGGTCGAGAAGATGAAGAAGCCCAAACATCCACCAATGACTTAGGTAACTCAAGCAATTTAGTTAATAGTAAAAATCATATAATTTGCTTTGAGTGTATGAAAAATGGACAGTACAAGAGTAAGTGTCCTAAAAGGGTCGAGAAGGCTCAACCGACTCCAAAGGTCAAGAATGTCAGTGCCCCCACAATTAAAAGTAAGGAGCATGTGATTTGCTTCAAATGCAATCAACAGAGCCATTACCGGAGTCAATGCCCCAAGGGGAAGAAAAAGACCTAAGAGGGAGCTAAGGCAAACCCTAAGGTAACTTTTAAGTATGCTTCTTCTTCATTTAGTTATCAAAAGCATGCTAGAAATAATATTAGCAATCTTGATACTTATCATAAAGAGCATGTTAGAAATAATAGATTTTATTGTCTAGGTGCTAAGAGTGTCAACCTTAGAAATAAGGAAAAATTTGGAACTAATGTCCCTAAAAATATTTTACCTAAGGCAAGTATTAAGAAAATAGAAAATCATCTAGGTTTTAAACCAAAGAACCATAGACACATGCATAGGAAGTCTCATGTCCAAAGAATAGATGAAAAATAAAAAATTGGACAATTAGAGTTAGAAAATCAAGCCTTAAGGTCAAGGCTTAAAAAACTTGAGAAGACCCTTAAGAAAATGCAAAACCAAATGCAATGGTCAAATAGTCAAAATCTAGGATATATGAGTCAAAACCTAGGGGTTAGAAAGCAAGGTCCCACCAAGGGCAAGAAAGGTTTGGGTCACGAACCTAAGCCTAAGGAGACATACCATAGTGTTCCATTTGATTATGGAATACAACCTAGGTCTAGGAAGACCAAGGTTACTAGGGAAGTCATCCCTAAGGGTAACCAAGGTGTATGCCTAGTGGCTAGGGTTTCAAGGAAACCTAGGGAGGCCACTAAGAAGGTTACAAGGGGAGTCACCCCTAGAGTTAACTTAGGCAAGACCAAGATGACCAAGGCTTCTAAGCCTAGGAGGGTCATTAGGAGGGTATCTAGGAAAGTTATCCCTAGTGAATACCTAGTAAACCCAAGGAGCTCCAATAGGTATTGGGTTCCTAGGAGCATGATCGATTCACGCTAGATGTGTTTAGGTGTACCATCATTGAATGAATAGGTAGTTAATCTAACCGTAGTAAAGGTGACACTTTAGGTTATTTTCAAGGTTATGGATACCTTGGAAATAGATTTAAATTATGATCCTAAAAGAGTTTAGGATATGCCAATATATTTTTTGAGATTATGAAAAATCAATCAAATTGACACAATTTAGTTTTAGAGGTTGTAGTGTGTCATTTTGGATTTTTGACATACTTGGGAGATAATTGACAATATGGCAAAATGGACTTAATAATAACAAATGACAATTAACATTAAAATTTAGGTATTATATACCTTTATATTTTATTTGTCATATAACATGTCATGACATCATATTTATCTTTATCATATAAAATATCATGAGTATGTTTAGGGTTAGTTTTTAAGGTCATGCATATTTAGATTATATCATATGTCATGATATCATGATCATTGGTCATATTTATTTATGTTATCATTTATGTAATGATCATTCATGCATTAATAAAAATTGAGTTAAGGACAATTGACATGACTTGAAGTCCCATGTATAAAGGAATCAAGTAGGGTTGTCTTAGAAAATGCATGAAATCCTAGATTAGGAGAACAAAACTCACATCTCACAATCACATTAACTTGTGTGTGTTTTATACACCCTAGATACATGTGAGATGTTAGGATATGAGTTAAGTTCAAGGTGCATAGTTTTTGCATCTATATGAACTAAAACTCATCTTACATTATTTATGGATCATGGAGAAAGCTAATGTGCAAGTTATGTGCATTGAGCTCATTGATCATGATCCAATATAAGGTTTTAAAATCATTTTAGAAAATCTTGGTGAAGTCTATCTTTTGATAGCAATCATCATTGATGAAATTGATACAAAGTGAGCTAAAACATTGAAGTTTTTCTTCACTTTTGAACTTTGTGTCAATTTCACTATTTTATAGGTAAAATATTTTTTAAATATTTTTCATCCATTGTATTGCTTATAAGTAATATACGTATGAATTTTCAAGATTTTTCAAAATACGTAGAATTACTTATGATTTTTCAAAACTGGCTTCTAATAATTGGAAATCGATCGCCATCCATGGCGATCGATGTGAACGATAATGATCGTGATAGTGAAAGAGTCGACTACCAATACTGATTTCGGGAAAACAAGGTATGTTTAGCCCATTTTCAACTATAGTAAGGTTCCCTAACTGCTCTTAACCCTAGGACATGCTTTAGGAAGCATTATAAAGGTTGAAAATCCATTGGATATAGATTAGGAGAGTTGTTAGAGTGATGTATCAAATTTAAGGTGTGGAAAAGTTCAATGTTGAACTTTGAACTTTATTTTTGATGGTTTAGAGTTCCTATTGACTTAGGGACTTCCCAAGGACATTATTAGTGCAATGGTCAAGGGGGAGCAAGCCTTTAGAGGGAGGTATCCAGCATGGGATGATGGATGTTATTTTTCCTCATGAGGGGGAAAAATGGGAATTTGAGATGCTTAATTTGGAAATTGGGAGAGTTTATAGGAGTGTCTCTCTTTAGTGGTATGAGATTTATCACTAGGAAGAGTGAAGGCATCCTAGGTATTTTTGGACAAAGGGGGAGATTGTAAGATCTCATTAGAATATGAGACATTGATCTCATTGGAGAGAACCTTTTTTATGTTAGTTAAAAAGGGAGAGAAGGTAGAATTATCAATTTGGAAAAATTGGTAAGGGAATTTGAGTTAGGAGCCTAACTCAAGGGTGTTTTTGTCAAACATAAAAAAGGAGGAGATTGTTGGTGCAATCGACCCAGGTCATGATTGACCAAACTCGAGTTTGACTCGAGCGATGTTTTGATGTTCGACAAAAATATATGACAATGTGATTGTCATGGTAAAGACCAAGTCATGAGTACTTGGCATGGAAAGTCCAAGTGGGATACTTGGCATTGGGAAAGTCCAAGTCTTGAGTACTTGACATGTAAAGTCCAATCATGGGTCTTGGCAAGGGAAAGTCCAACATGAGTTGGCAAGGAAAGTCCAAGCATGAATCTTGGCAAGGGAAAGTCCAAGTATTGAGTACTTGACATGGAAAGTCCAAGTGGGATACTTGGCATTGGGAAAGTCCAAGTCTTGAGTACTTGACATGTAAAGTCAAGCATGGGTCTTGGCAAGGGAAAGTCTAACATGGGTTGGCAAGGAAAGTCCAAGCATGGGTCTTGGCAAGGGAAAGTCTAAGTCTTGAGTACTTGGCATGGAAAGTCCAACAGGGATTGACAAGGGAAAGTCCAAGCTTGAGTCTTGGCATTTGGAAAGTCCAAGGGGAATATTGGCGGCGTAAAGTCCAAGCGAGAGTTTTGGCAGCGTAAGCCCAATGTGCCTTGACGGTGCAGACACCGTTAGCATGACAATAGCCGATGGAAGCACCTGAAGGCTAACGTTTGGATGAATAAGTCATGGATGACTTAGAGGGATCCGATAGACGTGAGGCTGATGGAGGTGGCTAGAAGGCTTAGGTCTAGGCTAAGGGTAGTCTTGCAAGTATGGGGGCACCATACTTGGGTTAAAACCTCATATTTGAGGTGTATCAGTCGACTGATGTGAGTCAACTAGGGTTTGACTGCGGGAAGATGGTCTAACAATCATTGCCGGCAAGATTAGCGATCGATCTCGGATCGGCCGATCACGGTGGGCTTTCGGGCACGAAAGCCTTCGGTCAGTGTCGGGTGATCACCCAAACACTGATCGAGCCATCATCGATCGATGGTCCGCGGTGGAACTTATCCAACGTGGCACATATCGTTGTCTCACAATGGCTACAGGGGCAGTCGAATGATGGTCCCGATCAGTCGACTGCTAGGCAAAATCCAGCCCGAATGCAGGTTATAAAGGCAGCTCGGAAGGAGAGATTTTGGCATGATTTTCTTGGACGATTTGAAGCAATTTGCTGGTGCAAATCAAAGTCTTCAAGGCTAGTCCAAGGCGATCAACAAGCAAGCATTCCAAATCGATTGTTGTAAAGTTTTCTTTACTTTGTTTTGTATATTCATCTCATATTTGTTTGTATTTGTTTCTTACTGTTGTAAGACTATTTGTACGAGATTTCTCCACCTCCGAATTGTTCCGAGGAGTTATTTGTTATAGTGGTGTGTGGTTCCATCGCTATGGCTCTTACGAGCCCAATCCGTGGAGTAGGAACCATTCGGTTCCGAACCACATTACATCTTGTGATGTGATTGTGCTTGTATTTATTTTCATTGTATATTTTGTATTTCCGCTGCATATTAACGTTTTGTAACAAGCACGATCGAACGATAATCCATCGACAAGAGACGAATGCGCTATTCACCCCTCCCCCCTCTAGCGGTCATGAAAGTCTCTACATCTTTGGCATTAGATCTAACTTATAAGGATAATATGATCATGTTGCGGGACTTAGTCGTTGGACAATGAGTACTTTCCTAATTTATTCTGTGGTCGATGGAACATATATCACCTATGTTGTGGATCGATTATCTTTAGGATTAATCTGTATACTTAGTACTAAGTAAAAAAAAACTTTAAACCACTGGGACACGAGCGAAGCCAAGTGGAAGCTTACTTGGACGTTAGTCCCGGAGAAAAAATATTTTTATACTGAATCACAGTGTGTGTGTGTATATATATATATATATATATATATATATATATATATAGAGAGAGAGAGAGAGAGAGAGAGAGAGAGAGAGGATTTAATCCGGAGTAAAAAAATTAATAGACGATTAACTCAAGAATTAACCTCCTGCACTAAGATTCGTACAAATTAAATGTATATAGGAATCCAACTAGTAGCCAGTGGGGTTAGATTATTTATATATGTTTTTTAAATTTATTTTAATGATCGACATAAATTTTTTATGAGATTGTCGGATTAAATATTTAAATTATAAAAAAAAATAAAAATAAAAATAACCGCCATTATCCCTGCAAAAAGAGCAAAGATTCAAAAGGGTTGAGTCGGTTAAAATATTTAAAGGTCTTTTTAGAGTTTTTGCAAGCTCAACTTAATTAGCGATGCAATTATTGTTTTTTCAAATTCGAAGAAGAATTCCGTATCCAATTCGAATGGAAAAAGAATACAAAGAAATTTTTTAGACTCCATAAAATAATTAAGTAATTGAGTATGAAATTTTTTAAATTCTAATAGGGAAACCGAATCTAATATAATCCTAATAGTAATCTATCTGAATATCCTATTAAAATTTAATAAATATTCATATTTTCATCTAAATCATTCAAATTTAAAAAATATTGTTTAATAGAATATTTGATAGGATATGAACCCTCAATTTTTGGATGGATATAAAGAGAAAGATGAAAATTGAATACTCTATGAAAATAAAGATGAATATAATAAATGATGATATGGAATCCGATTTTTTTGTATGAAGGTAAATATATATATATATCATCAAAGAAATGTACGATCATACAATAGCCAATCGGATACAATAGACTCACCTAGTCTATGTCCCAAAATACACTATCACCTATACATCCATCAAAATAAATCTCCTGCCTGTGTCGTGGGAGCTCTGTTGTCACCAAGGCTTGTCTGCCATGCCAATCCCTATCCAATCTTGTCCATACCGACAGTCGCATATGTCCTCTCCAGGTCCATGAACCCACTTTTAGCAAGTGGTTAACTGTCAATGGATTTGCAATATCTTTATCGCGAGTTGTTTGTTGCAGACTAGATAGATTATTCTGGTGGATCTATTCACTCTGAGGGACTTATTGGCCAAGCTCCAGCCATAAATGAATTTGGTTGATCTTTACCGTGAGTCGTTTGTTGCGGACTAGATAGGTCATTTCCGATGCACCTATTCACCTGTATAGGCTTTTTGGTAAAGCCTAAAACCTAAACGGATTTGGGGAGTCTTTACTGCAAGTCGTTTGTTGCAGAATAGATAGATTTTTATGGCGGATCTATTCACCATCAAAATCAAGGAGGGAACTTTTTTTTTAGTGGAAACATAGGCTAAGGGGCGAGCGACTCTTGTCTATCCGTCATTTTTTTTACACTATATGAGATACATCTATCAAGACTCTATATACATGAATTTGGATCCTCCGAAGGATCCGGTCCATGTCAAAATGATCTCCCTCAAATATGATTCCATTTCTAGCCCTCCAAACAAAGTGAACCAATGCCGCTAGAGCTATGTGTCGTGCCCTGTACCATACTGAGTTTCCTCGATAATGTAACCTAAAGATGCGCAACATGCATCTGTATGTACTCATCTCTACTCTCACATGTAGCCACCCTCTCATCCTTCCCCACAACTGACTAATAGGTCTGCATCTGAAAAATACATGATCCTACGTCTCCTCCTCCAGGCGACAGAAGGCACATCATCTGTCCTTGAGGTAGCTCTGGCGGTCTCGAGTAGATAGTTTCCCATTTGCCAGCAACCAAAGTGTGAATCAATGGCTTGGTTGAATATCCTTTCGTCATACTATCCTGACTCAAGGCTTCCGCGATCTGCACTCTCTAAATGATCATACGCCCACCCTACCCCTCCAGGGGTCCGGCTGAACCATGCAGTCAGTGTGTGTGATGCAACACTGGGGCTACCTTTAGTAGCCAATATATTATCTCTGATGTATAAACGTCTCTTCACTAGCGGGGAGTCTATGTGTTGTGTTGTCCAGTCTCATATGCTAGACTGTCGAAGGTATTGATGATGCACCCAACGCAACCATAAAGTGTTCGACTTGTCCTGTATTCCCCATAGAACCTTTGCTAGATGAGCAAGGTTCCAAGACTTCAAGTCCCTCAAGCCAAGACCTCCTTCCTCCTTCGACCTACATATCACTGACCATGCAATTTGGGGGGGGGGGGGGGGGGGTTCTTGCTCGTCCACATGAAAGCCCTACACATGCTATGTATGCACTCTATAACTCCACTCGGTAGGGGTAGTATGGATATCCAATAGCACTCAACACCCTACAGTACCGATGCAATGCGCTATACTTTCCCAGCATAGGAGAGGGTTTGCTTTGGCAATGAACTTATTTTTTTGAAGAGGGCATCTAGCAGCATGTTGTATTCTAAAATTTTGAGCTTTTTGGATGCCAATGGGATTCCCAAGTATCTGAAAGGCATCTCCCCCTCCTAGAGACCTGTGATGGTGCGTATTTGTTCCTTGGTCTGGCCATCTATCTCAGGCATGTAGCAGTTTGACTTGACTGTATTTGCTGTAAGGGCAACCACCTGTGAGAATTGTGCAAGACAATCTACTAGGCATTTTTCTAAAGGCACATCACCTCGGGGTAGGAGCAATAAATTATCTGCATATATGAGGTGTGCTATCCTCAGGTGCTCACATGCAAGGTGAAATTTGAAATCATCTCTTATGGTGGAACGTGCTAGTAATCTGGATAGATACTCCATGCATATATCAAATAGTTAGGGAGAGAGTGAGTCTCCTTGCCTAAGTCCCCCCCCCCCCGGAAATGTCTATGCATTCCCATTAATCACTATAGAGAACGATTTGGTGCGATGCATTCTTTGATCTATGCAATATAAATGGCTGGGAACTGCAAAGAGCTGAGTATATCCTGTATGAAATCCCAATGCACTGAGTCAAAAGCTTTTTGTAGGTCAATTTTTAAAGTACATATTGGGGAAATTCTTTTTCTGATGTAGTGGCGTAATAGTTTCTGGGCTAACTAGATGTTATCCATGATAGTATGCCCCTTAACAAATGTTGTTTGTGCAGGGTTCAGTAAGTGATATGTGACATTTGATAGTCGACCTGTAAGGATTTTGGAGATGACCTTATGAAAGAATGTGCAACAAGATATGAGTTTGTAGTCTTGCACCTTGGTGGCATGCCCACTTTTAGGTACCAGGATGATGAGTGTGTGGTTCCATGATTTGAGGAGCTTCCCATTCAGAAAAAATTTCATTATTGATGATGTGAAATCCTGCGCAACTATGTCCCATGCCTCTCTGTAAAACTTGGAGCTATATTCATCTGGCCATGGTGCTTTGAGGTCACCTATGTCAAAAAAGCGCAGCCTTGATCTCCTCGGTAGTGGGCATCCGAATGAGTTGGAGTTTCTAATCGGAGGTGAGTACTTTCCCATGTTGCATGCATTCACCTTGAAATGTGGCGTGGTCCCTCTGTCTCCCTAGTTGGGCTTGAAAGTAGCTTGTGAATTCCTGCGTCACCTCTTTAGCTTCCATGGTGATCTCCCCGTTCATTTTCTCCACTGCTACTATCTCCCTTCACTTGTTGTTTCTTTTGACTAAAGAATGGAATAAGGGTGTGTTCCGGTCCACTTCCTTGAAATATTTATGTTTGGCCTTTTGGAGGTAGAAGAGTATTCTGCTTGGGCTAGTTTGTATGCTTCTTGTTTTGCCTCTTTGTAGTGATCATCCATGATATCTTGACCTAGACCACTATGCTACAGATTTTCAAGGTGCACTTGGGCCCTCTTGGATCAACTTTGGATATGTTGGTAGTGTTGTTGATTCAAGGGCCTTAATCCCCTCTTAAGTGTGGTAAGCTTCCGTTTGAGCTTATATTGGGTCGTACCATGTTGTAGCTTGACTCCATTCATCTTGCACCAATTGCTTGAAATGAGGGTGTTTATTCCACATGTTAAAGAAATTAAATGGTTTGCCTTCCCAGGATTGGTTCTAAAAAATGATAGCTAAGCATGTTGCATGGTCTGAGTATACTTCTGGGGTTCTGAATTCTACAAAACTACTGAGTTCCTGCTCTAACCATAATCTGTTAACCATGGCCCGATCCAGCTTGCTTACCACCCTTCCATTTGTCAATGTGTATCGACGTCCCATGGACCGTAGGTCTTCCACCCCTACGCTCATCACAAATTCTTGGAAATCTATTATGGTATATGATGTAACCTCACTGCCTCCTTGCTTGTTTACTGGTGAGAGGAGGGAATTGAGATCCCCAATAATGAGTCAAGGCAAATCCATTATGTCGGCAGTTTGCTGAAGGATTGCCCACATAGCTCTCCGGGAAGGCATGTTGAGCTATCCATACACGAAAGTGATTGCATATTTCCTTATACCATCCTTGATCATGATAATAGTGTGCATGAATTGGTCCTCCCATTGTTGGATTGAGAGGGAGATGAGCTATGGATTCCATATGAGTAGCATTCGACTTCGGTGCAGATCACCCAGCTGCTGAGCTATTTCCCAATATTGTAGGTTGTTGAATTTAAGAGTTTGGTAAGCATGATTAGTTAACTTTGCTTCCATGATGCATAACACACTTAGTTTGAGAGATTGGAGGAGTCTAATGACTTCCCTTTGCTTGAGGTCAGTATTAAGGTCTTTTACATTGCAAGCTCCTATCTTCATTTAATTGGCACGACACCTGCCGACTACTTGATTTCCATTCTGTCCTTGCCTCTTACTGCCCATTGGATGTGTGGTAGTGTTCCTCTGGATTCCTATGAAGTCCTCCTCTTTGTATTTGTTGTTCAACCATGCTGGAGCAGCTAGACCCACTATGATAGTGTGAGACATTCCAGCCTTCTGTTCTTGCTGCAATCCCTTCTCCATATCTGCCTATGTGTTTCCATCATGTATGGGTTGTAGTGGAGCTACTGGAGAGATTTATCCTTCCTCCTGCTCTATACCCTACCGAGTGTCAGCCCTGATTTCCTAGCAATGTTGTTCTTGCTGTGCATGATTCCCTCCCTTGGCAAGATTCAGACTAAGTTGCTGGAAGGTCCTATCTATTTCCAATGCTACTTTTCTCTTATGAGCTATTGATCTTGTCTGAATTTTCCATGGACTTCCATCTTCAATTGCCACATTCTCTAGATTCTGATATTGCCCAGTCTATAGTTGTGCCTTTGTCCCTACAGCTTATGTTAGTTTCCTTTGGGGAGTTGTCTGAGGAAAGTTGACAGTGCATTGAACTCTTGCCTTTATGGTGCCTTGCCTGTGAGCAGAGTCCCTTAGCATTACAACACTTCAGATTTGTGTGAGAGGGTGTGCTTTTTGAGGTTTGTGGGTTTTTGGCTTGCTGAAACTGGTGTTCCTATTGTTGTTTCTAGCATATCTGACATTTCTAAAACTGTCCCCAACGTCAACTGTTGGCCTAAATTTTGATGTGTCATATCCCTTGTCATTTTCCTTGAGATTTGGTGATCCATTGGTTCATTGGTGGATGTTTAAAACCTAGGGAAAGCTGCCCCTGATACTGTGTTGGGCATTGGCGCAGTCTTCTTATTGTTCACTGCCAACCCCGACTCCTCAGGTCTTAACAAGGTTGTTTCCTTTTCCTCAGTGGTCTACAGTTCCTTGTTCTTCTGGCCCTTGCCTTGTCTCCCTGCCATCATTTTATCCGCCTTGCTGGTTATGTATTTATCAGGATCTATATCTGAAACTGCCAGCCCTGTCCTTGCCTCTATGCCTGTTCCTGTAGTCAGCTGTTGTCCTGATTCTTAGTGTGCCACAAGCTGTGTTATTTGGTCAGGTGTGTGATGGAGCAAGGTTGCATCTATGGTTGTTAGTATCCGAGGAGACGTTGACACTGAAACTATACTAGGCATTGAAACTGTCTGCTTGGGGTTAACTGGGTTATCATTTTTTCAACCCTTAATGGATTAGTTATCATTTTTGCAGTATCCTCAATTCTCCCTGTGCTTTGACCATTGCTTTGTCTTCCTACCATATTTTTATCAGTATTACGACCCCTACTTCCTTCTGGGCAGTCTAATTTGGCTAGAATTCCCTGGATTTGTAACTGATAATGTAACATGCCAATTTCAATCTGATTATCCTTTGTAGTTGCGGCTATTTTTGAAACATGGCTATCACTTGCAACTTCTGTTTGCTCAATCCCCTGGTGGTTGTTGCTACTTGTAGGTCTTGGTGTTTCTTTCTTCACATTGGTGGTTGTTAGACAAGGTTGCATGCTGGTGTTTATTGACCTTAAGGTGCTCAGCTTTGTCTAATATTGTTTGACAGGTTCTCACATTTTGGTTTATGCTCTTCACCTGAGCAGTTACTCCTTGTACTTCCCCGGCTGGTCCCTCATCTTTAGATGCCCACTTCCTTGAGTTAGCACCCTGAGTGTGTAGCCCTATTGGTGCATTTCTGGTGGTCCCCTTCACTGCTAAGGAGGCATGCCCAAGGAGTTCCTGTTGAGTATCAGTTAGGTTCGGTTGTGTGCCAATATCCCTACCGACATTTGTGCTGATGGCCCTATCATAGGATCGTATAACGTCGTGCCATGGACATCTAACACATTTGACTTCTCCTATGGTTTCCCCAGTGTAGTTTGGTCAGGTATAGGACAGTGGATCTGATAATGTCAATCTATCAGCAATTGGAGTAAAGTTTCAGTTTGGTTTTATACCGGAGTTCCAATTCAACCTCTTGGTCATCCGGTAAGATGATTTCCATAGCTAGTGGAGGTGGTTGCGTGATATCAATTTCGACTAGAACTCACGCATAGTTGACTCTTTCTCTATTCTTCGTAAATCTATCAATGAATAGGCGGGAGCCGATCTAAGATGATATTTTATTTAGGGCAGATGTGGACCAACAATCAATTGGCAGGCCATGAATTTGCAACCATAAGGGTGTTGGATCGAGCGGATCGCTAGAGGGGGGGGTGAATAGTGATAAAAGCTTTTCGTCGAATTCGTTTCAAAACACAAGTAAATGCAGCGGAAAGATAAAATGAACACAATAGGATTTTACTTGGTTTGTAGTCTACGGTTACTATTCCAAGACTCTAGTGGTCCTTGACCACGCACGGAGGACAAATCACTAACGAACTCCTCCTCGTTAGAGGTAGAAGTTAATCGAATACACAAAAAACCAAAGCTTGAGGTAGAGGGACACTCCCCCTCTCCTCGTTGCAATAAAAGCTCATAGAATAGAAAGTAAATACAAGAGTTAATGGACGACTTAAAAGACTTTTACCGATGACCAAATGGATGGAGGCTTGAGCTTGTGTCGTTGGCGTTTCTGTAGCACTTCGTCGTCGTGGAGTCGTTGGAGTGTCATCACATTATGGAGGCTTTAGGGCACTTTTGAATTGATGAAAAACCTTTAGAGAAGCCCTCCTTTTATAGTTTTTGAGCCCCTCATAGAGTAGATCTTCAGTAGACCTGTCAATTTATGTTGGGCCCGTCGGGTTGGCCCGCCCCGCCAAAAAATTTAGGCGGGTTGGGTTGAAGTTTTATTGATTTATTTTTTGACGGGCTTAAATAAATTAACCCGCATAGAATCTGACCCGCGGTGGGCTGACCCGCGGCGAGCTGACCCACGGCGGGCTGGGTCAGCCCGCGGGCTGAGTTGGCGATTCGTGGATCGCAAATTCGCGAATCGCAATTTCCCAATTCCCGCAAGTAGCAAAATCGGATTCTCATTTCTCAGCTCGCGATTTCCCATTTTCCCTCGTGCGATCGTGTAAACCCTATTCCCTTCCGGCCTTCCCTTCTGCGTCTCTATCTCTCCCGCAGTCCCGCTCTCCTCCGCGGCTCAGCCTCTCTGCCTTCGATCTCTTTCCCATCATATCATCCGCCTCGCGACCCTCGCCGATCAGGATCATCACTTCAATCTCCGCCTCTCCGGTCATCCGCCTCTCTCGTGACCCTCATCGATCGACCATTACAAGAGCTACGACGTTCCTCAAGAGGGTGGAGTTGCAGTTCAACACTCTCACCAACAGCGCCACCACTTCCTCTGTCTCTTCCCGAATCCCGCCTCTTCTCGCTGGTAATTAATCATAGCTCATCACCTCCCTTCCATCCGTTTTTTTTTGTTGGTGAATTAAGTGAGAGTTTTTTTTTACCGCTCTACCACTGCAGAGGAATTTTTATACCATCTCTAGTCTCTCCAAGCTATCAACTCGCAATCCCTGCCTGGCTGCCTGACTGCCTCCCCGATCTGGGAGACTGGGACCTTCGACTCCTGTTTAAGGTAAGATTTTTTGCTTTCTTGCTTACTTCATTATATTTTCCTTCCTTTTTCTATGTTTTTATTTTGCACGGCCTCTCTAATTGATTTTGTTTGAAACTATTTTTTTTATTACAGATTGATTTGGAAATAAATTCTGCTTCTCACGATCAAACTATTAGTTTAGACACTGATGAATTGGAAAGTGCTAAGCAAAATAAGGAGTCCATTAAAAAATCTAGAGAAACTTCTGATATTTGGGTGTATTTTAAGAAAATCGAAGGGACTGATAGTATAAATAAAGCTGAATGTAATGGATGTAAAAAATAATATAAATGTGGAGGTAAACTTTATGGAACTTCTACATTATGGCGCCATATCAAAACTTGCAACAAATTAAAGTTCCATGACATAGGACAAATGATTCTTGATCAAGATGGGAAGATGAGGTCTAGGAAAATAGACCAAAAGGTTTCATGTGAGTTATTGGCTTGTGCAATCATCAAACATGATTTATCATTTTCATTTGTTGAGTATGACGGTATTAGAGCTTGGATGAAGTATTTAAATCCTGATGATGCTTGTATTTCTAGAAATACTCTTGTTTCTTATATTAACCGAATCTACTTGAGGGAGAAAGAGAAATTGAAGTATGTTTTGGCTACTATTCAGAATAGAATTTGTTTAACTTCAGATTTGTGGACAGCATGCACTAGTGAAGGTTATATTTGCTTGACTGCTCATTTTGTTGATAATGACTGAAAATTGAACAGTAAAAAACTTAATTTTTCTCATATGCCTCCTCCACATTCAGGAGTTGAATTAGCTACAAAATTATTTGAATATTTGAAGGATTGGGGGATTGAGAAAAAGGTTTTTTCTTTGACATTGGATAATGCATCTAGTAATGACAATATGCAAGTTCATTTGAAAGAGCAACTCTCTTTCCATGATATCTTATTGTGTGATGGTGAATTTTTTCATGTTCGTTGTTCTGCTTATATATTGAATCTAATTATCCAAGAAGGTTTGAAAGTTGCTACTGTAGCCTTGAATAAAATTAGAGAATCGGTCAAGTATGTTAAAGGTTCACAGACTAAAATGAAGAAGTTTGGAGAATGTATACAAGCAGTTGATAACATTGATACTAGTATTGGTTTGCGATTGGATGTGTCTACTCGTTGGAACTCAACATATTTAATGTTGGATAGTGCCATTAAATATAAAAAAGCTTTTGCTTCTCTTCAATTCAACGACAAGAATTATAAATATTATCCTTCAAGTGAAGAGTGGAAAAGAGGAGAGAAAATATGTGAGTTTCTTGAACCATTTTTGAGACTACCAATTTGATATCGGATTCTTCTTATCCTACATCAAATTTGTATTTTATGCAAGTTTGGAAGATTGAAGTTTTGTTAAAGGAAAATTTATCAAATGAAGATGAGGTAATAAGTTGAATGTGTAAAAGAATGATGGAGAGGTTTGACAAATATTGGACTCAATATAGCATGGTGCTTGCATTTGGGGCTATTCTTGACCCACGAATAAAGTTTTTGATGTTGAAATTTTTTTATTCAAAGGTTGAGAGTGATTGTGTCAAATGCCAAGAGAAGATGGAAATTGTGACGACAAAATTGTATAAGCTTTTTGTTCAATATTCTAATACTAACAAGGTAAGTTCTTCATAACCACAATCTTCTTCTACCACACATACATCTTCGCAAAGTACAGGAGTTAAAGGAAAGAACAAAAGAATCTTTGATATAAGTACTCTAAATACTTTTTTTCTTATATACTCTAATTAATTTATATTTTCTTGTCACTACTCACCACTATTCCAATTAATATAGAAAATCATGGCATATGAGAGTCAAACAATTACAAGTGCTGAAAAATCTCAATTGGATCTCTATTTGGAGGAACCAAAACTTGAATTTGCATATTAATCGTCTATAAAAGAGATTTGTACTTATTTTACAAATCCTGGATCACTTGGTTACCAGGATTCATAAACTTTAGTACTTAGCCTGGAGGTCTAGAGTTCGAATCCTGGGGAAGGCAAAAACCCACTTCCAGGGGTGGGAAGACCAGGTGAGTAACGACGGGCCAATAGGGGCGAAGGTCGTTGACCAATAGGGGTCATCGAATTCCGCCAACAGGGGCGACAGTCGTTGACTAATAGGAGTCACCGAATTCCGCCAACAGGGGCCTGGTCGTTACAATAATATGAATCCTGGTAACCAAGTGATCAAGGGATCACTTGGTTACCAGGATTCATAAACTTTAGTACTTAGCCTGGAGGTCTAGAGTTCGAATCCTGGGGAAGGCAAAAACCCACTTCCAGGGGTGGGAAGTCCAGGTGAGTAATGACGGGCCAACAGGGGCGACGGTCGTTGACCAATAGGGGTCACCGAATTCCGCCAACAGGGGCCCGGTCGTTACAATAAAAAGGCGTCTTTTTAATGTAATGACCGGGCCCCTATTGGCGAAATTCGGCGACCCGCCAACAGGGGCTCGGTCGTTACAAGATATGGCCCGCCACTACAAAAAAATATCAAATTGGCGACGAAATATGGCAATGAAAAAAAGTTGCTATAAATCTGCAATAAAATTTACAACGAATTTTAAATTTCGTCACAAATTAGTAACGAAATTTCCAACAAATTTTTTTTTGTTGCAAAATTATTTAAATTTCCAACATTTAATTTTCATCGTAAAATTCATCGTAAATTGGCGACGAAAATGATTTTTCATCGCCAATTTGTGACAAAAAAATATTTTCGTTGCAAACATTTGCAACGATTTTATAAATTCGTTGCAAATTTTGCAACGAAATTTTTTTCGTTGCAAATTAGCAACGAATCTAAAATATCATCACCAAATTGGCGACGAAATTTATTATTCGCCCCGTTCCTTTCCCCAATTGAATCACACGACTATCCCTTCCTCCCGGCCCGATCCCGATATGCCCTCCGCCCTCTGCTTCTTCTTCTTCCGTTGTCGTCGCCACTCCGGCCAGCGATCTGCTGAGCTCACGCGGCCGCGAGGGCACACGACGATGCGGCCGCAAGCCTCGTGGGCTGCTGCAAGGCTACGTGGTGCATGATGCCTTATGGCGGCGGCGAGGAGCTGCGACAGCTAGTGTGGGCCTCGCGACAGTAACTACCACTGGCGGTACATGTTGCGCCAGCCACGCATGTGGCCTCGTGGCGGTGCCATGGCGATCGCGCCTCGCCGCCACCGAGCCTGCACGTGAGGCGATTCTTTGTCGTCGCACGCGTGCCCTCGTGGCAGTTGTCGCGTGCCCTCATGAATTTCTACTGTCGCGAGGTCGATCGGGGCGTCGATCATTCGCACTTTACGCAACCACACTTTACGGCGCCGCGAGGTCGGTGTCCACTTTGCGACAGCTAGCACTTTGCGGCAGTACCGCATAATTTGACATGGGGGCGTAGTTTGGGTGATTAATTGTCGTCTCAACTAGTCTTTTATCGCTGTAATAATAGAGTTAAAATTTAAATGTTATTCAAATTATATAAATCAGTATAATGTGTAATCTAAATATAAAATTATTTTTCATAGGTTTGTCGTACTTCGTCATTAAAGTGTTCGGTGTGTTCGTGAAGTCTTCAACTAGCTGTGAGCTCATCCGTTGTTTCCATTAGGACAGGTACGCATATAAATATTGTATATTTATAATATTATAGTATTATTATGTTATATTAATTATAATTAATGTTTGATTTTAAATAATTTTATTACTGTAAATATAACATATTTGTTTGAAATGATATTATAGTTTGCAATTAAATATCACACAAAATCATATTTAGTACTAGAAGAATTTATTTTGAGTATAAATTTATTGTTAGATTGATATATATGGATGAAATTTAGAAAAAATTAAAATTAATCCTTGATATAATTTTGAAAACAGGATAAATTGAGAGAGAACAAAGTTGGATGTATAAAAAGAATTTACCAGAACGTCGTGGTTTAACCGATGAATTTATTATTGGGTTGGAATAATTTTTGACATTTGCTAATAACAATGTTGAGTTTATGGATGAGAATAAATTAAGGTGTCCGTGCAAAAAATGTCATAATGGTAAATTTTTCCAATGTGATAAAGTTCGAGAACATCTTTGTAGATTTGGTTTTATGCCAAATTATTATAATTGGACTTGTCATGGTGAACCATTTATATTTGATGAAGAGGTTGGACGAAACATACAAATGACAGTTAGTGGAGAGCAAGTATATTACGATCAATTTAATCTATACAAGAGGATAATAGTTGATGCAGTTGGTCATAATTTGAATAACGAACCAAACGCTGCAAGTTCTAGTTATCCTCAAACATTTGAACACATGTATACTAATTATTCAACGTCGTTGGAGGAGGTAGAAGTAACTGGTGTTAATGAAAATGTGTACAATGAGTCATATCTCAAATTTCAAGAAGTGCTGAGAGCTGCAGATGAACTTGTGTGGGTTGGTTGTGACAGTCACACTAAATTATCTCTCACTACAGGATTGTTGAATGTTAACGCTGAGCATAATATGTCTGAAGATTGTTTTAATATTTTTGTTCAAGTTATTAGAGAAGTATTGCCGCGTGATCACATAATGCCGAACAATTTTTACAGTATGAAAAAACTTATGAAAGATTTAGATCTTCTGGTGCAAAGAATTGATGTTTGTAGAGATGATTATATGCTATATTGGGGAGATAATGCAGATTTAGAGACTTGTAAATTCTGTAGTCAATGCAGGTACAAGAGTACCACGAGATCAAATCATAATAAGCGATTAAAATCATTTAGACAAATTTTCTATTTGCCTTTAACTCCTAGATTGCAAAGACTTTATGCATCAAAGGTCATTGTTGAACACATGACTTGACATGCAAATCATGAAATAGAGGATGGGCTAATGTGTCATCCATTAGATGCAGAGGCGTGAAAATTTTTTGATAGAACATATCCTGAGTTTACGAACGAGACTCGAAACATCAGGTTGGGTCTATGTGCTGATGGATTTACTCCATTTGGAAAATCAGGAAGAACTTATTCTTGCTGGCCAATTATCGTAACTCCGTATAATCTTCCACCCGGTATATGTATGAAAACACCTTATATGTTTTTAACATTGATTATGCCTGACTCTCATAATTCGAAGAAGTTAATAGATGTTTACATGCAACCATTGATTGCCGAGTTGATCCGACTATGGGACGAGAGTGTTTCCACATATGATGTCCATACTAATCAGATGTTCACAATGAGAGCTGCGCTTTTTTGGACCATAAATGATTTTCCTTCTTATGGGATGTTATCGGGCTGGAGTACCGCGGGGATTTTAGGATGTCCAATATGTATGGAGAGATCAAAGTCATTCAGATTGAAACACGGAAAGAAACCGAGTTATTTTGATTGTCATAGATAATTTTTACCGTCAAATCATAAATTCAGAAGAAATAAAGAAGAATTCACTAAGAATATAATTGAAAGAACACCTCTACCATTGAGATTCACTGGTCAAATTTTATGGCAAAGAGTACTTAACTTTCCATCTGTTATTGAAGAACCAAATGTTACAACATATGACTATGGAATTACGTATAAATGGACAAAACAGAGTATATTTTGGGATTTACTGTATTAGCAGAGTAATTTGATTCATCGCAATCTTGATTTAATGCATATTGAGAAGAATATTTTTGATAATGTGATAAATACGGTGATGGATATTACCGAAAAAATAAAAGACAATCTGAATGCAAGAAAAGATTTGCATCTCATCTGTAAACGACCTGCCCTTGATGTTGATGAAAACAGTAGGGGACCAAAATCGAAAGCAGTTTATACATTGAATAAGGATCAGAGATGGATTGTTTATGAATGGTTGAAATAATTGAGATTTCCTGATGGTTATGTCTCTAATCTTGGCAGATGCGTTGATTTGAAGGAATGCAAATTGATTGGTTTGAAAAGTCATGCCTGTTATATATTCATGGAAAGACTAATTCCTATTGCTTTGAAGGAACTGTTACCAAATTTTGTCTGGGGTGCAATTACGGAATTAAGCATTTTCCTTCATGATATCTGTTCGGCAGTATTGAGTCATTCACACATGGAGACATTAGAGAGAGACATTCCGATCATTTTGTGTAACTTAGAAAGGATATTTCCACCGATATTTTTTGATTCCATGGAATATCTTTTGGTTCACTTGTCATATGAGGCTAAAGCTGAAGGTCCTATTTAATTTCGATGGATGTATCCGTTTAAAAGGTGAATTTTTTTTATTTTTTTTATCATTGTTATTTCATTTGATCAAATTTAGTATAATTTTTTTTCTAATAAATTTTACTGTATTACTCTTAGATTTCTCTATCACTTGAAAAAAAATGAAAAATAAGGCTCATGTTAAAGCTTCTATTGTTAATGCATATATTGTGGAAGAAGTTACAACTTTTGTATCATATTATTTTGAACCTCACGAAAAGCAGGAAGAAACGATGAGGGTCCCGTTGATCCAAATATGAGGGCATTCTCAATTTTTAACTACCTTGGTCGACCAAGTGGATCTTGTACAAGTAGATACTTAACTGGTTAGAAATGACGAGCAACCCACACATATATTTTATTGAACTGTCCAGAAGTAACGTCGTATTTCGAGTGAGTATATAAATGTTATATTATACATTTCATATATCATAAATTATTGTTCATGTTATATTTAATTTTATGGTAGGATTTTCCAAACTCTATATTCTGAGCTTTCGGAGTATGAGTTTAATCGTTTCTGCGATGAAGAATTTGCACAATGGTTCAAAAAATATGTAAGTAGTCTATGATAATAGATTTGATAAATCTTGACTTTAACACATATTTATTTGACTTTAGGTTCTTAATGATCGCGCTCACATTGAGCAAGACCTAATAAAACATCTATCATAGGGTCCAAACTCAATGGTGAAAACTTGGCCAGCATATTTCATAAACGGATATAATTTTTATACTCAAGATTATGGAACTAGGAAAACTACAATGAATAGCGGAGTTTGTGTTCAGTCATCTAATGATGGAGGTGCAAGGAATGAATTTTACGGTTTGCTAGATAAAATTTTAGAGGTAGCGTATCTAGGCTCAGATTTACGAGTTATTTTATTTATGTGTCGTTGGTTTGACCCTATCAAAGGTATGAGGGTGCATCCACAATTTAATTTGGTTGAAATTAATTACAAAAAAATATACAAGAGGTACGAACCATTTGTGTTAGTACAACAAGCGATTCAAGTATTTTATGCTTCATATCCTAGTTTGAGACGAGACAAAAGTGATTAGTGGGTTGTTTGTAAAACAAAAGCACGTAATAAAATTGAGGAACATTGGGAAGATATAGTATATCAATAAGATAAAGTTGTCAATACATTTCATATCGAAGAATATAATATTTCAACATTACGAGATCCCAGCGGTGTAGTAGTAGTCGTTGATGCAAGTGAACTGAATGAGGATGAAGATGAGGATTTTAATTATGAGGATGAGGATGAGGATGAGGATGACCAAGCTGAAAATTGTAATGCGGACTTCGATTTCTAATTATGGGTAACTTTTTATTGAGTACTAATTATATTTTAATTTACTGTCTAATTCAAAATTTAATATATTTGATATACTAATGAACTGTTTTTTTTAGGCCATCCAGTTGCTATGAATATGGTAATTTTTTCATATTATTCCTATTATAAATTTGATATGCAAATGTATTTTTTTTTACTGTCATATTCTTCTAATAATTATGATTATTAGTTTCAACGTGGCGGTCATAGACAGAGTAGTGATGGAAGATCACAGTCTTCCTCTGCTTCAGCCCCTGCACATTCTGATGCTCTTGCAGGAAATGTGCCCTCCACCTCTTCTCCAATTGCAGGATCTTCTGGTTCTCAGCAGATACCTGCTAATGTATCTTCCCCAGTACAATAATCACTCATGGAGAGGGAAGATATGAGAGAGTTTATATCTCCGCGTGGAGATTCGTAAGTATTCGAGTTTTAGATTATCTATGTTTATTTTTTAATACGATATGTATTTTTATAAGTATCTAACGAGGTTTGTTTTTATTTTATGTTAGATTTACAAAGTTTGTACGTGTTATTCACGAGGTGAATAAAATAGTGAATAACCATTGGGGCGGAGCTTCTATGACTTATACAAGCACGCTGGAAGAAATAAAAGTTCTGTGGTGGAATGAGTTCAAGGTAACTTATTTAAATCATTTTGTATATAAAATTGCAGTTAATATAATCAATTTAATTTTTCTCTACTGCAGCGGATATTTACTTGGGAGGAGAGTCAAACACTAGAGATTAGGAGGATTTTTAAGAAAAAGTGTGGCGATCATATGAGAAACATAACTCAATCATGCGACAACTAGAAATAAGAAACCACACTGTATAACCGAGGAGAATTAGAATAAAATTGTTACACATTGGAGATCTGAGGAAAGCAAATGGAGGAGTGAGCAGAATAATCAAAATCAGCATTGTAATTCTAGCGTTATGTCTGCCAGGTATGCGGGAGGATTAATAAATATCGATGAGCATAAACATCGATTGGTGAGTATTTTCAAATTATAATTTTGTAATCTAATACTCACTAATTTATAAATTTTAATTGTTTAATTTGTTTAGGCCAAGGAGACGGGGACTGAGCTATTATTTATAGATATTTTCACCCGTACATTCCAAAAGAAAGATAAGACGTGGAGTGGGGAAAGAGCTAGAACAATGAAGGTTTGTAGTTTTAAAAATTTAATTTCTTGTATTAGTATTTAAATTTTTTTCTTTCACAACAAGAGAAATACGATGAACTTTCACAGAGAAATTCGAGTGCAAGCGATGATGCAGTTGAATTTGAGTCTTCTGTTAGCAATATAAATTTATGGCTCGAAGCAACTGGAGGGCCGAAAAGTGAAAGAATAATTGGACTTAGTACTTTGAGCTGATCCTATAGAGTCCTTGGTGCTTCTTCTTCATCCTCCCCGGCATCAAAAGTACAAGTAATTCAATTAACCGAAGAGGTTAATCATTTAAGGGAGTTACTAGCGCAAAAGGAAACTGAATCGAGAGAAAATGCTAAGAAAGTACATGACTTAAATGAAAAGATGAACGAATTTCAAAGGCAACAAATGTTCATTATGCAACATCTACAATTAACGTCTAGTTCAAGTCAACTTCCTCCTTCTGGATCTGCTCCTCCTGATCCCTGTCATAGAGACAATGATGATGTATTTTTTGATGATGATGGTGATGATGGTAATTACCTTTGAATGTATTTGTTGTATTTAAATGTTACTTAATTTATGACATATACGATATTTATGTATTTGTAAGTTTGTTTAGGTTTGTTATATATATTAATTTCGTATTAATGTTTGATGTCTAAATTTGTTAATATTGTTGTGTGTGTTTATTGTAAAACAGGGAAAAAAAGATAATCTATAAAAATATTTTTTTTATTTTTCCATATTTGCAATGAAAATACTTTTTCTTTGCAAAAATAGATGCATCAGTCGATTGATACATCAAAAACTGCAACTTCAAAATAGATTTTCAACGCATATGATCGATGGTATCAGAAAGTATTTACAGCGCTTTCATAGCCGATCGAAATGACTACTCACTTGGCAGTTGATTGATGAATATGACCAGTCGACTGTCATTACTGTAGCATGTCACAGAACTTTTGGTAGTCGACCAATCAGTCGAACTGATCGTATATTCAATCGACTGATATATTCGTCAGTCGACTGATGTTGAAAAATTTGGCGACGAATACTAATTTTCGTCGCTAAATTTGCGACGAAAAATAAATTCGTCGCCAAATTTAATTTTATTCGTTGAAATATGTTTATTAGATTTTTGTGACAAATATATTTTTCGTCGCCAAATTTGTGATGAAAAATGTATTCGTCGCTAAATTTGACGATAAATTTTGCAACGAAAATATTATTCGTTGCAATTTGGCGATGAATTTTTATTTTTCGTTGCCAAATTTGGCGACGAATTATTTACAACGAAATTTTTTTCATTGCAAATTTCATTGCAAAAATTTTTTGCAACGAATTTTTTTCCAAAATTTGTCGTCAAATTTATTTATTTTTGTAGCTAGAATCCGACTTATTGACATCCCTAAAATTAAATGGTCGTCATTTATCATTTTTTTTTTATAAAAATCATGCTTTAATAGTATAAAATACTAAAACTATTTACACGATCCTAATACAGATTAAAATATGAGCTAGAATATTATAAACTCGAGACACAAAATATTAATAATATATTATGGCGATAATTTAAAATTCGAGAATGTATGATTCTTAGATTTTAATGGTGGCAAAAAAAATAAAGTTTATTTTTTATTTTTTATATATTAAAAGAAATTTAACTTATTCGGCATCAACTTTTAATGGAGGATAAATATTTAATTTGGAATGAAATATTTTGGGGGAAAGACTATTTGTTTTAGCTATTAACTTTTTAAAAGTTTTAAGTGCTATTTGATAAATAAATTTAGCTTTAAGAAAAAAAAAGAATATAATTCCAGATAATCAAATAGAAAATTTTGAAATTAAAAGAACTAACATTATTATGGGAATTAAAAATGAAAGTGATAGAATAAAATGGCTTTGTATTTAAGATAATAGAAGTAAAAAAATATATAAACAAATCATAAGAGTTTTGATTATTCTGCACTTTAATTTTTAGAATTTCAAATATTTTTTATTTAAAGATGTCAAATTTATTGATGGATGTAAAGATATCAGATAAGAAAATTAGACACAAAGAGAACGACTAAAATGCAAAGAAAGTCATTTACATTCAATTTAAATCGTCCGAGTGTAGAAGGGTAGTCAAGATTTATAATTACATGGAATTAATCATTGACAATTTTAAATATGTGGAAATAAAAAGATTATGTAATAGGTTAAAAAAAAATTAAATGAAGTTGGTGCGCACCTAGTCCGAGAAGGCTCCGTCCTTGTCTAAGTGCATTAGTGTTTTTTTTAACAAAATAGAAATCTAAAAAATAAAGAAAATAGATACAAAGAGAACGGTAAAAAATTATAAAAAATTAGAATCGTCAATCTAATAATTTTTATCAATCTGTCCTATAATTATTTTAAGAAAGATAAATCATAGAAGATTCTGTAAATTTTGATATGGAGACTAAGATATATATATAGAGATTATTTGAATCTAAAAAAAAATTTAAATCTTTTTCGAAATATGAGAGAGTGCAAGGAATACAAGGAGATCATTCACGCTTAATTTTGTGCTATGTTTGGTATATTATATTATTGTATTTGGTATATTTATATATATAATTTTTTTATTATGAGATGATTATATTTTTGTCCCTGTCTATTTTTTTTATAAAGATATAGTTCATATTATTATAAAATAGTAAAAAAAATTTTATAATTAAATTTAAATAATTTTATTAAATTTTAATTTCGTTCGAATATAATCAAAATTTTAGTTGGTCGTCTACGATCTCCATTGCTATCGTTGGTCCCCAATCGCCGGTGTTGTTAGTCGTCGATCGTCGATCGTCAATTGACAGCGGACGATCGATTGTCCTCGATCGTTGACTATCGATCGCTGATTCTCGATCGTCGATCGTTGGTCATCGACCGTCAGTCGCTTGTTATCGGTGTCGTCAATCGCCAAATGACGATCGTCGACGATGACCGTTGATCGACAACGAGCGATCGACGGTCACCGATTGTCGATCGTTAATCGATGACGATTGATCGATGATCGTCAAGTATCGATTATCGATCGTCGTTCATTGATTTGATCGAAAGAATGAGAACTAAACATGAATATATTTGACATTCAAATTTTTGAGATTATAATCGGATTATATAGTTTTGACATTGTAATTCAAATTATAAATTATCATTTTTTTAATACAAATTATATTACATTATAATTTTAAAATTATATTAAATAAATTAATTCATTTTATAATAGAATCTTGATTATATTATAAGATTCATTGTATCTAATTTTTTTTCCTAAAAAAATTAATAGAATTAGATTCAAAATTTTAGATCTTTAATGAATTTAAATAGAAAAAATATTAATTCTAATTCTAATAGCAAAAGATAAATCCCCCATTGTCGTCATTCGATGATAGTAAAAAAAAAAATAAATTACAGGGACTTGCTTTTTATCTGCTGATTAAAAATGATGCAGAATTTTTTAAATTTGAATAAAAAATTTAGATCTCCATTCTAACCGTATTTATATTGTTCTAATCAACGGATAATTCCGAAAGAATAAATTATTAATGAATATACAAGAAGTAAAAAATATTAAACATAATAATTAAAAAATAAATATAAAAAAAAAAGTAAAAAAAAAAGTGTAAAATTCAATTTGAAACTAAGTGTATTATTATTATTATTATTTAATACGAGCGGAGTGGTATTTTAGAAAATAAAATTAGCACAATGCGATTTAAATGTTTGAGAAAATGAGTGGTTTGGTAAATTGCCTTCGTTTATTTATCCAAATCTGGCCATCAGCGTGGAAGCCGACTCACTGTATGAATCCTATTCTACTAAAATTGGAAAACTTCATTTTTTTCACATATACATTATTTTATTTCTTTCCTTTTGTTGGAATTTGGAAAGCAGAGGGAGAGGGAGAGGAAGAAAGTGGCTGAAATTTATAGAAAGCGGAAGCTTTTTGATCCCGACGGAGGAGGGAACGGGAGGGCGAGGCAGGAATAGGGATTCTCAAATGCAACCCTAGGGCGAGTGACTTGGGGTCGTGAAGGTGAAGGTGGGCGTTGGGGCGGCAGATTGAGCGACAGGAGGAGGAACGATGGACGAAGTGGTACGATCTCTTTCCTAGCCGCGTTGTCATTGAGGTCGTCGCAATAAGCGGAAGGATGGTGGTGGCCGACTCCAACTCTTTCGACAAGGTGATTCGTCCTCCCTCTTCCTGTCGACGCTTCGATCCGTTCGCTATTTTTGTTGTTGTTGTTTTTTTTTTGCTTGATCTGAATGAAATAAGCCGTATAATCGAACGATTATTTATTTTCGAGCTGAAAGCGGGCATTCTTTTTGGTTCTAAACTGGCGAAGGAAATGTGAATTATTCGATGCAAAATTTGATTCATTTTTAGGTTATTTTCAGCTTCTTCGATAGTATAGATCTCGAATGAGTTTTGGTCCTTGTCCTTTAGTTTCTGGACATGTTGATGCAACGAAGAATTATAACATTGTTCGCGACGCTGCCTGTCTTCCTTCGAGGCCTGAAATTCTTTTCGGCCTCAAGATTTATTAGATTTACCCGTATCTTTGTTTTTGTTCCACTTGTCATGATTTCTTCATTGTTAAACTTTCTGTTAGCGTTTTCGTTTCCCCTTCTTTTTCACTAGCTCCTAAATAATGCATATTAATTTTGTTCGACAATCATATGAATTTCAAATGAAAGATATAAAGATCCAATGAGTTGAGATCAAATTTATGTCGATATATTTTGTATGCATAAAACATGTGAACTTATCGGAATAGTTTCCTATGAACCATCTCTCCGCAGGAAACGCTGATAATCAGGCATCCAAAGAAATATCCACTTAAGTTATGGGTGGCGGTTGTGGGATTATTCATGTTAAGTGGCATCTACATATTCTCCCTATGTATAAAGCAAAGAGGGTTCCTAGTTACACCGAACCAAGTGAATCTGAGAGCAAGGAAACAATCTTGTCATGATCCTAGCATCCTACATTTGGAGCCTCGATACCTACATTACCCAGAGCCTACATCTTACAGTAGGTAATGAACTGTGATTTTTGCAAAAAGTTTCATGTCGGCTCCCTATATGACGAACACTTGATTTTTGTTGCAGGAATGAATGTGCTTGTACACCTGTTAGATTCTTTGCTATTTTGTCAATGCAGAGATCTGGAAGTGGATGGTTTGAAACATTATTAAATAGCCATGTTAATATCAGTTCAAATGGTGAAATTTTTTCTGTGAAAGAGAGGAGGAGCAATATTTCTTCTATCACACGGACACTCGACAAAATCTACAATTTGGATTGGTACAGCAGCGCATCTAAAAATGAATGTACTGCAGCTGTTGGTCTGAAATGGATGCTTAACCAGGTAAAAATGCTATATGAGAAGAACTGTTAGCATGTCTATTTTAGATAAACTCTTTAACAATATAATCATTTTGGTTCCATAGCTTTCTTAAATTCAGCTGAAGTGCAATATTCAATCAAGTTATAAAGTGCTTTCCATTTGGCTAGAGGCTCATTCATCCAATTCTGACTTGATTACTTGTATAATGAGTTAGCTTTGCATGCATTGTTTTTATCCATCTACCCTTTTGTCATTTCAAATTGTAGAACTAGGGTTCCAAGGAAAGAGAGTTACATCGGTGCAAATTGATTCATCAAAAACAACCGTGTTAGTTCTAACTATTTTAGGTAGTTTCAATAAAGCTTATTCCTATATTTTTTGCAGATGGAATTGTGTTTATTAATGGGAGTAAAAAGGTTGATGTATTTGGGATGAGAAAGATGGATGTGCAGAATCACTAGAATGTATTTAAAAGACACTAATTTTTTAGTGCAATAATGAATTGGATGAGAGAAACTAGGTTGAGACAGTGTGAACATGTTAAAAGATGACTAACAAATCCCATAGTCTAAACTCTAAAGAACCTAAACTTTTAGAGGCAAAAGGTGTAAGGGGTAAAGAAAGACCATAAAAATCATTGACTTGGACATTATAATGAAAAATAATTTAATTAATTTGAATATTACTAGTGTTATAGCTTTGCATAGATCTCAATGGAGGATAGGATTGTGTAGCTAAGTCAAATAGTTGTGACAAACACAAGTGATGTTGATGATGAATCTTATCCTCCATGACCTTATGCAGGCTATTTCACTCATGCAGCTTGATTGTTTATGTTTATTTTGTTTCCCTTACGATGGTGATGGATGGCGATGTTCATGTTTATTTTGTTTCCCTTTCTTGATCATTTTAGGGACAAATACATATTCTGATGGAAAACTTAATTTGGGTTGAGATCATGTGATTTTCAGATTTGGACTACATATGAGATGATTTATCTTTTCCATGATAAAACTTGAAAAGATATGGATTTATCTTGTTTTTTCATCTTGGTTTGTTCATCAAGAATTTTCACTCCATTGAGTCTTGAAGAGAAGCCTTGGCGCAACGATAAAGTTGCTATCATGTGATCTAGAAGTCACAGATTTGAGTCGTGAAAATAGTCTTTTGCAAAACAAGATAAGGATGCATATAATAGACCCTTTCCCAGGACCTCGCATTGGCGGGAGCTTCAAGCACTGGGCCGCCTTTTTTTTGGGTTTGGAGGAAGCTCAAAGCGAAATAGAGATTGGAAAGTAAGGTCTTTATGCTTGTGTATGTTTAAGTGGGGATCATGCATTTTATCTTTATATGGTTCTCAACATATCCCATGTGCGATATGGTTCACATTAATCATGGCTAGTGATGTGGTGGTCTCTATAGTGACCAAGCATCATAGAATATGCTATGCAATATTTTTTAGCAGATTCAAGGTTTTATGCTAAGCTAATTAACTCTATAATCTGCAATGTTGCCAATGTATTCCATTGCAAATCAAATAGAACTTGTGAAGTCTGTACCTTAATGTTGATTTTTGTCTCAATGCTATCTCAATTCCATTATCTTATTTCATTTGCAATTCAATTTTCAGACTAACTGGAATCCCGGTGAAATGTGTTAACTTTACTATATGTGATTCTTACTTCTTAATTTTCAATCTAGTGAGATATATTGAGACAACTAGTTAGTTTTGAACTTGTATTGTTTAGTTTGCGCATACTACAAACCTAACATCCTATTAAAAAAAATGTGGAACCATCACTTTAGCGACCCCCCTCAGCTGCCCCTAATCGAAGAGGGAGATAAATTGAGCGGGTGCGAGTGTGGATTGGCTCAACAAACTTGAGCGTCCCAAGGGACCAACTCCCATTTGGAGAAAGTTCGCAAATACGCCTCAGTTAGGGATCAATCCAGGGGTTCCTGGTTATCTGCATGGACGTTCTACCACTGAACCATAGCCCGGGGGTTACTTAACATCCTATAAGCTTAGTGAAAGTATTGCCTAGTTATATTCAATCATAATCTACCACTGTCATAGATGCTTTTCTGCTCATGAACCAGACATAAGCAGTAGTTTCGGTTTCTTGTTGCATGGAAATCTGATAACAAGTTTATTCTACTGGTTGATCATTCCTGCAAGTAGAGGATTGTTTACCGACCAACCTTAACATGCTTGAAGATGATTTAATTTCCTAGAAAAATGTTTTGGTAATATTCATCTTAAGAAAAAGAAAGTAATGGGCAGAGTTGTGGGCATCTGGTGGACTATTATGGAGAGGCTAAACCCCTTTTCTAAGTCAACTCAAGTTTGATCTAATGCAGGAGTTGACCAACTTCTGTTTGAGGAAATGCTATGGTTTTAGTAGCGGGATGATTGCATTAACCTCAATGATAAGAATACGAGATATTTCTATATCCATGCAGTTGTGAGAAACTCTAAAGTTGTTATCTCGCCAAATCAACAACCAATTAGGAATATGACCAAAGAGTCCTATAATCAGCTGTAACTTCTTAATTTAGCAGACTTTACTATTTGAAAATGGAAACTCAGGTTTCTTTGTAACAAGAAGCTTTCCTTCTATCTCACCAAATTATCCACAAGTGTTGCTAATCCCATTCCAGTTTGCCAAGGTTTCATGCAGTATTATGGAAATGAGATTCTTCAAATCACCTGATTTGGATGATTTTCTTGCTATTTTTATATTATAAGAGTTAGAACATTGTTGGATTGAAGATTTTCGAGTCCATCCAAAAGATCTTATACAAAACAGAAAGTTTAAGTGTTGAGGGTTAATCCTATTTTACCTGTGCTATTACCTAAGAAGGAAAGGGCAATGGACTAAATTGCCCTATCAATCTTTGCAATGTTGTGTATAAATTTCCATTCGAGGTGAGGCTTGAAAGGTACGAGAACCTGGATGATGAATAAATTTAATCTTGAAAAGACTTATGACAAATTTAATTGGAGTTTTATCAAGGATAATTGATTCTTGTAGGTCTTCCAACACTAACTGAATTTAGTTTTGGATAGTACATGCCTCTTTGAATTCTCTAAAACTAACACAGTTTAAGTCTTTGAGGGGAGTTAGAAAAAGTTGCTAATCGTCTTCTTAGTTTTTCATTCCTTGTCTTGAAAGTATCTCAATCTATCCGTGGCAGAGCCTGAATGTTCATGGAATGTGTTTAAAGTTAGCAAGACAAGAACAACTTTAGCTCATTTGTTTCTTGGTGACAACCTATCACATGCATATAATCGTCCCATGTGCTTGTTTTTTTAAGTTGCTTTCCAAATTTTTAGCGGCATCTGAGAAGATATTAAATCTTAGCAAATCTGTCATCTTTTTTCCATGGAACATGGTAGAGGAGTTGAAATTGTAAACATATCAATCTGGATTCAAAGAAGTGATGAATATCAGGAAGTACCTAATACTTTGTGCTAGATATGGTTCATTCACAGATTTTATGTGGCAACTAGAGGTCTATTATAGAAGACTAAAAACAAGTTCAAAGGTTGAGCTTCTAAAATATTGTAAATGGCAGGCTGCATCAAATTAATTCAGTCAGTTATTTCCATGTTTCTAAGCTTTCATACACATGCTTGTCTGTTTCTTTTTAACATCTTTAGTGCCATAGAGAAGTTGCGTCGACAGTTCTTTTGCGGACAACATAGGTGAAAGAAGAGTAGGATGGAACAAAATATTAGATGGATAACTGGAGGACTGGTTTTCAAGTGCATAGTCAATTCCAATACTACTCTGTTAGGCAAGCTATATAATAGAGTACTGCCTATTGGAGACTCAGGGTCAAAATGCTGAAGGGGGAAGTATGGGAATTTTGGACTGGGAATTAGCAATCATCTTTAGCCGAGTCACACATTTGGTGCAATGTTTGCAGTACATAGATGAAGATAGCTCTTGGTATCGTTTGGAAACTAGGCAATGGCAGGTCAACTAGTCTTTGACATGATTATTGGTTGAACAGAAGTGTCATCCTTACTACTTAAGATGTAACTACTATTCCTGCAAATTTATTCAGAATCTCGATTGCAGAGACAGTTAATAATTAAGGAATATGGAATTAGGAAATTTTATACTTTCTACCATATTCAGCTTGATTTTGACTACTTAAATGATTCGTCCACAGCAAACTGATGCCATGAATCTCCTCCCATTTTAGCCCGGCTTCAGTTGGGAAATTTATAGCACTAAGTTTGGTTGCAGTAATCGTTTGGATGACCAACCTTCAATATAACAGCATGGGGGTGTCTATAAAGATCATAATGGTATCTTTATTGATGTATTTTTGTTATGTACGAGCCCACCGAACATTCTTGATGTTATGGCCGACGACCTTTACAAGGGTTGTAGAGGTGCATTCTTTTGTATCACTAATTAAGTTTCATGAATAAAATTTTGGCTCTACTTGAGCTTTTTGTTGACCAAAAAATAGTATAAACCTAGAATGAGCCAATGGAACTTATTGATTCAGTCATTTGTATGATGATGTGCGTGGATCAAGAGTCGTGTTAAGCTAGAATATATTAGTTAGAGTGTCAGCTGATCCTGATGCTTGTTGACATGCAGGCTATAGTACTTTTTACAAACTCCCAACTAATGTTTCAAAAGGGACTTATTTTCCAGCTACTGTCTCTATAAATCCATAATAAGAACAGAATCATAATACGCCAAGAGTCATGGTTGTGTTATAATATTACTGGTAACCAAGTTCCAAAAAATGGTGGAATTGGGAACAAGCTTTTTTTTTTTTAGATTTATTTAATAGCTTTTCACGTTGAATTTCATTGCCGACTTCTCTTTTGAGATCCAAACACTCAGCGATTTTAACAATATGTTTTTGTTCCTATGTTGCATGTACTTGTGCTGCCTTTGGTTAATCTAATGTTTTGATAAGCTTACCTGCTCTTTTAGGGTGTCATGCAACATCACAAAAGCATAAACGAGTATTTCAATGAGAGAGGAGTTTTTGCAATATTTCTTTTCAGAAGAAATCTACTCCGTCGTTTAGTTTCCATACTTGCAAATACTCATGATCGCAATGTGAAGCAACTAAATGGGACCCATAAAGCCCATGTGCATTCCAAGGATGAGGTATCCTATTATTTGTATATTTATCCTCCTTGAGAAATGTGTGAACTCTAGAACCCTGATATCTCTCACACAAACTAGAATTTTAACAGTTGTTACTTATACAATATGCAGGCTGACATTCTTGCAAAATATAAGCCCGCAATCAATATAACATCATTGATCCCTGAGCTAAAGCATGTCGATAAATTGGGTGCTGATTCTTTGTACTATTTCAACAGCTCCCGTCATATTCTATTATATTACGAGGATCTTGTCAACGACAGGACTGTAAGTTCTCTATTGCTCTACTACCTTGTAAATACATCACTTATTACAGTTCAGATCAGCTTAACTCTAATAGCCATTTGTTCTGCAGAAGCTGATGGATGTTTTGGATTTCTTAAAATTGCCCAAGCAGAAACTTTTCAGCCGTCACGTAAAAATCCACAAGAAGCCATTATCCGATCAGATTGAGAACTGGGGTTCTGTCTATGATGCACTGAAGGGAACACAGTATGAGGCTTTCCTAAACTCTGACTACCAATTGTAGGAAGGGATTATTAAGTTGTTGTAGATAAGATTCTTGAAATTTTGTTTTTCTTCCCTCCGAACACCAGCAGTGTTCACATCCAGCAATCTGTTGGATAAGTTTTGATCCTCTCATTCTAACAGATTCCTCAAGTGATTTGTTCATCTGTATATCATCCTAACTCATCAACTTCAATTTTTTTTCTCATTTCATTTATTGATCGTTGGATTTTGTCTGGATGGCTATTCAGATCATCTTTTCTAGTGACTTCACATTGTCTAAGGATCAATCTCTCGTCAGGTCCTTAGTCATTTGAACGTATTAAGCCCCTCTCGTGCCGCCCTAGAATTTATTGTGTCATTCTGTCCTTTGGATGTGGAAACGGATATGAGTCAGATTTATTCTCTCATTCTACTTGTAAATTTAAGCACTTGTTGTACTGTAGACATTATTATGCTCTTTCCTTTGGTTTTCTCCTGTTCTCTTATTAGTGTCTAAATAGGAAGAAATATAATTAGAATAAATATCAAATAGAAAAGGAGACGAAAAAGAGGTTAATTAATTATCAAAATTATTATACAAATATTATATATATTTGCAAAGTGTGGAATTCGGCAATTTAGCATTCTCACTGGTCTACTCCACAGTCATTGTGAGGGAGATAAATCATAAAAGATTCTATAAGTTTTGATGTGGTAGTTAAGATATGTAGAGTCATTTGAATCCGAAAAAAAATTTTAAATTTTTTTCAGAATCAATCTTTATTTTATTCGTAAATTTCGTCGTGTCTTAGCTATCACGTTATGTCATTTCTATAAAGACTATAAATATTATATATACCACTTTATTAAAGCATCGTTAACATGAGTTCAATATAATAATTTTTATAATAAAAAATTATATATCGAATACAATAATATAACGTGCATTATATTATATTATAAATTTGATTTTGTTATAAGCTTGATTATAATGTTTTTAAGTGGGTTGTGATTCGAATTTATGAAGAAAAAAATCTAAATATTAAAATTTATGAATTTATGAAGAAAAGAAAAATCTAAATATTAAAATTTAGACTGAAGGTAAATATGTATTTACCCATAAATTCCACTAAAATCGCTGTACTGCACTGCACGGGCTTGCAAACACCGCCACCACCGTTGGTTTTCTGTTCATCTCCTCCCTCCGTCGAAATTCCGCCCCACCTGCCTCTGAAATGCGAGTCAATCGGCTGTCGTTTCCCTCATAAAACAAGAAGAAACCCACCGTACGTGCTCTGAAACAAAAAACCAAGAGAAAAATAATTTTTCTATCGATTCAGTAACGACGAACTAACAATCGCACACGAGATTGGCTTTGACGGATTTATCGATCACGTTGAGAACGCCATGGACGCTGCTGCGGTGGGACCACGGAGGCCGTCGACGGCATATGCATGGTTAAACATGGTCCGCGGGTTTGAGTCCACGTGGGCTCCCGTGCCGTGTCCCATCAGCCGCGGGAAGTGGACGCCAACGGCATGGCGCTGCGCCAGCGGAGCTATCGGCTGCGAAGAAGATAGCGACGCTGTCGCCGGCGTGGGTCGTCGTCTCCTTCCTACCGTCGAACCTCCACCACGTGCTCCGCGCCGCGCCGTGCCCTGCCGCCGGCTGCTCCGCGTCGGCGTGCTTCCGAAACAGAGCGCACGATATTTTTATTTTTATTTTTTGTTTTTCTTTCTTTTGCGGCACAGAATCGATGCCATCGCGGGGCGACGAGGACTTCATATCCAAGTTTTAACTATTTTATTAGAGGAATTTAATCGTATCGTTATTGGAAATTAAATGAAGTGACGAATCCATCAAACATTGAAAAAATATATAAATGGGAAATTTCCATAATTCTAATTCAACAGTTTGAGATTTTTATGGCGATTTTTTCCCCCATCAAATAGGAAACCATCAGATCGAGGATTGAAATAGAAAAAAAAAAAACGCTTGATGGAAAATTATTTTTAATTTTTTTTTTCACTAAATCATTCATTAATTCTGCTAAAATCGAATCAAATATGAATCGAAAAATATAAATGAGAAATTTTCATAATTCTAATTCTATTAAAATAGGAAATAGTCGAATCGAAGATGATTTCTTATATAAAACAATTTTTGATTTTTTTTTTAAAATTACTCGTTAAATTTTTTCTAATTTAGATCAAAATAGCCGAGTCAAAAATATGAATCCAGAATTATTATTATTATTATTATAAAAAAAAAAGAATATTCACAAATACAGTAACCAATTCCAAATTTGTTTGCGCAAGTTAAGTCGGTTCGCGGAATTGCGCTCGCGTCGAGGGAGCGCACGACGCTTCCTTCCTATAAATACTTGTCACCTCTTTCTCTCGATCCCCAACAGGCGGCGGATCGCAGATCTCATTCGCTAGATTCTGTTCGACGCCGCAAAGTTGTGCCTTTGATCATCATTGTGATTCGGTGCAGTATTATATTGCAATGATGATTTGCTCCGTCCGAGCTGCTTCTTCCTTGTCCGTGGTCGCTTCGGCGCCGGCCAAAGCATCGATGGCTCCAATGCCGCGATTCAGCGTGCCACTTCGCGCTCCCTTCTCCTCCCAAGCCTCGAGTTCTTGCCTCAACTCTCACAGGCCCCTTTACCTGGCCGCTCGCCGAGGATTTGGCTCCGAAAAGCCTCGGCGGTCGTCATCGGAGACCAATGCGTACGAGGCGGACCGGTACGCGGCCGTCTCCCTCCCGGGCGAGGAGGAGCTCTCGGCCGCGTCCCAGAGGTTCAAGATCGGCTTCTACTTCGCTACGTGGTGGGCGTTGAACGTGGTGTTCAATATCTACAATAAGAAGGTGCTCAATGCCTTCCCCTACCCTTGGCTGACCTCGACTCTGTCCTTGGCTGCTGGATCCCTCATCATGCTCGCCTCCTGGGCCGCTAGGGTTGCCGAGCCGCCCAAGACCGACTTGGATTTCTGGAAATCCCTAGCTCCGGTGAGTAATTAAATCGATGTTCTCGCTAATTAGGGCTTAAAGATTTTGAATCTTTCCACCTTCATCCTTAATTGGATTCTGACAACGAAGACTCTCAATCGATTGTAGGTCGCATTGGCGCACACGATTGGGCATGTGGCAGCCACAATAAGCATGTCGAGAGTGGCTGTTTCGTTCACCCACATAATCAAGAGCGGCGAGCCGGCTTTCAGCGTCCTGGTGTCGAGGTTTTTGCTGGGGGAGTCTTTTCCTATGCCCGTCTATCTCTCGCTGCTACCCATCATCGGTGGCTGTGCCTTGTCTGCCCTAACGGAGTTGAATTTTAATATCACCGGTACGACATTGGAATAAAGTTTTCATTTTTCTCTGTCGATCTTGCACGAGATAGATTTGTTTTCCATTTTATCCAGCAATTACGAATAGGAAAGTGCGACCACGTATCGATACTCCAACAATTTCTGTTGATTTCTTCCCAATTTATCTTTCTTCTATCAACTACAGTATACATTTCATTGGAATTGTTTAATCTTATCATTTTTTTTCTTCTTTGTTTACAGGTTTTATGGGGGCGATGGTATCGAACCTTGCATTTGTTTTTAGGAATATTTTCTCAAAAAAGGGAATGAGTGGGAAGTCTGTCAGCGGGATGAACTACTATGCCTGCCTCTCTATCTTATCCCTGTTAATCCTCACTCCATTTGCAATTGCAGTGGAAGGTCCCAAAATGTGGGCAGCCGGTTGGCAGAAGGCAATCTCACAAATCGGTCCCCATTTTGTCTGGCAAGTATCGACGTTTTCTTGCAATTTTCTATTTCCATACATTTGTAATCTCTTTATTTAAAGTTCTTTTGCACTCGCTAGAATCCAAAATCATGTAGAAAATATCGAGAGAAGCAAGGATTTGATTTCTCTTAGTCGATACCTGATAAGAGTTTTATCTGAAACCATTCGAATTGAGATTTTCTTTCTTAATTTTCTTCTTTTGATCAGGTGGGTGGCCGCCCAAAGTGTGTTCTATCACTTGTATAACCAAGTATCCTACATGTCATTGGATGAAATCTCACCCTTGACATTTAGCATTGGAAACACCATGAAGAGGATCTCCGTCATCGTCTCGTCGATCATAATCTTCCACACACCAGTCCAGCCCATCAATGCCCTTGGTGCTGCCATTGCTATTCTCGGAACGTTTCTGTATTCTCAGGTAGACTCTTCCCTCCCTCGAATGGTCCTGGAAGAATTACAGTATAATTTCACCGGATCACAGATATCAAACTGTTTTTTTTTTGTTCTTCCAAAAATTTTCTGCAGGCCAAGCTGTGAATGAGTATTAGCCGTGAAGCTCTTATAACAGGAGGAGGACGACTGCAATTCGGCAGCAGCGATCGTGTATACAGTATTAATGGTAGAGATAATTGTGGACGGAAGAAGTTTAGAGGACTGTTATTTTTGATTGTTCATGTTGCATCTCATTTGGATCTGTTCTGGTTTACTGTTACTGCACCTGTGAATAATCATAAACATCCAATTGTGTCACTGTTTCGAAGACGTAAACTTTTATACGAATGCTCAGTAGCTATATTTGATTGGTGACCGTGTTAAACGATTGACTTGTTCAGCCAACTTGTTGGAGTTTTTTTTTTAAATTTTAATGAAATTTTCAATCTTATTTATTTGTGCACTAATAATAATAATTGTTGATGGGATGAAGAGAGCGAGACGGAGACCTGAGCACTTGGGAGTTGTTTTTCCTTCGTGGGCTTTGACCACCCCACTGTTCGATCGTTTCGCAACTTATATTTTGTCGCATGCTCGCTCCGCTTCTCTCTGCTAGATTCCGGTGTCATTGGCCTCTAGCGAGGACCAAACCATCGGTGACCTCGTCTTCCCCACCAAACTCAACCGTCTCGTCCCCGGCGATTCTTCACGCCGCCGCATCCGGCGGTACGGATCGGTATTCCCTCCTGTGATGGAACTCGGTGCCGACGCCGGCGATGACTGTGACCGGGCTAGGATGCTGGTCCAGCTATTATGATGATCCTTTGCTTTCTCCTCTTGATGCTGTTCGCTCGTGTAAATAGTCAGCAAGGTAATCGAGCATGCAGCCTTCTATCTGCTACTCATCTTGGTTTCGTGTTGATTGGAATTTTGTTTAATTTGGCCTCTGATTTAAAGAGCACATTCTTCCTGCCGATTGTATTTTTAAAGAGTCGCCTCTGATGTGTTAATATTCAACTTATCTTCCATAGAAGTTGAACTGTGGACAGGCAGGAAAAACACTTTAACTTTTCTAAAGTGGATACAGAAGATTGTGATTTGGGCCTTATAAGCTTGGTTGGATGGTGTTAGTTATTGATTATCTAGCATTTAGTAGGCTTATTTGATCATTAAGAGATAAAAATTCCATTTTTCATATTACCATTGAATATTAGTAAAATTTGATTAATGGCGATGAGGATGATACAATAAATGTCTAGTGATTCCGCTAGGCCTTTTTCAGAAGTAACATTTTAATGTCCAAATTTTCTTTGTTGTCTTCTCATCTCTTCTATTCGAGCTATTCATGGACATCGAATTAGATGACGATGACAACAACAATCAAGCTAGGTGGGATCGACTATATAAATCCTTTTATACTATTGGACTCCATCTCCTATTATATCATCATTTATATTTAAATAAATTTTATCTTCTAATCATGTCTTCTTTGATCTTCTTCTTCCTTATTTAATATATTTATTTATCATAATTTCATATCACCTTGAAGTATTTATTGGTCATCTAAGTATATATCTGTGTCATCTTAAATATATCTCTCAATAGGTGCAATTCTGACTTTCACTTTAATACTCTCATTTCTTATTCTATCTATCCTTATATATTTGCATATCCATACATCTTAATCTTTGCGACACTCATCTTCTTTTCGTGTGCTCGAGTCATACCTCAATATTCAATTCCAGATAACATGACATGTCTAACCATCATTTTTAGAACTTCTCTCATTGATGAGGTTCAATATTGGTTGGGATGATGGACCATTCTTCAAAATCAGCACATGGTAGTTAACTTATTAGCTTCACTGTGTAGTTGGATTTACCAATGGTTGCCAACATTTGGGCAAATAACTGAATAGGCACTAAAGAAAATTAGCTATGCAATCTTCCTAATATGCTTCCTTTAATATAAGGAGTCAAAGAGAACCTGATCTGCTAATACAAACAAAAAAAAAACATCTGCTAGTTGTTTCTTGGCTATTCCATTCTCAGATCTTATTCCAATATATTCTTTTACTTCCAATCAGATTTATAACTAGACTTTTCCTATGATGTCTACAAAATTAGCTTCAAAATACCCTTGAGCATGATATTATAGCGATATCTCCTATGATTTCCTTGGCATACTTACAGTTCTTAGGAAGGAGAATGGTACATCAAAGAATAAAATTCCTCTTTTCCTGCAAATAAGACAAATTGATTCCTAAAGGTGAAAACTCAATTCTGATGCCTAATAATTCATGATGACTAGGCGTGCCATTTAAATGATATCCTTATTTGAGTTATATCTAATTTTTTAGATGTTAATTCTACATGTATCATAAAACTTGCTGTTAAACAAAGTCAACCTTTAAAGTGTAGGATTGTGTGAATGGATGGAGCACACCTGCAGGAGGGAGGGTTGAATAGCTGTGGCCTAAAATAGAAACTTTTCTTGTGAGATAAAGATAATTAAACTTGCTAGATTTAAGTGAGGTGCTCATATGTGAGTCAGTTGACCATGTTAAGTTGTATACATAGAAAAAGTGTAACAAAAACAATAGACAATTCTAGCACGGTTAATTTTATGTGTGATATTGCTATAACCCAATTTAGGGAATAAAGGAAGAAAGAATGAAGGGCTAAGATCGGAAGGTAGGATTAGGTGAATAAGACCACAGTTCGGGATTTATATCTGAGTCAAGCAGGGCTTAGTTTGGAAAGTTAAGCTAGGTTGAGGGGATTGCAACTCGGGGAGCCAAGTTGGGTTGGTGGCCAGAACAACGTCGAGTAGTAACTCGGGAAGCCGAGTTGAGTTATAAGCATATCGGCTTGATGACCAGAATGGTGTTGGATAGCAAGTCGGGAAAATGAAACGAACTAGAAAAAGGATGACTCAGGGGGAAGGATGGAGTTGGGAAAATAGCAAGAAGGATTGATTGGGGGAATGCCATATGGGTAAAACGAAGGAAAGGGAGGACCCTACAACATGTAAGAAGTTTGTTATATCTCATAACCACCTAGGGCACCGCATGAGGCCTCACAAGAGGCTCTCGATAGCGCATTCTTGCCAACAACATAACAATATGATTCCTTGAACCTGCACAACCCTCCACGTGGACGGTGATCCAGGCGATTTGTTACGCCGCAGCTAGCCTCAAGAGCAGCAAGGATAAAAGGAAAGGAGGACGGAAGAAAAAAAGGGCTCTCCCTGATTTAGTTTTCTCAACCAAGACTCACTGCGAGGGAGGAAAAGAGGTGGACCCGTAAGAAGAAAGGGGATCATCCTCGACGGAGGAAGAAGGAGGGAGAACTGTGTTATTTTCCTTTATCTTGTATAAGCTCTTATCTGTAAGGGGTTTCTCCATTTCCGGAAGTACTTCCGATAAGGAGGGATTATAGTAAAGGTGTATAGCGTCAGAGCTCACTCTAGAGCTTATCTGCGGAGTAGGAACCTGAATTCTAAACCACGTTAAATCTTTTGTCATTATTTTATTATTTACTGTTGCGGTCGGAGAGGACCCTAAGTCTCTTCCACACCTTCGTTCTGAAGAGGTAAAAAATTTGTGCCTCATCAATGTGATCTAAAGAATCCACTCCTGATCCACAACCTATGACACATCAGGTGATACTCCCAATCAATCCATTACAACCTTCTTCATTAGAAGAAAGAATCGTGCAAGCCTCTTTACACCCCCATTCCTTTGGGATAAGTACATATGGCTTTGTTCTCAATAAGAAATGGAATAATTAGCTAAAGAGAGGAAATTAACAAGAGCTTGTAGAATGAATTCTTCACTTAGACTATAAGCCCTTGGATGTTGTTTCACTAAAGCACTTGGTCACAAAAAAATATGAAACAATTTCATGCACCCTTACCCACCTAAACAACCTAAGGCTTTTATAAGTAAAGTTCTGATGATTCTATTTTGTCTATTTTCAAATCGCCTGGAAATGATTCCAATAGATTACTCAAGCAAATTTAGTAGTTGAAAGACTAAGACTCTTTGGGTAGTCAATTGGAATTCTTGTATGATCAACTGAATAGAGCCTTCAACAAACAAAAAATATTTTGTTTTTTAAGCCATTCAATTAACTCAGGAGTTGAATAAACTCTCAAGTTGTCTCATGAATTGACTGAACTTAACTGAACTCTGTAGTCAACTCAGAGTCGACTGAAACTCCAGTTAATTTCACTCTAGCCAACTGAATCTAAATGGAGATCCTTCCTCAACTTATCCCTTGTAAGCTTACACAGTACGATATCAAGCTGAGGTACCAACTACAACCTGAGACCTATTGTCCTTTGATTGAAGATTTCTTACAAGCGACTAGTGGTCTAACCCCTGCCAAGTTATACACATCATCTCCAACGATACTGCCCAAAAGTGAAAACTTCAATATTACACACTCCTTTGTAATCTCTCATACCTCACACACTTCCAAGTCTTAAACCATTGTTGATTCTCAGCATCGTTCTTGGGTTTATCTCGTGTCAATTCCTTAGCCCCTCGGATGCCCTATGCCATCCTTCACCCTTCACCTATGAGTGCACCTCCTTTGGACTGCCCCAGAGTATACCTTGCATTAGGCATCCTTAATCCTTTGGATGCACCAAGATATCTAAGCTTATTGACGGATCATCCTTCATTCTTTGCCTTCATGGGTTCACCTCCCATTAGGCCATTGCCATTGGGTCATCTGCTACCAAACAACTTGACCACTCTGAGTCAACGAGCTCTCCATGCTCTGTTGTACACTACTGCACTGCAGATTTGATGCACACATTAGCAACATAGGTAAAATTTATTTTAAACCTTTATAAAACATATCAAAAACCACTCGGTCAAACCCAATCACTTGGGAGCATTTTTGCACCAATAAAAAGTTGAAACCATTTTCATTACTGGTCTTCTTTGTTTGCTTGAACAATGCCAGGAGTTCATAGAGCATTCCCATTGTAGAGAGCTTACACCTAGGAGGTTAACTCGTGAGATTAGCTGTGTTTCTGTTGAGAAGCAGTTGCATTTGTGAGTTAGTCATGCACGTTTTTTAAAGTACATTTGCATTATCCATTAGTCAAACAATGCTCTATATATTCAGGACTTATAGCTATTATGCTAAATAAATTTCAAATAGGGATAGTATATGGTTATCAGATTACACCCTTTATCTTGAATGCAACAAATGTTTTGACTTCCTGTTGTTTTCTTTTCTATTTTGCTTTGCATAAAACATCCGCAGCTGCACGGTCCCATTCACTGGGTCAGGAGATGTTGCTTGTCCATCCTCCTGAGTTTCATTTGTAAACAGTTGGCATCCTATGGTTGCACAATATCAAGCATTTCTCTCCAATAATGAACTAACTTTAGAGTAGATATATGCTAGGGTTTCCTCCTTGTTGGCACTTACTACTTGCAAGAATGGCCTTTGTTTTACTTTTTGTTAGGTGATGTCAAAACAGAGACTTATATAGTGGATGCAGCAGAGCATCTTAAGAATGAGCTTCTCCGGTCGAATCAAGGAAACAAAATTTTTGCAAAATGGTTTGGGGATCCATGCTTCCCTTCTCCATGGCAAGGCTTCAGTTGTCAAATGTTAAACCATTCATTAACTGTCACACAGCTGTAAGTTCTTTTCATTTGAATGGTAAAAAATTCTCAGAATCCTCTTTTAGTTCCTGCAATCTGCATGCTCTCCTTTACTGCTTGAACTATTCATAAGTCCTCCACATGGAACATTCTAACTTGCTATCATTTCAGGAATCTCTCATCAAACAATTTGCAAGGGTCAGTTCCAGCATGCATCGGTGACTTATCAGAGCTAAAGGAGCTGTATGTATCACTGTTTCATGAATTTACAGCATTTATTGCTTAATGATATTTGCCTTTCCTCTTTTTGAGTAATGTGGATTCTTGTTTATCAGGTATTTACAGAATAATAACTTCACAGGGTCCATCCCAGAATCTTTTGTGTCACTCCACCAATTATCAAAGCTGTAGGTTAATTCATTATAGCATTTGTATTTTGTATTTCTTACATCTACTTTGAGTTTGATTAATTTCTTTTTCTATGCATTCAATTGCAACAAGTCTTATTTCTTCATCCATATGCTTGTCTCTTTCTTCATATATACGCTTCACATTTAAAGTTCCAACATTTGTATTTATTATTTCAGGTCCATAGAATGCAACCCACACTTGCAGAATCAACTTCCTCTTGGTTTGCTAAGAGGCAATGTTACTGTAAGGTACATAAATTATGTTATGCTTAATCAAAGTTGCTATAACTATTTAACTGATATGTTAGTCTTCATTTTGACTGTGATATTCAGTTCTGGAAACTGTCCCAGTACAGAAGCTTTGGAAGTCACTTCTCATAAAATTTATTTCATAGGAGCTGGTGGATCTCTTACTTTCATTTGTGCGCTTGGTTCTTTTTTCAACTGTTTCTACAAACGGGCCCATCGCTCTAGAAAAAGAGAACACCTGGAAATTGAAAGTATGTTTTAAAATTTTCTAATCATACGCATTTGGTAATGATTTTCAACACATACATGATAAATGTTGTCTTTGAGATCTGAGAAAACATTTCTAACTTCTAGTTTTTGATGGGTATATCAACAATGATCATGCTATTCCATGAACAAGGACATAAGCTAGTAAATTAATTGAAATTGTAATGCCATATCAATCATGCCCTCAAGGCTCAAGTCAACAAGATATAACAATGTCAACTTCATATTTGAATTTTTTTTTTAAAGCAACTAATTGAATAAATATTATACACGGAGCGAATGAACTAATCATTAGCACCATTTGAACACGTGATTAACTCACATGCACAAATTCAAATTTTAAATATGAAATTATATAACCAATTTGTATTGTAGAATGGATACAACAACAACAACAACAACAACAACAAAGTCTTATCCCACTAGGTGGGGTCGGCTATATGGATCCTTCTACGCCATTGGACTCTATCCCCTACTATATCCTCATCTATATTTAAATAAATTTTATCTTGGTTTATTGTTGCGAACCAAGTCTTTTTTGGTCTTCCTCTTCCTCGTTTGATGTGTATATTTGGTATCGTTTCACATCGCCTAACTGGAGCATTTATTGGTCGTCTAAGTACATGTTCGTACCACCTTAAACGTGTCTCTCGGAGCTTTCCTTCAATAGATGCAACACCAACTTTTTCTCTAATGCTCTCATTTCTTATCATCCATCCTCGTAATATGTCACATCCACCTTAACATCCTCATCTCTGACTCTCATCTTTGCTCGTATGCTCAGTCGTAGCCCAACATTGACTCCATATAACATAGCAGTCTAATCGCCATTTTGTAGAACTTCCCTTTAAGTTTTAGAGGCACTTTACGATCGCATAAAAATACCCGATGCTTTCCTCCATTTCAACCATCCTGTTTGTATTCTATGTAAGACATCTCTCTCAATCCCTCCATAATCTTACAAAAATGATCATAAATATTTAAAGTTCTCAATTCCAGACAACTCATCATCTCCTATCTTAACACTTGTCTCATTACGTCTAATATTGCTAAATTTAAATTCCATATATTCTGTCTTTACTCTACTAAGCTTAAAACCTTTCATTTCTAGTGTTTCCCCAAATTCTAGTTTAGCATTTACTCCTTCACGTGTCTCATCTATTAAAACAATATCATCTGCAAACAACATGCACAACGGTAAAGTGTCTTGAATGTGTCCAGTGAGATCGTACATGAATAGTGTAAAAAGATAGGGACTTAAATCTGATCATTGATGTAACACTATCTTTATTGAAAATGCTTGATTAATCCACAAGTCTTCACTCTGTCGTTACTTCCTTATACATATCCTTAATTAGTTGATATATGTTACACTAACCCCTCTTTTTCTAAAATTCTCCATATTATTTCTCTTGGAACTCTATCATAAGTTTTTCTAAATCAATGAATACCATGTGTAGATCCCTTTTGCTCTCTATACTTTTCAATTAGTTATGCGAGAAGATGTATAACCACATTAATCGACCTTCTGGCATGAATCCAAATTGATTTTCGAGAATTATGGTCTCCTTTCCTTAATCTTTTCTATTACTCTTTCCCAGTTTATTGGTATGACTCATTAGTTTAATACCCTATAGTTTTCACAAGTTTGTATGTCTCCTTATTCTTATATAAGGGAATTAGGATCTTACCCTCCGTTGATCGACATCATTTTTGTTTTTTCAATATCATGTTAAATAATTTTGTAAGTCATTCAATACCTTGTTTCCCTAGACACTTCCATACCTCTATCGGAATATCATCTGTCCAATGACTTTTCCATTTGCATTCCATTTAAAGCATTTCTACTTCGAAATTTGAATTCTACGATAAAAATTTAAATTTCTATACTCATTTGACTTATTTAAATTACCTAAATTAAGTTGGTCTCCTAAACCTTATTAAAAAGTTGATAAAAATATCTCTTCCACGCTCTTTTATTTCTTCATCATTTACTAGTACCCTATTGCATTCATCTTTAATACATCTTATTTGATTAAGATCTTTTGTCTTCCTCTCTCTCACTTTTATTTTATAAATGTCTCTTTCCCTTCTTTTTGTATCTAATTTTCGATATAACTCATTCAAAAGATTTGATCTTAGCTTCATTCACGCTTTCTTAGCTTCTTTCTTGGCTATTGTATATTTTTTCAAATTTTCCTTTATTTTTACAAATATTTAATTTCTTATATATCTATTCGCTTTTCCTTGACTTTCTCTTGCACTTTTTCATTCCACCACCAAGATTCTTTACTTGGTGGTGCGTATCCTTCGACTCATGAGTACACTCTTAGCTACTATTTTCAATTTTGATACCATCTTATCCACGTCGTATTAGGGTCATTTGTATATGTCATCTAATACTTGTACTCTACCTTCTCTTTGAATATATTTAGTTTCTCATCCTTTAACTTCCACCACTTAATTCTAGGGGTCGTGTATATTTTCTTCTATTAATACTATGTTTGGCGTATATCGATACTACTAACCTATGTTGAGTAGTTAAACTTTCTCGGAATAACCTTACAATCTTTACAAATCTTTCTATCTCTCTTCCTAACCATAAGAAAGTCAATTTGTGATTTATTATTTCCACTTTTGAGCGTGACTAAGTGTTCTTCTTTTTCTTAAAAAATGTATTAGCTAGTATAAGATCATATGCTATTACAAAATCGATATAGTTTTACCTTCTTCATTTCTTGTTCGAACCCATAACCCCCACATTACCCTCTCGTATTAAATGCATTTTCACTCATTTAAATCACCTCTATTAAAATCATCTCATTTGTGAATATTATGTAATACTTCATCCAAGTCATCCCAAAACCTTAATTTGGTATTTTCATCTAATCCTATTTGAGGTGCATATACACTAATTACGTTTATAGTTTCTTTCTTCACTACTATTTTGAGAGCTATAATTCTATCCCCCTTTCTAATTACTCCTACAACTTCATCCTTTAACAAACTATCAACAATAATACTCACTCCATTTCTTGTTTTACTCTTCCCTGTATACCATAACTTAAAACCCGAGTTCTCTATCATCTTTGCCTTCTCACCAACCCATTTTGTCTCTTGTACACATACAAATTAATTTTTCTTCTAATCATCGTATCTACTATCTCCATTGTTTTACCAGTAGGGTTCATATGTTCCAATGCAAATCTTAGACTACTAGTTTTTCTATAATATTTGTTCTTACCCAACCTATGGTGTGAGAACTCTTGCTTATTTAACACTACACCTAAGTTCTCATGGAGATGTAGCGGTCCTTGCCGATACGTTGCAGTCGGACCCTGCAACGTGAACTCTAGCATATTTTTCACTACACCCGAGTTTTGAAAATGTAGCGGTCCTTGTCGAGACATTACAGTCGGACTCTGTAACGCGTTCCTTCCGGGGAACAACCTAGCATTAGCACAATAGTTTGATTGATCCATTCATTGAACATTTGTCTTAGTTTAACGCTGGCTGACAACCTAACGCAACCCTCCTCCTTTATCCGGGCTTGGGACCGGCCACGACAAGGTTAACTTATCATGGGCAGAGTTGTATTGTAGAATGGATGTTTTTTTAAAAAAAAAATTACATGGTATTGCATCACTCTCATCATCATGTCATTATCATCATTAAACCATGCTTGTCAGTGCTTATCCCTAGTACATTGAGCTCTCATTCTTTATCCTATTAATATCTTCATCAATATTCCCTTCATCTTGATAATGAACCTAAGTTTTTTAAAAAATTTACCTACAAGAATGGTATACATTTTAATTATTTCATTTTGTTTTCTGAATATGAAAACTACATTTCATATATTTAGTTTTTATTTTACATATCTTAAAATCGTCAGTTTCTACTTGGCAATAATCAACTCAATTGATATATTTAGTTTTTATGCTCAAATGGTTTTATTTGAAAATAGTCAACTCGATAGATTTTTAGTCGATTGGAAGCTTGAGTAGCTAACAAAAAAAAATCCATCGACATGCGATATAGTCGTTATCATCCAACTATCACATTTGAGCATCTAGTTGACTGGAGATTTTTTCCACTTTATTGGAGGTGATTGGAAGTGAACTGAACAGTTGGAGGCTTTGTATATAAACCCTTGGTAAGCTTTTGGTCAATAAGAACTCATGTAAACATCTTAATTTCCTGTGCTCAAGCAATACAAGTTCCCAAAAAGAGAAAAATACGAGAGCTTGGAGAAGTATTGGAAGACTTCAATCATCAAACTCTTAGTAGTTTCTCTTCCTTAGTCCTTTACTTTTATCTTCATATGAAGAGGAAAGGATTTGTTTGAGTGAATGGTTAAGCTTATGATAATTGGTGAAATCATGAGGGTTGGTTCAAATGTTATCCTTTTTTGGGGTTTACCCTATTACCTTTTGTGATGGGGTGGTTTGATGGAAACTATTTGGAGTGACACACCGGACATTTTATAAGCCATGGAGTACGAGTGGGCTCTTCGAATCATGTTATATTTTGTGTTAGCATCATATTTATTTTGTATTCATTTTATTGTCTCTACATGTACTTTGACTTGACCAACTAAATACACATGAGCTCAAACTACTAATCCTTGTTTTTTGCTTTTGTGAGAGGAATCAAATTTGTGTGTGCCATCTATACACTCCCCCTCTAGCCAGGCCATACAGATCCTTCATTTTTTTGTTCCTTAGAGATACTATATTTTGGTCTAACCGATCTTTTACCCCCATTGGCACATCTTGTTACCTTATAAGATTATGGAAATGATGTTAACAATTCTTAATGTTATACTTGTTCCCATTAGCACAACTTCTTTCGTAATTTATTTATATTCTAGTAGATTCTGTCATTGCTGCTCTGACACATGCAGATCCAGTGTTCTCAGAGTCTAGCATTCATGACCTTTCAATAAGTCTGGTAGTACATCAATTTGATCTTAAATATATAGAAACAGCAACATGCAACTACAAAATTTTGATTGGAGAGGGTGGTTTTGGATCTGTTTACCGTGGCATTCTCCCACATGGTCAAGAAGTTGCAGTAAAGGTTCGGTCATCCACATCAGTTCAGGGAACTCGTGAATTTAATAATGAGGTAAGTAGGTACAGTTTTTTTCCCTATAAGCTTTAATATGGGAGCCTGAAATTTTACTTTCTGATATTGTAATCAATATCAGCTACTTGTATTAACTAAATGGATATAATTAGCTTTGTTGTAGTTGGTTTCTCATAGTTTCTAGTGCTTCATCCCTCTTTTGCAAGACACCATTTCTTCTGTAATGGAATTCATTTTGTACAAACCTGAAAGAAATGGTAATAACTGAAGTGAAGTATTCCTAGTAAAGTTTCAATCTTAATACGGACACACAGTTTCAATAATTTGTTTCCACAAGTGGATATCAACACCAAAGTTGTGCTTCTATTGTTGTATGTAATTTCTCTTTCTTTTCACAGGTAAATCTTCTTTCAACAATCAAGCATGAAAATTTGGTACCGCTTCTTGGCTACTGCTCTGAAAATGATCAACAAATACTTGTTTATCCTTTCATGTCAAATGGTTCTCTGCAAGATAGACTTTATGGTAATTATTTACACAAAACTTTATGTTTTCCATTCTCTAGCATCTTTCTTTTCTTTCTCATTCAAAACACGTTTTGTAGGGGAAGCATCAAAAAGGAAGACTCTTGATTGGCCAACTAGACTTTCAATTGTGCTTGGTGCTGCCAAAGGCAAGTATCACTCTCAATAAAGAAGTGTTGACAAATATATCAATTATTTTCCACCAAGTGAGTTATGGTAACTTCTCCAGAAATTATCACACCCGAAATTGTAGAAAGGAGAATCTACTTATTAGCGGGAGTCGATTCCTCTTTTAAGGGAAAAAAAATCCTGAACTTGAAATTTCAATTGAAACTTAATGCCGTAAGTTACATAATTATCCAACAAGGGGATGATACCATGAATACAGAGGTTTAAGCATATAGTTCGTTTGGGTTTTAGTGCCACTGCTTTATTCTCTAGACCTACTAGTGTTATAAATCAGTTTAGTTCTGCTATGTATGCTTTACCAACGAAAGAAGTTTTAATCTACCTGTATCTAATGAAACCATTTCATTATTCCCTCCAGTTAATGGCTGATGGTTTTGAACTTAAACTGGATCCTGAACTCACCATCAAATGTACTCTACATAACGTATTATAATGAAACTTACGGTTGACCAGTTAATACTAAGCAACCTAATTTTGTAGGGTTCAGTAACAAATTGGTTTTCGACTATTTTTGAATTCCATTAGTTGTTTCTTTGTAATATTGTTTACTTCTGTAAAGAGAAAGCCCCAACTTCCTGAGTATCATCGATGTATGACCAAGTAAGCTTTCTCCAGATATATTATCTATTTCCCAGGTTTGAAAGGCTCATTAGCTCATTTTTGTCACTGCTTTAGGTAATGATTGATAGTTACTATTTATTGACACTAATTTCATTAAACAAATGAGAAAAATTAGCCACTCTTTTCCTTAATCCTCGACCACTTTCAAATTGTTTACTTTCTTTCACATGTCTGCGTCAAACTTTCAATCTCTCCTGTGAGAATTTCTTAATTTCATGGATTCATTTCATCACCTACTTATAATTTTTTGTTTATTTTCGAAGATCTCATTTGTTTTCTCTTTGTTCAAGATATTGCTTGCACAATTTTATCTATGGAAGAAAATTACCTATTTAACTACCTATTCTCTCAATTTGCATCCTAATTTCCTATAAAGATTTGGGATCGAAAATGTGTTAGACGACAAACTGACAATGCAGAGCTATATAGAGCCTAGAGTCTCTTTGCATTATATAAATTTGTAGATAAGAGAGTATTATATCAATTAAATTCATATTGTGCAATCTTTCTTAAAAGTAATATCTAGTAATATGTCAAGCATATAGTTAATGATCATTATTTTTCTATATCATATTACTTCATTTTGTATTTTGATTTGCAAATGAAATATAAGTATTTATTTTTATTTACATAATTGTGAATTCTTCTCCTAGAAAATCAATCTATTCTTTGTAATATAATTATTTATGTATTTTATGCTTTATAGTATTTTAGGTTAGGCTTAAATATTATGGTTTTAGGATTACATCAAAGACCAACTTTAAGTCTCTATTTTTTTATACTAATCATGAACGAACTCACTGGACATATTTAAGATATAGTACTGTTGTGTATGTTGTTTACAAATGATATTATTTTGGTAGATGAGACACGTTAAGAGTAAATACTAAACTAAAATCTTGGCAGAAAACACTAGAAGTGAAAGGTTTTAGGCTTAGTAGAATAAAGACAAAATATATGAAATTTAAGTTTAGTAATATAGACATAATGAGATAAGTGTTAAGATAGAAGATGACGAGATGTTTGGAGCCGAGAGTTTTAAATATTTAGGATCATTTTTAGGCTTGGTTGTTGATGTTGTTATTTAAATATTATGTTATCCCTACATAAAAAAGAGATATAATAATTACCTCTGATAGTTCAACATATGTGAGAAGCATTAATAGTAAGATAGGCATACTAAATCAAATAATTTCATCTAGATAGCTCTTGTTGATTTCCCTATTAGCAAATTTAAGAGAGTCGTCATATCTTATTTTTCCTTTCTATATGATTTAGGCTTGTTGTATCTGCATACTTTTTCCGAGCGGTGCATCATACATAGAGATGTGAAGTCGAGCAATATTCTTTTGGACCATAGCATGTGTGGCAAATTAACTGACCTAGGTTTTTCTAAGTATGCACCACAAGAAGGAGATAGCGGCGCTTCATTGGAAGTAAGAGGAACTGCCGGATACTTGGATCCTGAGTAAGTTTGTCAATACTTACATATGTTTTTTTTGTTATTTTTCTTCATTTAAACTCTTGTGCGTGGTAATATTTGTATTATCTTCTTTTCCATGTTCTTTTCTGATGATCGAATATTTTGTTATCTGCAAGATTTGAATTGAAATAGTTCTTTGCATTAACTACCAATGGTGACAACAGATTTGCATTATGTTATGATGAGACAAGACAAAATTCATGAATAACAAGTTATGAAAAAGAAATTAAATCTTCATGCTCCAGTGGTAGATTGAGAACCTATACAGTATTCATATAACAACATATTAGTTTGAATTGATGCATTAGAAGGAAGAATCTAAAAAACAAGAAGAAAAAAAGGAAACATCTGCATAAATCTCGAATTTCTTCCTCATCTTATTGTATACAATGAACATAACATACCAAGGCTTTGTTGCATGGATATAGTTTAGCTAAGTACATGTGTCATAATGGTTTATTTCAATGTTTGCCCTGGATGTTCACCTTTCCTAGCTAGGTTGCTCTATGAAAGCGCGAAATGATGTCATAATCATCCTTCAAGTATCTTTTGGTCGATTACATATCTAATGTACAAAGGTGCCAAGCTATATATAAGAACAAGTTATGAATTACAATGTTATGGAACATATCTATTTTCAGAAATATTTTGACATTATTTTGTTTCAAGTCATGTAAAATAGTATCCTTACGAAATATGCACTCAATAATCATGTTTTGGATATCTACTTTCATCCATCGAAAGACTAATATTCTTAGTTAATATTGGAATCAATGAATACATTGGGCCACTGGCTATTCGAATATCAATTCTGAAAGCTCTATGCCTCTTGTTTTTCATTTTATTTTATTTTTTAAAAATGATATCGAGAAATATAATGCAACCATTGAATCAAGAGAACAGATATGTTTCTAAGTGTTTCTCTTAATGGCCTTCTGCAGAAAACCTGGTGTGTTTGTACATTATGAATTTATGTATGCTGAAAAAACTGAAGCTTTGGTATTTCTTTATTGCAGATATTACTCGACTCAAGTGCTATCGGCTAAAAGCGATGTCTTTAGCTTTGGGGTGGTTCTTCTAGAAATCGTCACAGGAAGAGAGCCTCTTAACATACACCGGCCGAGGAGTGAGTGGAGCTTAGTTGAATGGGTATGATCTCTACCTAATGAATTTCCATGATAGTTTATTGTTCATGTGGGTAAATTTACTTAGAAAGATCTTGGTCAAACATAATCATTCCAAATGGAACAGAACTACTTAGACCTCTTCTGTATGTATCAACTACTTGGTGACAAATTCAGCATGACTCGCTGCATAAAAATAACAGCAACAATAATGATAAAGTTTTATCCCACTAGGTGGGGTGACTATATGGATCCTTCTACGCTATTGGACTCTATCCCCCTACTATATCATCATATATATTTAAATAAATTTTATCTTATTTTATTGTTGTTAACCAAGTCTTTTTTGATATTTTTCTTCCTCGTTTGGATGTGTATATTTGTCGTCATTTCACATCGTCTAACTGGAGCATTTATTGGCCGTCTAAGTACATATTCGTACCACCTTAAACGTGTCTCTCGAAGCTTTCCTTCAATAGAAGCAACACCGACTTTTTCCTCTAATGCTCTCATTTCTTATTCTGTTCATCCTCGTATGTCTGCACATCCACCTTAACATCTTCATCTCTGCAACTCTCATCTTTTGTTCATGTGCTCGAGTTGTAGCCCAACATTCAGCATCATATAACATAGTATGTCTAATCATCATTTTGTAGAATTTCCCTTTAAATTTTAGAGACACTTTACGATCACATAAAACACCTGACGTTTTCCTCCATTTCAACCATCTTGCTTGTATTCTATGTAAATCATCTCTCTCAATTCTTTCATCATCTTATAAAAATGATCCTAAATATTTAAAGATCTCAATTCCAGATAACTCGTCATCTCTTATTTTAACACTTGTCTAATTACGTTTAATATTGTTAAACTTAAATTTCATATATTCTGTCTTTACTCTACTAAGTATAAAATTTTTCACTTCTAGTGTTTCCCGCCAAGATTCTAGTTTAGCATTTACTCCTTCACATGTCTCATCTACTAAAATAATATCATCTGCAAACGATATACACTACGGTATTGTATCTTGAATGTGTCTAGTGAGTTCATTCATGATTAGTGTAAAAAGATAGGGACTTAAAGTTGATCCTTGATGTAACCCTATCTTTATTGAAAATGCTTCAATTAATCCAATTGTAGTCTTCACGCTGGCTGACAACCTAATGCAACCCTCCTTCTTTATCCGGGCTTGGGACCAACCATGACAAGGTTAACTCATAATGGATGGAATTCGCTGCATAAAAATAAGGACATGAAATATCATTTCAAATGAGTTTTTTTGCACAATTGTATGAAGAAATAATAGTCGAGCATCGAAGATCGATATCATTAATATCTCCTACATTTTTACATTTCGGTATGATTCATAGCTTGTGCTATAAGATTAAATTGACTCGAATAGGATCCATCTTATTTATTTCAATAAGAAGAAAGAAAATACTAAATATAACCAGTAAAAAATTCTCATATGAATACATTCCGAGGAAAATAGAAAATTTGCTATTTAAATTTTGCAACTCGTACATTTTCAGTTCTTGATTAATTTTGTTAATTTCATAGGCAAGACCATATATCAAAGAAGCAAGGATTGAAGAAATAGTCGACCCGAATATAAAGGGGCAATATCATTCAGAAGCAATGTGGCGAATTGTCGAGATAGCATCTTGTTCTGTAGAGCCAATTGGGAGCTTCCGACCGAATATGATCGACATTGTACGAGAATTAGAAGATGCACTTATAATTGAGAACAATGCATCTGAGTATATGAGGTCAATTGAGAGCATGGGGTCTAACCGCTTCTTGTCATTTGAAAGAACAAGAAGCAATGCTTCTACAATTGTACCAAGCTCAGTCCCCAAGTGAACCATCATCCAATTTTCGCCCTACATTCGAAACAAATGCTCCGACGACACTATTAAACATGGATCGGCAGGAAATATATGGGGCTCGAAAGATTCCTCATAGTTTGCCTGTGTTTTGAGACTAAATTCCTAGTGCATTTTGTTCTCTGTCAAGCGTTGTAACGCCCTGCGAGTTAAATTATTCAGATGGATTGTTTTCCATGAGATGTTGCGTGCTAAGGTATCTTTTGGTTTGTGGATTTTTCATTCTTAGGCCATAAAGAATTATTGAATATTTCTATAACTCATTTGATGTATCTCTCCCATGCTCGCTCGCAATCTTTTCAAGTGGAAGTTCATCAAAATGGTGGGTGTTCGAACAGGTTTTTATATCAGGTTTTTCTAATGCCGCTATTGTTGTTCTAAAAGTTCGTATCTCGTTGTTTTCGTTGATTTTGTCTGTGCTCTTTTGATGTATTTTGATGAACGATGATAAATTTTTGTAGGACATAATCGATCCACTTTCAGAATTAGACACCTTGGTTGATCACAAAAAACAAAAAAGGACTAAAGATAATAAATAAAAGACATTGGCATAATGGAAAAACCCTTATAATTGGATTTACGTGTGGGACGGTGGATTGTTCCAGCACAGGAATATAAGAGAGGATTCAATTACTATGATATTGCTATAATATAGAAAAAGAAATCATGATTTAAAGGATGAAATTGAAGGGAAGAAATCACAATGTAGGATATATGACCGAATCAAGTGAAATCTGGTTCGGAGAGTTGGGTCGAGTCAGTGAGATGATGACTCGGGAAGAAAATAGGAGGTAAGAGTATATTAGTCAAGTAGTTATAGTGAAATCGGATAGTGACTCGAGGAAATAAGCTAAGTCAATAAAAGAATAGCTCGGGAAATAAAATAGAGTTTGGATAGGGATAAAAAAGATTGATTAAGGAAAATAGGAGCTCAATGGTAAAATGAAGGTAAGAGGGGTCCCTACTATGCTTTCTTATGAAAATTTATTACGCAACATAATAAATCAAGGTATTTAGTAGATTCCACCGAAAATTCTTAGTACCCTTCACTCGTTAACATCATAATAAGATTATTCTTCACACGTGTGCGATCCTACATGTGGAGGATGAGCGAAGCAGTTTGTTACATCACAGCTAGCTCTAACAAAAGGAGAAGGATAAAAGAAGGAAAAGAGAGAGGGATTTTTGATTCTTTGATCATCTTTCTTTTTCTATTACTCTATTTACATTTTCTTACTATATTATTCTTTTTTACAACTCCTACTCACTTTTTCTTTCTCGTACAAATTGTAATTTAAGCATCGAAAGATTGGTGATCTAACGGTGTATTAACTTTTTCAAGAAAAGCAAAGGAGCTCTTCTACTATTATGGTCGGAAAAAATTTTCCTCGACAGATCTATCCCGAAAAGGAAAAAAAATCCATGCCGCATCGTACTATTTCTAAAAGAATTGGCTAAACTTATTCTGTGTTGAGTGATTGACAAAACTGCAAAAGAAAAGCTTCCATCTCCTTTTTCTTCATGAACTAGCGCAATTTGTCTCTTTTTTTCTTTTGCCTAAAATGTTCATAAATTCACTCTTGCAGAAATCTGCTGCCAGAAACAAGTTTTTTTTTGTTCTTTTTTTACTTTGCTTGTCGAACAAACGAAGAACAAGAAACAGGAACACACATGCTAAATTCTCTTGGATGAACTAGTTGCCCACAATTCATTCTTACAAGGCATTTGCCACTCAATAAAATTCTCAACTACTCCATTAAACCCAAAAATTTCAATTCCCCATCTCATTTCTTTCTCGACAGGTTCACTCAACTTCTTCTTCTTCTTCTTCTTCCTTTTCATCTCATTAATCATCACCTACATTTCCGCTCCCCACGAAACTTTCTGGCATCTGCCCCGATCGTTCAAACTTCGTGTGCAATTAAATCTTTACAGCAAGGTTTCAAGGGGGAAAAAAGACCAAAGAAAAAAAAAACAGAATTATTGTCAAACCAACCTCCATTGATATGGCAGGCTCTGCCATTGCCGAAAAGTTTAACTTTTAGCAAGTTCAGGAGCAATTCCTGTCCCCTTCCTGAAGGAAACAGCGGCTTATAAGCCCGTCGAGCTTTCGCGGTTTCCTGCAACAGAAAATAAGGCGGCGACGATCATGGATTTGAGGTGGGCAGCGGGGGTGGCGGTGTGTGCCATGGCAGTCGTTTGCAGCGAAGGCGCGGAGAAGCTTGAGACCGCAGGGGCTTCCTTTGTGTTCGGCGACTCGCTTGTGGACGCCGGAAACAACAACTATCTTCTCTCCCTGTCGAGGGCCGACTTGCCGCCGAACGGCATCGACTTCGCCGCCTCCGGCGGGCAGCCGACCGGGCGCTTCACCAACGGGAGAACAATGGCGGACATCGTCGGTCAGTAAGAGCACTTGACTATCTGCCCGCGGAGCTCAATTTTTTTTTATCTTGAAACCTTCTGAATCACTGCCCCCAGGCGAATTGCTCGGGCAGCGAAACTACGCGCAGCCGTTCTTGTCGCCGAAAACCAAAGGACCGGTCATTCTCAACGGAGTCAACTACGCGTCCGGCGGCGCCGGAATTCTCAACCGCACCGGAAAAGTTTTTGTATGCGCTTTCATTTTCCAGTTCCGCCGTCTGTTACGCCATTATTATTTCAAGCCCGCGATCGGATGCAGGTGAACCGGCTGGGAATGGACGTCCAAATCGATTACTTCAACGTCACCCGGCGGGAACTGGACGAGTTACTGGGATCGAAGGCGGCCAGAGAGTTCCTGTGGAAGAAGTCCATCTTCTCCATCACCATCGGATCCAACGATTTCCTCAACAACTACCTCCTCCCGTTCTTCTCCATAGACCAAAGGATCAAAGAAACGCCGGACGCCTTCATCGACGACCTCATCGCCACCCTACGAGGGCAGCTCATCGTAAGCAACGACACACACACACAAACTGACTGAGAATTTCCTTCCTTCCTTCCTGTTCGACGTCTCTGTTCACCTTCTCTGGTTCATGGCATGGCATGGCAGAGGCTCTACTCCCTCGACGCGAGAAAAATCGTGGTGAGCAACGTCGGGCCATTGGGATGCATGCCCTACCAGAAGACGATCAATCGAATGAAAGAGAACGAGTGCGTCGGCTTGCCCAACCAAATGGCGCTCAAGTACAATGCTCTGCTGAGGGACTTGCTCATGGACCTCAACCGCCGCCTCCCTGGAGCTATGTTCGTCCTATCCAACGCCTACGACCTGGTGCTGGAGTTGCTCGCAAACTATCGAGCTTACGGTCAGCATGCAGTGATCTCCGATCGAACCTGATCGTACTGTAATACTAATCGGCGATTGAAGAACTGTACTTTGCTGAATGTATGTGTGCAGGGTTTACGGACGCAAGCACAGCGTGCTGCGGCAACGGAGGGCAGTATCGCGGCATTTTTCCATGCGGGCCGGCGTCGACCATGTGCGATGACCGGTCGAGTTATGTGTTCTGGGATCCTTACCATCCGAGCCAGGCAGCAAATGTGTTTTTTGCCAAGTATATGGTGGACGGAGATACGAGGTACATCTCTCCGGTGAATATTCGACAACTTTTGAAGCTATGAGATGTGAGAGATTATCATCTCGTCGATTTAGTGTGTCAGTAAATTCTACTTGTATCATTGTTGTGGTTTCCGGCAGCAAAGATATCGATCTTCTGTTTTGCAGTCGACATTCAATTGCACAGTAAACGCACAGCGATGCCAAGTTTTAGTGAACCTCAGAAACAAGAAACGAACGTGGATGCTGTTGAAAAAAATAATAATAATAGAATCTAGCTACCTGCGTCCCCTCTCCCTTTCTTTTTCTTTCAGTATTTTCGCTCGACAAAATCTCTATGAGTACCTTCGAATACCTCGTCATAATCATCTGTATTTAGTGGTCATTGTATCTTGGGAAATGGACATCCTATACTGACCTCAAAATACCGTGGAGATGAGACGAATCTGTTTTAAAAAATCTACATAGAATGTAGATATCAATGTCTTTGTTTTCGAGTAATCTACTCGATCACACTGCTTTTCAACTGTCCACTCAATTTGATAATCGATCACTCGAACTTCCCAACTATCCATTCAATTCGACGGTCGACCACTCAAACTTAGCTATTTGGCACTCGAACTCAATTCTTGACCATTCAGACACTCAACCTCGAGCAATTCAATAGATAGCTACTCAACCTCAAATGACTCAGCAAGCGACCACTCGACACTTGATTGCCTTCGAATGCCTCTCAGTTCATCGCAATCATCCGTACTTGGTGGTCATTGTATCCTGAGAAATGGACGTCCCATGCTGATCTTGAAGTATCGTAGAAATGAGACGAATCTATTTTAAGAAATCTACGTAGAATACAAACATCGACGTCTCTATTTCCAAATAATCTACTCGATCAGATCACACTGTTTCCCAACTGCTAACTCAATTCGACAGTTGGTCACTCGGACTTCCCAACTGTCCACTCAATTCGACAATCGACCACTCAGACTCAACTACTAGACACTCGAACTCAATACTTGACCATTCAAACACTCAACCTCGAGTGATCCGACTGACAACTACTCAACCTCAAACGACTGAACAATCGACAACTCGACACTCGACCTCATCAGTTCAATCTCTTAAAGTCGACAACTCAATTCAGCCTCCCTAACTTGACAGCTCAATTCGGTCTCTCGGACTCAATAACTTGGCTCAGTCACTCCTTCAATATCGACAGTTTAAAACTATCAACTCAAATCTCTCAACAAATAAATATAATTTGAATTATATTTTTAAATTAGAACTTCATTTCCCTACCTCTGATCACAGATCGTCCAACAAATAGCTCATACAAGATTCAAATACATTGCTGCTCCAAAAGGAATAGTAGTAGAGGGCAGAAACATGCAAGCCTGGTTTGTTAGGCAGAAGCACTCTTAGGATATCATGATGGCGAGTATCAAAAAATAATGTCAACTTGAGGAATCAGGTAGGAGAAATAAACGGAAAACAAATTGAAACTTTACTCCCTCTCCTTATCCTTTTTCTTCTTCTCCTTTTTCTTGTGAACTGCATCGCCCATTGCCAGCTCTTCTTCGGCGTGTTTTTTCTTCTTCTTCTCCTTTTTGCTAGGCACCTCTTCAGATTGCGGAGTATTGGCCGATGCCTCATCTTGATTCACATCCTTCTTTTTCTTTGTTTTCTTTTTGATCTGCCCTTCCAATTTGTCTCCGGAAACTGGATCATTAACTTGCAAATTGGTATTCTCTGACTCAGAGATCTTTCTCTTCTTCTTCCTTTTCTCTCCAGCTTCCTTGGCCTCGCCGACAGGGGTCGCATCGGCTGTTTTTTCAGAGGGAGGCAGTTCTGCTTCCTGGTGCTTCCTCTTCTTTGGAAGTGCTGCTGCAACTTCACTGGTTGGATTGCTCCGAGTTGAATCAGTTGCTTGCCCGAGCAAAAGATCTGCTGAGGTATTATATGTCTACAGAGACAAAATAAAACATAAAAAATTTCAGTCTCAGTTTCGATTGTTCCTCTGAATTTACACACAGATGGCTATATGGAACATTAACATCTCGAGTGCAAAACGTGATATAAATCCACCAATAGGTGTTGAAGCAGTGAGGTTGCCCATACCTTTGCTGGAGTAATCAGAGCCCCTGCACCCTTCTTCCGATCTTTGTCATAAAATTCAATCTTAGGCTTTCCTTTGGTAGAACCAGCAGAGTGACTCAACTCTCGGCCCTCCAGAACCCTAAGGCGGGTTTCAAGCTATTCAAAAATTTGAACAATGGCATATCAGCATGCATTCCACATATATCCAAAAGCGATGAGATTCCCTCTAAATGTTACCTTAACTCGATTTTCCAACCCCATACTGTTGTCCTGACTATCCCCAAGAGCATCATACCTAATAGCCAAAGCAGTCTTTGCGGCAAGAGATCGAGATATTTTCCCCTTGATTTTGGGAGCTGCCTGACCGACTAAAGATGCATGGAAAATAAGTCCATACTTTGGTGTAGCGTGTTTGGTTTTCAAAGCTCTAAACAAAGCCTGCATTTGAATAAAACATTGATGGTTAACCAGGTTACTGCTGAATTAGGAAAAACAATGGAAAATTTGTCATAAGAAACATGATATTTCATGGCTGTTTCTGCAATAATGAGTGTGAGCGAAAATTCACAGAACCAATCAGTTTCATCTGATGAGGATATACCTAATACTGAACCAGGAACCTTTCACAAAAAAAATGCTATACATGCTTCACAATTGTAGCTTTGTGATGTCATAGGCCAATTCATGTAGATGCATTCATTGTCTAAGAACATGAATCACTTATGGCCTGTCTACACCGACCGGAAGGGTTTATTTTTTTGCACCCTTTTACTCATTACTTGGAATTAAATGATTTGGTCCACTACAATACTAATCCTGTGTGTGCAGGTGGAAGAATTCAGATGCCATCAAGAACTCTACACTAAGTTAATAGAAAACAGAGTATTACCATGCCATTTTCATTGTTCATTTCTACAAAAATTTCTCTCCTCAATGTGCCCTTTAACAGCATCATTCACCTTGTTATATGTAACAAGGTCTCTACAGCAAAATGGACGGTTGCAACTATACATCTCAAAGCAATAAATTCAGGAAATCACTAACAGTATTGTATAACACCCAATACCCAAGTCATAATGATTGATATTGTTACATGAAAATTGAAGATACTTATTGCTATAGTATGATTCTATGTGATGCATAAAAGGCAACCTGGCATAACCAATGGACATGTCCATGTAGAATGTCTCTGCCCCAGCCAAGTAAAATTTGTTTCCCTGAATCAACAAATAGTCGACCATGTATGGAGGAACCTCACCAAAACTCTCCACATTTAAATTGAAAAAGAATTAATAAAACTTGTTGCAAAAGTAACGATGCAGCTTAAGTTGATGCATAGCTAAAATTAACATTTGTTTAAACTACACAGAACCAAACAGGCAACAATGTATATATCGTATAGGTGACCTTTTGAGAGTTGTAAAAATAAAATAAAATAAAATAAAAAATTCACTAATCTGCTATGAATTAATATCAATAACATATTACAGCATATAACAGGAATAATTTTGCACAAGAAGGTATTTTTTCCGTAAGCAATTGACGTAAAGTCCCAAGCAAACAGAAAAATGAGCATGAGAAATAAATGTGGAGAAGTGCGAGTCAGATGCAATGTAGACGAAAAACAGTCTCATCATCACAATCTCATATACTAGTCATGACATCTCCACTGACATTTAAGATAAGGGAAATCAAGTAATCATTAAGAGAAAAACATTTTAGGAAAAAAAAAACAAACCTTTTCTGCACCAAGTATCTGAACAGTACTCCCAGGTTGCTTTGCTAGATTGAGTAAACTACCACCATGAGCAATAAGACGAGCTCCAACAAGCTCCCCAACGAGGGCAGTCAAATTTGGTGCAATTGTGTTCATTCTGCTTTTCAAGTAATCATAAAGCTGGCCCCTATACTCTGAAAGTGCTAGAACCTGGTCACAGAGCTCTTTGATGTTAGCTAAGTCAAGATCGCTAACTTCAGTACCCATTGATATGACCGCTGCTTCTTTCAGCTCTGCTTCAGTCTCTTCAGATACTACCTGTTACCATGAACACAAATTATTTGCATTTAATATGGAACAATTTCATTCAATATTTTTTATAAGAGTTGAGTCAGCTGACATTTTTACCTCAGAGAAATCAAGAGCAACAGCATTCGTACGGTTGCCCATTAGCTTTACTACCTTTGCATACTGAATGTTGTCTTGTACAATTTTAGAAAGCTCTGGGAAATGCCATCCATACCATTCTCGAACTCTCATGGCATAGGTATTGAGCTCTTTGTCTAGATCATCTAACAAACCAATGGCTTGAATGATCATTGTATCCACCTAAAGGGTTGTCAAAAAAGAAATTTTAACAACCATAGGAGTGGTTCAGTTTGCAAAAAGTCGAAACTATATGGACAAGGGGAACAAGTATACAAGAAAAGCTTATCTAAATAATAGAAGTGCAGGTTTGACATGTAAATATATCCAATAGTAATGCTCTTCCATTCATGATTGGAAGATCCCCGCTAGGAAGAATTGAAGCACATATACATTTTCTTTCAATAATGTCACAGAAAAGTAGGATTAACCTTGTCAGGGCTGAACTTTAGTTTGTATCTGGATAAGCTGTGAGACAAGCCCAAGCTCATTGGAGCTAGATCTTGCACAGCTAACCCAGAAATAAGTTCTGTCAGCTGGTTTCTAAGTCCTCTCATCAGCTCCATCACAGCATTGTTGTGGAGGCAATCAATTTTCTGTAAGATACAAAATGCACAAGTGAGAATGCATGACGATGCAACCAAACATGAGAAGCACTGAAACTAACCAGTTTGTCCTTGATAGCATTCCCAAGTTTTGAATCAGCCACAGCCAATGTCTCGCCATCACAGTGAGCACGTAAGAACTTCCTAAGGCCCTTGCTGGGTTTGCTATCAATCAATAAGGTCGCTGCAGATAATGCGTCTGAAGTATTCTCAAATTTATTAAAAGCTTGCAGCTTCACAATCTAATGATACATTAAAAGGCATTAGCACTGCAGAAAAAGTATGTGAATAATAAGGGCGATCAAGACCATTACACTGGTCTGAAGTGCCATATAAGACAGAGAAAACACAAAGAGTAATTGAGCATTTACAAAATGAAAAAGAAATGGAAAAATAAGAGCAGAAATAGGCAACATATGACTGACCTCTCTAGCTGACTCTGCTGATGCAAACTCTTTCCACAAGTCCTGAAATGGCAAAGGAAAAAATAAGAATCGAAATTAGCAAGTAAAAAAAAGATCGGATAAAAGGAAAAAAAACAATACTACTGATTCTCGAAAACGAATTCAACAAATGCATGATAGTAACACCGAACAAGACATTACCTCGACTTTGTCAAGCTTTCCTTCATCCAAAACCTTGAATAGGGCAAAGCCCGCAGGGGTTTCGAACAACACCAACATCACTAATCCACGTATCACCCACCTATTTTACCTGATGATCATGCGCAATCAGCATAAAACACAAGACAGAAAACAATGGAACAAGATGAGATCTTCACAGGAGGAAACATTTACGACGGTTGCAAAGATTCCGACTCCACGAATGAGTAATCAAAATGGCGAGAGCACAGGACGGCCAATGCTAAGTGGAAGGGACAAGGACAAGCAAGGTGGAAAGGGCAACGACTCCCGATCGAAGAGCGAGATCAGAAAATGTGTAGGAGAAATAGGATCCCGAGAAGAATAAGGGAAGAAAGGGGAGCGCTTTCGTACCTTTACCGGCTGAGGAAGGCCCGACGGGCTGCGCCGCTGAGGATGGAGGCGGCGAGGGTGGTCGACGGAAGCAGGGGTTTCGGAGGGTTTTAAATACGCGAAGGAAGGAGTCGTGGGGTTCAGAGGAGAAGGAACCTGACCGTTGATATACCTGTCGAGATATCCTGATCGTAAGATATGGATTGTCCATTTAACATCCAGATCCGATTAGGATAGGATCCATCGGGGAAAACCCGACCCGCATTCTTCTCGACCGATTGATTCCTAATCAACAATTAAGTCACCTTCTTTTGATGGATGAAAATCATTCGGCAATTGCCCTAAGGCCTTAGTGCAGCAGCGAAAAAAAAAAAAAAATTCTATAAGAGAATATAATTTGATTATTCACTATGATATTATTTAATATTGAATTTAAAAAAAAATTATTCGAGCGTTCTTACTAGGAATTTATCGGATAGATAGAAGAATACAATTTCAATATTAAAATGTCGTTCAGAAATAATATGATTGTAGAGTCCGAATTAAATCATAAAAAAATTATGAGTATTTCTATGATTTATTTTTAATGGTTAATGGAGATCACTTGAAATTCGATCTTATTTTATTTAACAGTTGATGAAAATTCATGGAACAAAATCGATAAAAAAAATCAATCAATAATTTACCAAATAACATATACTGTATTATTTTTTTAAAGACATATCAATATTTTAGAATTATTAAAGGATATACTAAATTCCTATATTATTCTCCTGTCAAAAATGATTTTTTTTTCTTTCCTTTCTTTTTTTACATGCAATTTTTTTTTGTCTTAAATTAATTTTTTTAATTGATAAAAATTATCTATAAAAGATCAACACCATATTCATAGTGGTAATCTATTTGTTTCAAATGACCAACACCAAGTGGTGCCTGGGTGAGCACCAACGCCAAGTGATGCCTTGGTGTCGGTGGTGTTGGTCTTTTGAAATCATCATCAATACCAAGTAGCTGGTGTCATCTTTTGAGATCAATAATGATGTTGAATTTTCTAGTTCAGCGTCATAATAGGCCTGGTTTAATTTATATGTATTAATTTTTGAATATCAATATTATTGTGGTATTAGTTTTGAAAAATCAATACCACAATAATACTGATGTGTATCAATTATTCATTTTCGAAGATGATAACTTTTGACTCGGATATCAGAATGAGGTGCAATTTTTTTTAATCGAAGTTCATTTAAATATGTACATTTGTTACTGGGTGAAATTTATGATAGCCCATTTTAAAATCTAAAAATATAATATTTAAAGTCCTTTTAGATTCATCAAAGGATTTCGGTCAAAATTCATTGATGGACTTAAAGAATTCTAATCAGATCCATTCCATGGGTTATAGGTTTTTTAAATGTCATAGAGTTTATATGTGTCCAAAAATATCAACTCGAAGTCATTAACAGTAGTGATCAGAAGATTTTTAAAGTTTATAATTTTAAGGCAATTGATACATAGGTATAACTTATCGTAGAGATCTTGTTGAAACTAGACATGGACATCATCAATACTGTCATTATACTACTCTCTTTCATTATATGTCAACTTCTTACAAATCTAAACCCCTAAGCCCATCAATACTTTTAATCAAAACTCATTGATGATTCTAAAGAACTTCAATTAGATCCATTCTAACTCCTATGGATTTGTTACCGTGCTCAGGATTCCAAATATATTCTTCTTTATTGTTTTTTAAAAACAAACATCATAACTTAAAACATTTTTGACCTGAGTTGAGCTGTGAGCACTGGTGTATTAAGTTGTGATATTTTAAAAAAAATAATAAAGAAGAGCATATTTAGAATTCTGAGCATTAATATTGTAGAGTTGGAATGAATCCGATCGAACTCTTTAGAACCATCAATGAGTTTTAATCGAAATTCATTGATGGGTATGGGGGATTTAAATTTTTGAAAAATTTGATATATAATGAAAGAGAATAGTACAATGAAGATATTGATGGTGCCTATTTCTAGTTTTGACATTATTAAGATAAGTTATGCGTATGTGTCAATTGCTTTAAAATCATAAATTTTGAAAATCTTCTAATCACTATTGTTAATAACTTCGAACTGATATTTTTGGACACATATAGACTTTATGACACTTTAGAAACTTATAATACTTGGAATGAGTCAAATCAGAGCTCTTTAGATACATCGATGGATTTTGACCGAAAGCCTTTGATGGATCCGAAAAAACTTTAAATATTGTTTTTAGACTTTAAACTAGGCTATCACGGGTTTCGTCTACTAACAAATGTACATATTTAAATGAACTTTGATTCAAAAAAAAAAAATGCACTTCATTCTAATATCCAAGTCAAAAATTATCATCTCCGAAAATACGGCAATTTACCAAACACAGTTGCTAAAGTTTCGAAATGCCCAAAACGCGTAGCATGGTTTCAGATTTACCAAATCGCGCACCTAATTCCACTTTTACCCCTCCCGTCAAACAGATCTGCAATTTAATGATGAGAGAGAGTTTTCATGCATCCGAGCCACTACTGGAAATTCCGAACCATCTAAACGTGGTGCTGGGAATTCAAATCCCAGCACCACCTTTTTTTTTATTTGATTTCTAATTTATATCGGTCTGATTTCTGAAATATTACTGTGAAACCCTAATAAAACCTCGAATATCAAAAATTTTGGCCACGGATACACAGAGGGACACTACTCAAATTTAATGGACTTTGATTGGATCGAAAAAGAAGTGAATAAGACCATCAATGGGTTTTGACCGAAACCCATTGATGGACTTAGAGAAGTCCAAATTTCGAAATCTTGACATAGACTGAAAGATCTTACAACATGAATTTTTGATATGTCGAGGAAACTTAGTTTTAATCCTCCTATCTCCCAATTTTAACTTGTGTCGAAAAAAATGGTATTGAAAATTAAGCGATGGAAGATAGTGATAGTGGTCTTTGAAATTGATTCCGGCACCATCTTCTTGAAATTGGAATTTCGGCGGCTGTGTAGTCTTGAATTGGAATTCCCGGACACAATGGTGTTGGAATCCTGCAACACCATTGTGGTGGTCTTTGAATTCAATCCTACCGATGGTCTTTGGAAATTCAATTCGCACATTCTTTGAATTGTAAATTTCAGCACCACGATAAAAAATTCACTGCATGCGATAGACGCAGGGTTTCACACAACAACAACACTCGGGCTGACGGAAGATAAAAAATTCAGTCTTGATCTTTTACAAGGACAAAAAGATTAAAGCACCATTTCGCTATGAAAGCAATTTGTTAGTTACCCTATAAATCATTGTCATGATACTTGATTTAAAGCTGCAAATAAAGGCGAGTGTATGTTTACAATTCAAGCTTTTATTGATTAGCATGGTGGTGGTAAAATTAGACACAAATTGATCTTGATCTTTTACAAGGACAAAGACTTTAGGAATGCGGACTAAGATTAAAGCAATCGGGAGGAAAGTTGAAGGTCTGACACATTAATCATCATTAAAAGTCATCTATTACGATCAAATTTAATTACATGGTGGTGAGGCATATGGCATAGCAAACTAGGATTATGAAAGCCAAACTCCAAGCTTTATTGAATGCATTAGCATGAGGTCTTCCGTCAGCCCGAGTGTTGTTGTTGTGTGAAACCCTGCGTCCATCGCATGCAGTGGATTTTTTATCGTGGTGCTGAAATTTACAATTTCACCGCTAATCTTTAGGAATTGAATTTCGGCACCAGCTGTAATCTTGGAATTAGAATTTCGGCACTCTTTGTAGTCTTTGGGATTGGAATTCCACCGCTGTAATATTCTTAGGATTCCAACACCATTGTGTCTTTAGAATTCCAATCTCGGCTACATGGTCTTGAAATTCAATTCAAGCACAGCGAAGTCGGAATTGCAATTTCAAAGACCACTATCACTATCTTCCATCAGTTTCTTAATTTTCAGTACCATTTTTTTTTTCTGGGAGATAGGAGGATTAAAACTAAGTTTCCTCGACATATCAAAAATTCATGTTGTAAGATCTTTCAGTCTATGTCAAGATTTCGAAATTTGGACTTCTCTAAGTCCATCAATGGGTTTCGGTCAAAACCCATTGATGGTCTTATTCACTTCTTTTTCGATCCAATCAAAGTCCATTAAATTTGAGTAGTGTCCCTCTGTGTATCCGTGGCCAAAATTTTTGATATTCGAGGTTTTATTAGGGTTTCACAGTAATATTTCAGAAATCAGACCGATATAAATTAGAAATCAAATAAAAAAAAAGGTGGTGCTGGGATTTGAATTCCCAGCACCACGTTTAGATGGTTCGGAATTTCCAGTAGTGGCTCGGATGCATGAAAACTCTCTCTCATCATTAAATTGCAGATCTGTTTGACGGGAGGGGTAAAAGTGGAATTAGGTGCGCGATTTGGTAAATCTGAAACCATGCTACGCGTTTTGGGCATTTCGAAACTTTAGCAACTGTGTTTGGTAAATTGCCGAAAATAAATAATTGACACACATTAATATTGTCGTGGTGATGATTTTGAAAAATCAACACCACGATGATACTGATATTTTAAAAATCAATATTACTTTGGTATTGATATAAATTAAATCAATATTATCGTGGTTATTCTAAGATTGTCTAGGCGAGAATTTTTTGTATTGTACTATGGTAATCGATCGAAAAATTTTATAGAACATAACTAATTATACTCAAGATTAATCGAATCTAAAACTTAGATATCTTGTGTTAGAAAAAAATATGAAAATCATTCGCTACACAGTCGAACCAATTTAAACTAAATTGAACGAGCAAATCTTCCCAAATGGGTTGAAAGAACAAAACCGTCGAATCAATCCATTTGAATTGGACTAGTTTAAATTAATTGAATAAATAAGACCTTAAAAAAACCCTAAATCCTAAAGTGAGCTTATTATTTGAAAGCAGTTCATGAAACTGCATACGCAGTTTTGTAAAACTGTGATTGCAGTTTCTGCACCTGTTAAGTTGCATAAGCAGGTGAGTGACGTCGAGAGACTGTTCGAGAGAGCTGTCGGAGTGAATAGAAACACTAAGACGCTATCGAAATTTATCTCGTGTAAGAGAGGTTTTTTCTAGTGTGATTGATTCTCAGATTGAAGGCAGAAACTTCATCCAAAATAGTACCAAGAAGCGAGAAGATTTTTTACGATCATTGTAAGTTTCATTACAGCTTCATATTTCATTCTTTCTTTTATTTTGCTTAAATAATCTCGAATTAGATGATAAAACTACCAACAATGGTATTAGAGCCCTTGTTGGAAAGAATCTAATAAAGATTAGAATTTTTTCTGTAAAAAAAAATAAGTTGTTCATCATGAAAATCGTGCGAGGAAGAAGATGAACAGTGCAGAAAATACTGTTTTTGCAGCGAGTGGAATACCGCTCTAGACAAACCACTTTGGTCATTCCAGAGTGATTTGTCGAGTGAAAAATCACTTTGCATAAATTGCCCTAGTTGAAAACCACACTGCACCGTCGCCCAGGGTAGTTTGACCCCTGCCAGGGCGGTTTAGTCGTGATAGAGGCGGTTTGCCATGGGCCGAGGCGATTTCGGCCTCGGCGGGCGGTGAGTGCGTGAGGCAGTTTTGAGCCCCGACAGGACAGTTTGAGCATCGGTAAGGCTGTTTTAAGCCCCGACAGAGCAGTTTGAGCACCGACAGGGCTGTTTTGAGCTCAATTGAGCATCGAAAATTTAAAATATTAAATTAAATGACCAAATAATTAAGAAAATAATTCTAGAAATTTTTCGAGATTTTTAGGATTTTTTCAGAATTTTTCTTGATTTAAACGGAGTTCGTACGAGATAATTACGGGGATAAAATAAATAAGTTTTAGGTGGGGTCTATTTAAGGGGATTAATACGCGATGAAAACCTAATTTTTTTTTCTTTTTCCCCACCGTGATTTTCCTCCTTCGGCAGTTTCCGAGCTCGGTTCCTTCTTCCCCGATCCCTTTTCTTCTCGCGCGATCTCTCCATTGTCAAATCCCTTTTCTTCCCCCCCCCTCCCCCGCGCCCGAACCACCGCAACCATCAGCCGAGACCTCTTCTTCTTCGTGTCGCCACCCATAGTCCCCGACCATCGGATCACCGCTTCTTCCTCGCGCGCTCGCTGACCCCAGCCGCACGCGTCGGCCTCCACGGCCACATGATCGTCGCCGGACTCCTCTGCCCTAGATGACGCGCGCCGGCCGCCGCGGCCACAGGATCGCCGCGAGCCGTATGTTCTCCGTCGCTTGAGCCCCCACACGCGATGGCCAGGTCACCGGCCGCGCGCTGCCAGCAACCGTCATCGTGCCTTCCGCCACCGCCCCGACCAGCCCTCGGCGTGCTCGCCGGCCTCCTCTGCCACTGTTGTTGCTGCTTCGTTCTCCTCTGCCAGCGTCGGTTGTTTTTCCGACCAATTTTTGTCTGCACTGAGGAGATACCGTTGAGAGGAGTTTTCCCAAATTTCGGTATAGTTTGTTTCTCTTTTCCTTCGTTTGTTCCAGTGGTTGCTGTTTAGGTGAAGAGGAACGGCTGTGAATGGGCTGAGTTGGAGTAGTTGGTCGGTTGTATGATTTGGTTGATTAGTCTCTGTGTTCTGTCGGTGGAGGTTATTAGGGGTTGTAACGAAGGTATGGTAGGGTGTGTGTTGTTGTGCGGTTGTTAGCCGGAGTGGTGGTCAATTTGGGGCTGAACTTGGGGTTTTGGTTGGCTGCGATTGGGTTGGTGTCGGCTGTACGACCATATTGGTATGTTAGTGAGCGAGGAATGATTCAAAATGTGTTATTCGGTGGATATGGGATGGTTGGGTGATATTGTATGATCTTGAGGATTTTTGTAGGTGATGAATTAGGTTAATTGATTAGGAATTAATTGGGTAAATTGATTGATACAATTATTGGATAAATTAAAAGCCATTAAGTTTTATTTATTTGGCTTAGGTTGTTAAAATGCGAGTTAATCCAGGTTTAATTGATTAATTAGCTTATCATTAATTAATCAAAATTTTTATCAATTGATTTAGTGAGCTAAATTAATTGTATGGATATTTGTGGTAGGAAAAGATTAATAAGATGGTTGGAAAATTAGTGACAATTGAAAATAGTTTGGGTTAATTGGGTTATGAAGGAAATCGATTAAGTATTCGATTTGTCGGTGAATTACATTTTTGTGCTTAACTATAGTTATGTTATATGCAGGTTTCGGTCACGAGGCAGGTCCCCGGTCGTGACGTTTTCATTCTTGCGGATATTTATATTTAGGCGGGTATTTTGACTTATCTTTTAGATATAGTCATTGTTGATATGCTAGTTAGGATAGCATGCAATAATTTTCATGTTTATATGCCTAGTATATTGTTGGTGCCTACTTGATACATGCATGTGATAGGTTATGATTATATCTTCCCTGTTTTATTTGGATCATAGTTACTTGGATTATGGATATGTACATATTGATTGTACATATTATTCGGATAGGTATTTTGAGTAGGATTTACATGCTTTAGTATCATGCACCATTTTTGCATGATTGCATGCTGGCTGGACGGGGTTCCATTATTGTTGAGCTCGCAGCCAGTTACATGGCCTGCACACACTGCCACTCATGGGTTAGTGGTACATCAGGAGGGTGTGTGCAGTTGCTCTGTCGGGCTCCGCTGGTCCGCTCATGGGTAGCGATGAGGCAGCGTGGTAGCGGGCAGGGATCCCTCCTCTGGTCTATGACACCGGGAGATGAGAGCTTAGCTCTCCCACTCTGTTTGGGGCAGGAGGATAGGTGTACTCCGACAGCATCCTGTCCACTCGGTCACTCAAGAGCAGTGATGGCAGAGTGCACAATTGTCATAGCTCTACCCACTTGGCTTCACCATCGCATGTGAGGCGGCTGACTGACGTCAGGGGTGACCATGTCATTGGCACGGCATGCACTTTGCACGGATCGCATTTGTATTGTGTTTGGCTGCATTTTTATTGATGCCTTGGATGTGCATATGATTGTCATGCATACAGGATACATATTTATATATATGGTGAGGACTTTATTACTTCTAGTCAGGCACATGCTCCTATATCAAGGTAGGAGATTCAGGTAAGTACAATCCTTTTGTATTTCTTGCTTGCATACCCTATTTATGTGAGACTGTACTTGCATGATTTTTATTGTTAGCTATATCTTACTTGCATATCGACTATATCCACTGAGTTCTTTGAACTTACCCCGTTGATTTATATTTATTTCAGGATGAAGCTATCAGGAGAGTGCAGCTGCCAAACCCCACTCGTCGTGAAAGTTTTTATTTGTTATTTTGTTTCTATGGTTTGGATATTTTGATTAGAGGACATGTTTAGGATTGGAGTTGGATATTTGTATTCGTGGATTTTTGGCGTCCTTATGGACCTTTATTCGGTTTTTGTTTGGATTGGTTTTGGTTGAGTATTCTTGCCCAGATGTCAGAAGGGGTAAGTTTAGTTGTGATAGATGTTACTCATTTATTTTGGTAGATGGCCAGAGGCTTATTTTTATTATTTACATGTGTGTTTGGATTCCGGTCGTGTTGACCGATGTATAGTGGTCGTGTAGGCCTTGTATGTAAATTGACATTGTCACCCGTACAGGGGAGATGCTGCCGGATTTTTGTCTGGCGGGGACTCCATCGGGACGTGACAATTTATTTGGTATCAGAGCGCCTAGGTTTTCGAGTTCCTAGGGGTTTTTGGATTTTTCGGAGTTCGCCATGTTTTGGCAGGTTTTGCGAGGCAATCTGGAAATTTTGGATTTAGTATGGATTTCCGATGATTTTTATGTTTCGGAAATTCGAGGATTTTTGACGAGATCAATATGGGGTTTTGGCGGCTACGGGACCTCTCCTGACGGTGAAATAGGTATGCTGGAAAATTTTATATGTTTTTACTTCTAGTAATATCTATATTCATTTAACAGATATGAGACGATGTGGGCGTGCTTCTGCGCCAGGACGTGGTGTGGGACGGCCACGCCGAAGGACCCAGAGATCTTTGGCGACAGAGTTGCCAGGAAGATCTACTGAGGACGAGCTTATTGATCAGAGTCAGATTCCACAGGGTGCTGCGGGAGTTGTGGATCCTCTGTCCTCGACGGATCCTCCTCCCGAGATACCCACTGCTGGGGTATCCGATGTACCAGTGGAGACCTCGCTACACATCGAACACCCCCTGTCGAAGGGCTGCTATTACAGACAGCCGGACCCATCATGGAGCCGGTCGACCCTCACCAAGATGCTCGGCCCCTACTTATCCTACTGATGTAGCTACGGCACGAGCTCGGATTCCAGGATTAGCAAAGTCAATGAAAAGCCGGTTCACTTTATTCAGCGGAGAGATTGATCCGATCGTGGCTCAGTCTTGGATTGAGACGATGGAGCGTACCTTCTACTATATGGTCTGCTCCGAGTGGGAGAAGGCAGAGTTGGCGGCCTTCCATTTACGAGGCGAGGCCGAGATCTGGTGGGATATGCAGCGCTCGATTATCGGCGAGCAGCAGGTTACCTGGGCGAGATTTAGAGAGGTTTTTGAGAGTCAGTATTTCCCACGGGCATATCAGATGATGCGACGACAGAATTTTATGAGTCTACGATAGAATAATCGCTCAGTGATGGAGTATAATACAGAATTTATAGGTTAGCCAGGTTTTGTCCAGAATTAGTTGCTGAGGATAGGTCACGGATGATGCAGTTTATTCAGGGAGTAGATGGGCATCTACAGGTCAAGATGGCAGGATTTGGTAGTTCTTCCTATCGAGAGGCATTGGATAGAGTTTTGTTGATCGAGTCGGCTCAACAGAGGGTCAATACTGACAGGAAGAGGAAACAGACCGAAAGAACCACAGTCGGACCAGCCCACGGACCTGCGGACAACAAAGAAAGTAGCCACAGTCAGTCGGGTCAGAGTCATTCTGGGGCATCTAGCCGGCCTCAGAAATCAGGACGATCTTCAGCTGGGCCCTCCCGGTCTTCTCAGCAGAGCCGAAGGCCGCCCACTAGTGACACTCACTGTACTCGTTGCGGATCGAGAGAGCATATCGTCTCAGCCTGCACCATGGGACAGTCAGTTTGCTATTATTGCAAACTGCCTGGACACCTGAGCCGAGATTGTTCGTTGAAGGCTCAGCATGTGGCTTCCGGGGTTTCTATCCAGGGAGGACCGTTGCGTCGATCGGGACTCGAGAGGGGTCGAATAGCGGACCTTCGCAACGCCGCAGAGAGGCGGCTCCCCCTGTAGGAGTCGCCTATGGCATTCATGGACAGGAGTACACCGGTGCGTCACGGTGTCACGAGGGTTGATTTGAGATAGCATTACGGATGCAATCTCAGCCACCGATAAGATTACCATTCGCAGCCGGCGATCGTCTGATGTCGGTACCGCAACCCCGTCAACGTTCGAGAGGTGATACCACCTCCACCTCCATCGAGAGGCGGGCGATTACTAGAGAGGATGCGCAGCGAGCCAACGAATCCGTATTTCGCGGTACGGTTTCACTTTATGCATTTTCAGCTATTATGCTAGTTGATACTGGTAGTTCGCATTTGTTTATTTCTCGTACTTTTATGAGAGAGATTGGTAGATTACCTACTAGTAGATCACAGAGATTAATCGTCTCTCTACCATCTGGCGATACATTGGACGTTATCCAGGAGGTCTGAGGTTGTCCTTTAGATTTCGGTAACATCATTCTTACTGTAGATTTATTGGTACTGGACATAGTCGAGTTCGACATTATCCTTGGCATGGATTGGCTGTCAGCATATCATGCCACAGTTGATTGCCAAACGAGGGTGGTCACATTCCGACCTCCGAACCAACCCTCGTGGGATTTCACTGGCATCCGGGATGACGGTATAGCGATCATTTCTGCGATTCAGGCTCGGAAGCTTTTATTGCACGGTTGCCAGGGTTTTCTATTTTCTATGATCAATGTAGAAGACAGTGGTGACTCTCAGATCGCGGACATCCCTATTGTCCGAGAATATCCAGATGTTTTTCCAGAGGAGTTATCCGGTTTGCCTCCCAGAAGGCAAGTGGAGTTCATGATTGAGTTAATACCTGGGACGTCGTCGGCATCGAAAGCTCCTTATCGTATGGCCTCGAGAGAGTTGGACGAGTTAACGGTTCAGCTCCAGGAACTTTTGGACAGAGGTTTTATTCGTCCTAGTGTATCACCCTGGGGTTCTCCGGTTCTCTTCGTGAAGAAGAAAGATGGTTCGATGAGACTGTGCATCGACTACAGGCAGTTGAACGCCGTCACTATCAAAAATAAATATCCCCTACCACGTATTGAGGACTTGTTTGATCAGCTCAGAGGTACATCAGTCTATTCTAAGATTGATCTGCGGTCCGGATATCATCAATTAAGGGTTAGAGATTTTGACATTCAGAAGACAGCGTTCCGTACTAGATATGGACACTATGAGTTTTTGGTAATGCCATTTGGGCTTACTAATGCTCCAACGGTATTCATGGATTTGATGAACCATGAATTTATGGATTTCCTAGATCGGTTCGTCATTGTTTTATCGATGACATTCTGGTCTATTCTCGTTCCAAGGAGGAACACGCGCAGCATCTTCGTCTTGTTCTCGATAGGCTCCGACAGAAGCGACTATATGCGAAGTTCAATAAATGCGCGTCTTGGTTACACTCAGTCGGTTTTCTAGGATATGTGGTTTCGAGTAGAGGTATTTCAGTTGACCCCCAGAAGATCGAGGCTGTCACTAGTTGGGAGCAGCCGAAATCAGTTCAGGAGGTTCGCAATTTCCTAGGCTTGGCCGATTATTATAGACGGTTCGTTGAGGGTTTCTCGAGCATTGCTATGCCATTGACACGCCTTACCAGGAAGGGTGTGAAGTTCACGTGGACAGAGGCGTGCGAGACTAGTTTTCAGGAGCTGAAGAGGAGATTGGTGTCAGCACCGATCCTGGTATTGCCATCAGGGGACGATGGTTTCATTCTTTATACCGATGCATCTCTACAGGGTTTAGGCGCAATATTGATGCAGCACGACAGGGTAGTCTCTTATGCTTCTCGCCAGTTGAAGGATCATGAGAAAAACTATCCAATTCATGATTTAGAGTTAGCCGCTATTATCTTTGCCTTGAAGATTTGGAGGCATCATTTATATGGTATTACGTTTGAGATTCTTACTGATCAAAAGAGTCTCAAATATCTGTTTACGCAGAAGGAACTCAATCTCAGACAGAGAAGATGGATGGAGTTCCTGAAAGATTATGACTGTACCATCAGCTACCACCCAGGGAAAGCCAATGTGGTTGCCGATGCACTTAGCCGGAAGTCCCGAGGGACTTTAGCTTCCTTCCGAGTTTTGGTCACGGGTTTGATTAAGGGTTTCTCTGAGTTGAGTCTTGAGGCGAGGGGCCGAAGCAGGCGGGCGTTACAGTTACCATGGTTTCTCGATCGTCTATCCGGACAAAGTCAGAGGCTCGAGCGATGTCGATATTCTGATTCATTGGTAGTTAGATAACCACGGGCCAGAAGGCGAGTTCAAGATGATAAAGGTATAATTTATTTCCGAGGCAGATTATGCGTACCTCAGCCTCACCCGGTTATGGAGGAGTTACTACAGGAGGCTCATCGCTCTCGATTTGCGATCCACCTAGGCGGAACCCGCATGTATCGAGATTTAAAGCGTTTGTATTGGTGGAATGGTATGAAGAAAGACATCGTGGATTTTGTAGCTAGATGTCTGATTTGTCAGCAGGTAAAGGTTGAGCACCAAAGACCAGCTGAATTACTTCATAGGATTCCTATTCCTGAGTGGAAGTGGGATCATATTACTATGGATTTTGTGATGGGTTTGCCTAGGACACGTCAAGGCCATGACGCGATTTGGGTAGTCGTAGACCGACTAACCAAATCCGCGCACTTCTTATCGATTCGGAAGACCAACTCTCTGGATCGGTTGGCAGAGCTATATTGTCGGGAGATCATCAGATTGCATGGTGTTCCTTTGAGCATTATATCAGATAGATATCCCCATTTCAAGTCTAGGTTTTGGTAGAGTCTGCAGCAGGCTTTGGGCACACAACTTCGGTTTAGTATTGCATTCCATCCGCAGACAGATGGACAGTCTGAGTGGACCATTCAGACACTAGAGGATTTACTGAGGTCCTGTATTATAGATTTCGGAGGCAACTGGGAGGATCATTTGTCGTTAGTGGAATTCGCCTACAATAACAGTTATCATTCGACTATCCAAATGGCCCCGTATGAGGCATTGTATGGTAGACAGTGTCGTACACCCACCCTCTGGGAGGAGGTTGGGGAGGCCCAGTTGCTAGGACCCCAGAGAGCTCAGCATGAGGCAGAGTTGGTCCGTACTATCAGACGTAAGATGGCAGAGGCGCAGGATCGCCAGAAGAGTTATGCAGGTCGTAGACGGAGACCTTTGGAGTTCTTTGTTGGTGATCATGTATTTCTGCGAGTTTCACCCACGAAAGGGGTGAAGAGATTTGACCTCCGTGGTAAGCTAGCTCCTAGATATATTGGTCTGTTTGAGATTTTGGAGAGGATCGGAGCAGTGGCTTATCGTCTAGCGCTACCACCATCTTTGACGAGTATACATGATGTCTTCCATGTGTCTATGCTGAGGAAGTATGTTCCAGACTCTACACATATTCTGTCAGATGTGTCAAGTTCCATTCAACCTGATGCTACTTACGCAGAGGTTCCGGTACGGATTTTGGATTACAAGGAATGACAGTTGCGGAACAAGGTTGTGCGACTTGTCAAGGTCGAGTGGAGTCATCATACTGACGAGGAGGCTGTTAGTAATATATGAGAGATGTCCTAAGGCAATCGCCTTATGTATGAACCATTTATATGATAAATGAAGATTCACTATTTGAGTATACATATTTTATGTATTTGATTCGATCTTAAACTCATTTACTGAATGTCCACGATACGATTCACAGCATGAGAGAATTTGTGATTAGATCACAACTAGTGAGTATCTCTACATGTGTAATTGTGATGTATCGAAATTATCCCTAGTCGATGAATTGATGGATTTGGACACCATCAATTCTGTCGAGACTAGCACGAGGTATACTCCTTGGTGTATCCAAGCAGCTGATTTTCACTGGCTGGAGACATTGTGATGTCCGGAGTTAATCGTGGATGCTAGTTATGGTAACTAGTTCATTGGAGTGACCAGCCGTAAGACTTCATATGGTTCTCTGCATATATAGATATGTCAATGAAGTTCTTACTGTGGCTTAAGTGCGATGTTCCTTAGACTTGTGGTATTCAAGTCATCTTGATCATGGAGACTTATGCTTTGACATCTTAAGCAAACATCTCTAAGGAGATGTGGACCCGGGATGATTGGGTATAAGTCGAAGTGATCGAAGGTGTTTGAATAGCCTATAAAGGATTCACCACTCCTTGTGAGGAGATGTATACCCATGGCCTCTCGTCGGATTGTTACTAAAGTCTTTGGCCAAAGCATTACATGTTTAGAGTAAGGTACTCTTCGATACATGTGGAGTAACTAGAATCCGTAGGGCGAGGAAATGATACTTGGGCTAGGTGTGACGTAGTCAGCCTAGTGGGGACTGACACAATAGACCATGTCTGAACCAAGTGGGTATAAGATGAGTGAAGGAATGGGGCACGAATCATTCGAGCTCTTTGAAGGGTTTGAAATAGTTACGGATCAACCGTTGATCTTTTGGTTAATTGGGGATCATGATGTACTACTAGGTGCCACTCATGATCGTTCTATAATTAATGGTTAATTATAGGCGGCCAACATAAACCGAGAACCTATTTGGTCACCACGCTGCGAGCGTAATCCAAAGGATTTAAAGCGAGCTTGAGAATGGGATTCTCGGGCCGAGAGAAACTAGGTTTGGTTGGACCAAACATAAGCGAGCATGAAATCGTTTGATCGCAATGGAAGCGTGGATGGGCGAGTCTTATGAAGGCGTAATGGATGAACCAAAATGGTTTGGTTCTAATCCAATGGAGGAGAATAAACCAAAGGGTTTGGTTTATTTTAAACGAATGAACCAAAAGTTGGTTCGGTTCGTTTTAACTTAAAATAAACCATCATGGTTTGGTTTATTTTAACTTATCTTAATGGAGCGGGTTAATGGGCCTAATGGTTATGATCAAATAACCATTAAGAGAATTAGTTCTCTATAAAAGAGGGCTTAAGGGATAATTAAGCCCTAATCCACAACCCTAAGTTGCCGCCCACCTCTCCTTGGAGAAATTCGGCGCCAACTCTCCTCCTCCTTGCCGTCGCCCACCTTGAGGCTCCAACTGACGTCCAGAAGGTGCTGACCTTCCACCTCGCCGGTGTCGAGCTGCTGCCGGTTGGTACTCCGGTGATCTCCTTTAGGTTTGGCATCAATGTGAGCTTTATCTTCCCTTGGTTGGCCGGCGCCTATCTCCTCCACCAAAGCTGTCCAGTTTTCTGGGCAGCTTGTTCTCCTCTCGTCGGAGCGTCGTTTGGACGACGGTTAGAGCTCCGACAGCGGCTAACTTACCGGGGATTCGATCTCCGGTAATCCTCTGAGGTGGAGGACGAAGGATTCGTCAATTGGTTAACGAATACCTCTCCGGAGAAGCGAGTTTTGGGAACACGTATTAGGATCCGAATTTGGATTCGGATCGTGATCATCTCTCGATCACGTCGTCTTCAACACGAGGCTAGTAACCCGTACAAAGACGAAGCTCGTGGCTTAGCGAAGTCATCCCGAGGAACTCGGCGTGGATACAGATAGAGACGATTCTAGCGAGGATCGTTCCGGTTGATGCCGTTCCCGCTACACGTCATACGAAAGGTATAACGTAGATAAATTTCCTTTTATTGCAAATTTAAATTTACGGTTATGTCTACACTTGTTGTAATATGTATGCGTGTGTTGTGTGTGTTGTAATAAATGTAGATTTATTATTTTTATTGCTTTTGCTGTGTTCATGTTTACGAAACGTGATCGAACACACACACACCGCGGTGCCGGAAACCCAACAGTAGTATCAGAGCCCAGGTTGTGTTTCGACATAATCGTAAAAATGGTTTTGCGATAGTCATAATGTATTTCTGGAAATTTAGAAGTATTTATGGAAATTTTTCAATTTTGGAAAGTCTAGAAGTATTTATGGAAATCTTCCACTTTTGGAAAGTTGGAAGTATTTATGGAAATCGATATTTTCCATAAATAAAATATTTGATTAGATTCTGGAAATTTGTTTCCTAATTTAATCATGATTTGATTTGGGAAATCAAATCTTAAAATATTTTATTTCCATAAGTAGTTTTAATGATTTAGGAAATTGGTTTCCTAAATAGATTTTCCTTAATCAAATAATTCCATGAATAAAATATGTGATTAGATTTGGAAATTTGTTTTCTAATTTAATTATGATTTGATTTGGAGAATCAAATCTTAAACATATTTTATTTCCATAAATAGTTATGACATATAAGGAAATTATATACATGACATAATTGTATGCCATGTAATTGCATTAGATGCATATCATTATGCCATGCGTGTCGTGACATGTAGATGTATGTCATGTCATGTAGATAATAGTTATTTGAATGCAAAGAGGATGAGACATAAAAAACCTTAAACAATATTAAAGCCTACACCTTCCATTAATATGGTTAGAACCAGAGTTCCGTTTCTTGTTTGGGTTGTTGGACTCTCTCCAAGCCCGGCTCGAACCCGAACATGTTCAAACCATGGAATAGTTTAATACTAATATGGTAAGAGTCAGAGGTCAATCGTTAGCTTTGGTTGTTGGACTCTCTCCAAGCTGGGCTAATTGGTTGAATGCGCTCTAACCATATTAAAATTATTTCTCGATTAATGGGTTGGCTTTAACCTGGAGCATCGGCTTGTTGGACTCTCTCCAAGGTCGATGTAAAGGGAGGTGAAGTTGGGTGCTATGCATATGATGCATACTTGTTAATGTGTTAACAACCCGACGTATGTGTGAACATTCAATTAGTTGATAGCACATTGTGATAGTTGCATATACGTGATATGCAATCGGTATAGATGATACCTACCGTCGTAGTTATGAATGGCTTGTTGGACTCTCTCCAAGGTTGTTCATAACTATAATGGATATCAGCCCATTCGGAGATGGACCTACGATCTCCCGAAGTGATTTTGGGGTTTTTGAAATTTGAAAAATGAATGGGATTTATAAATGTATATTGATGCATTTTAAAAATCATCTTTCTCATATATGCTCATTTTGTATTTCTAAAATTGTTCATGTTGTCTTTTAATTTGCGTTCCATTTTGGATTCGAATAAATTGACTGGGCCGAACTTCTTGGACGGGCTTAGAAACTTGAGAATTGTTCTCAAGGTGAAAAGCTTGCGTATGTCCTCGAAGCGCCTCTTCCCGCCCATCCTAGTGATGATGCAACTCCGGACCAATTGTTGGTCTATCAGAAACATGTGACTGATTCTGAACTGACAAGTTGCATCATGCTAGCCGCGATGGAACCCAAGCTATGAAAGCAGCATGAGCATATGGATGCTCATATCGTAGTCCTTCATCTTTGTGAGTTGGTTGATGAGCAAGTGAGATTCGAAAGGTTCGAAGTCTCAAAGCTCCTCTTCACCTCTGAGATGCTAGAAGGTTCATCTGTGCGCTCGATATCTTTGAAGGCTGTGAGTCTTTGAGAAGCATGAGCAGGGGGGCAGTCTTTATTAGTTGATTCCTAGAAGATAGGTTCTAAGAGTAAGTCAAATTAACAGCAGAAGTGAAAGAAGAGAAGGGCGAAGAAGGTAGAACTATCACAAAAGGAAACTTGCCATCATTATGGCAAGGAGAGCCATTTGCGAAGAAAGTGCAAGATTTATCTTGAGTCCGTGAAGAAGAATAAGGCATCGGATGCCCCATCTTCTTCAGATATCTTCGTTATTGATTGTCATTCTATTTCCTCAAACACTTGGGTATTGGATCTTTGGGTGTGGCTCACATATATGTAATGACATACATGGGCTAAGGAATGTAAGAAGACTCGTCGAGGAGAGTCAAATTTACGTGTTGGGAATGGAGCAAAGGTTGTTGCATGCCATTGAACGCATTTGTTGAAACTCCCTACAAGACTTGTCTTAGAACTGGACAATTGCTTTTATGTTCCTTCGTTGATAAAGAACATCATTTCTATTTCTTGTTTAAATAGAAATCGGTACCATTTGACTTTTAGTAACAATTGTTGTTACATAACTTTGAATGGAGTTCTTTATGGGACTGGAACTTTAAGCAATGGTGTTTATACGTTGGACGTATCCAGTGACATCTTCAATATCGAAGCGAGCAACAAGCGTGCTCGAAAGGATAATCAATTAGACTCCCATATGTAGCATTGTCGTCTTGGCCATATAAGCAAGAAACGCATGTTCGAATTACACCGATGTGGAATTCTGGAATCGTTTGAATTGGATTCATACGATACATGCGAATCATGCTTAAAAGGCAAGATGACTAAGTTACCTTTTACTAGAAAAGGTGAACGAGTGGGAGAGTTACTAGGTCTAATACATACTGATGTATGTGGACCTATGTCAACTCAAGCATTAGGAGGCTATAGCTACTTCATTACCTTCACCGATGATCACTCACGGTTTGGGTATGTGTTCTTGATGAAACACAAGTCTGAAGCCTTTGAAAGGTTCAAAGAATTTAGAAATGAAGTAGAGAAATAACATGACAAGAGTATTAAAATACTTCGATCGGATTAAGGTGGTGAATACTTGAGTCAGGAGTTTCTTGATTACCTAAGAGACAATGGTATATTGTCTCAATAGACTCCGCCATATACACCACAGCATAATGGTGTATCTGAGAGGCGTAACCGGACCTTGTTGGACATGGTCAGGTCAATGATGAATCATGCGAATCTTTCCAAGTTCTTTTGGGGCTATGCACTTCAGACAGCTGTTTACTTGTTAAACAGAATGCCTACCAAGGTAGTCTCTACTACTCCATATGAGATATGGAATAGTAAGAAACCTCATGTATCTTACTTGAAGATATGGGGTTGTCCTGCTTATGTGAAGCGGACAGTATCAGACAAATTGGATGCTAAGTCTGATAAATGTCTATTTGTTGGATACCCTAAGGAAACAAGGGGTTACCAATTCTATCATCCTGTGGAACAAAAGGTGTTTATTTCAAGGCATGCTGTATTTCTAGAGAAAGAGTTTCTCTTGCAAGAAAACAGTGGGAGTGTCGTCGAGCTTGAGGAGGCTCGAGAGACTCAAATAGACATTGATGAGATACCTGGTGAAGCACAACAGCCGACAACTCATAGTGATGAGCAATCGGCTGGACCTATTGTAACACCACATCTTCGTAGATCTGGTAGAACACGCAATATTCCCGAGAGATATGGATTTCTCGTAAGTGAATCGAACGACGTGTTACTCATTGATGATGAGGAGCCTACCAGTTATGAAGAAGTGCTGACAAGTTCAGAAAGGGATAAGTGGCTTGGTGCCATAAAGTCAGAAATGGATTCCATGTATGAAAACCAAGTTTGGAACTTGGTTGACCCACCTGAAGGCATAAAGCCTATAGGGTGCAAGTGGGTTTTCAAGAAGAAAACCGACATGGATGGTAATGTGATTACCTATAAGGCTAGATTGGTGGCAAAAGGATATCATCAAAAGCAAGGTGTTGATTATGATGAAACCTATTCACCTGTAGCTATGCTTAAATCCATTCGGATGCTCCTGGCCATAGCGGCTCATTATGATTATGAGATATGGCAGATGGATGTGAAAACAGCTTTCCTTAATGGAAACCTGCTCGAGGACGTGTATATGATACAACCTGAGGGTTTCACATCGGTTGATAAAACCAAGGTATGCAAATTGCGACGGTCCATTTATGGATTAAAGCAAGCATCCAGGAGCTGGAATATCCGTTTTGATGAGACAATCAAAAAGTTTGATTTCTCACAAAATCCAGACGAACCTTGTGTGTACAAGAAGGTTAGTGGGAGTGCAGTCGTGTTCCTAGTATTATATGTCGATGACATATTACTTATAGGAAACGATGTTTCAGTCTTACAGTCAGTTAAGGTTTGGTTATCCAAGACATTCTCCATGAAAGACCTGGGAGAAGCAACCTACATCCTTGGGATTAAGATCTATAGAGATAGATCGAAACGGTTGCTTGGTCTTTCGCGGTCTACATATATAGATCGAGTGCTAAAGAGGTTTAGCATGTCGGAATCCAAGAAAGGTTTCTTACCCATCAGGCATGGGGTACACCTTTCGAAGTCTATGTGTCCGCGCATAGAAGACGAGAGGATTTGCATGAGTAAGATTCCCTATGCATCCGCAATAGGATCTATCATGTATGCTATGTTATGTACAAGGGCCGACGTATCGTACGCTCTGAGTGTCACGGCGGATACCGGTCGATCGAGGGAATGGATCATTAGTATTAAGATGATCCTTAAGTACTTAAGAAGAACTAAGGATACGTTCCTAATATATGGAGAAGGGTACATGGTGATACGTGGGTATACAAATGCCAGCTCCAGACAGACAAGGATGATTCCATGTCTTTGTCTGGGTATGTATTCACCTAGAATGGAGGCGCAATAAGTTGGAAAGGTTCCAAGCTTGACACTATAGCGGATTCTGCCACTAAGGCAGAATACATTGCGACTTTAGCGGCGAAGAAGCGGTTTGGATCAAGAAGTTCATCTCTGAACTTGATGTGGTCTCATCAATGATCTAAACATGTGCTTCGCCGCTATCATCTTATCAGAGAGATCATCAATAGGAACGAAATACAAATCGAGAAAATTCCCACTGAAAGGAACTTAGCGGATCCCTTGACTAAGGCATTACCTCAAAATAAGTTTGAGGGTCATGTTCGAGCTTATGGTATTGGATACCGTAGCGATTGGCATTAGGCCAAGTGGGAGTCTGTTAGTAATATATGAGAGATGTCCTAAGGCAATCGCCTTATGTATGAACCATTTATATGATAAATGAAGATTCACTATTTGAGTATACATATTTTATGTATTTGATTGGATCTTAAACTCATTTACTGAATGTCCACGATACGATTCACAGCATGAGAGAATTTGTGATTGGATCACAACTAGTGAGTATCTCTACATGTGTAATTGTGATGTATCGGAATTATCCCTCGTCGATGAATTGATGGATTTGGACACCATCAATTCTATCGAGACTAGCACGAGGTATACTCCTTGGTGTATCCAAGCAGCTGATTCTCACTGGCTAGAGACATTGTGATATCCGGAGTTAATCGTGGATGCTAGTTATGGTAACTAGTTCATTGGAGTGACCAGCCGTAAGACTTCATATGGTTCTCTGCATATATAGATATGTCAATGAAGTTCTTACTGTGGCTTAAGTGCGATGTTCCTTAGACTTGCAGTATTCAAGTCATCTTGATCATGGAGACTTATGCTTTGACATCTTAAGCAAACATCTCTAAGGAGATGTGGACCCGGGATGATTGGGTATAAGTCGAAGTGATCGAAGGTGTTTGAATAGCCTATAAAGGATTCACCACTCCTTGCGAGGAGATGTATACCCATGGCCTCTCGTCGGATTGTTACTAAAGTCTTTGGCCAAAGCATTACATGTTTAGAGTAAGGTACTCTTCGATATATGTGGAGTAACTAGAATCCGTAGGACGAGGAAATGACACTTGGGCTAGGTGTGGCGTAGTCAGCCTAGTGGGGACTGACACAATAGACCATGTCCTGAACCAAGTGGGTATAAGATGAGTGAAGGGAATGGGGCACGATTCATTCGAGCTACTGAAGGGTTTCAGAAATAGTTCTGGATCAACCGTTGATCTTTTCGGTTAATTGGGGATCATGATGTACTACTAGGTGTCACTCATGATCGTTCTATAATTAATGGTTAATTATAGACGACCAACATAAACCGAGAACCTATTTGGTCACACGCACAACGAGCGTAATCCAAAGGATTTAAAACGAGCTTGAGAATGGGATTCTTAGACCGAGAGAAACTAGGTTTGGTTGGACCAAACATAAAGCGAGCATGAAATCGTTTCAGTCGCAATGGAAGCGTTGATGGGCCGAGTCTTATGAAGACGTAATGGATGAACCAAAATGGTTTGGTTCTAATCCAATGGAGGAGAATAAACCAAAGGGTTTGGTTTATTTTAAACGAATGAACCAAAAGTTGGTTCGGTTCGTTTTAACTTAAAATAAACCATCATGGTTTGGTTTATTTTAACTTATCTTAATGGAGCGGGTTAACGGGCCTAATGGTTATGATCAAATAACCATTAAGAGAATTAGTTCTCTATAAAAGAGGGCTTAAGGGATAATTAAGCCCTAATCCACAACCCTAAGTTGCCGCCCACCTCTCCTTGGAGAAATTCGGCGCCAACTCTCCTCCTCCTTGCTTGCCCGCCCTTGAGGCTCCAACCGCGTCTAGAAGGTGCGACCTTCCCCCTGCGCCGTCGCTGCCGGTTGGTACTCCGGTGATCTCCTTTAGGTTTGGCATCAAGGTGAGCTTTATCTTCCCTTGGTTGGCCGACGCCTATCTCCTCCACCAAAGTTGTCCAGTTTTCTGGACAGCTTGTTCTCCTCTCGTCGGAGCATCGTTTGGATGACGGTTAGAGCTCCGACAGCGGCTAACTTACCGGGGATTCGATCTCCGGTAATCCTCTGAGGTGGAGGACGAAGGATTCGTCAATTGGTTGACGAATACCTCTCCGTAGAAGCGAGTTTTGAGAACACGTATTAGGATCCGAATTTGGATTCGGATCGTGATCATCTCTCGATCACGTCGTCTTCAACACGAGGCTAGTAACCCGTACGAAGACGAAGCTCGTGGCTTAGCGAAGTCATCCCGAGGAACTCGGCGTGGATACGGATAGAGACGATTCTAGCGAGGATCGTTCCGGTTGATGTTGTTCCCGCTACACGTCATACGAAAGGTATAACGTAGATAAATTTCCTTTTATTGCAAATTTAAATTTATGGTTATGTCTACACTTATTGTAATATGCATGCGTGTATTGTGTGTATTGTAATAAATGTAGATTTATTATTTTTATTGCTTCCGCTGTGTTCATGTTTACGAAACGTGATCGAACACACACACACACCGCGGTGCCGGAAACCCAACAGAGGCGACTTGGGAGCTCGAGGAAAAGATCCGAGCTCAATACCCCCACTTGTTTACTTAAGGTACGTGAGGTATATTTTCAGTACTTGTGGTATTTCTTACTCGTTGTGCATCTGAGTAGGAAATTTGGGGACCAAATTTTTATTAGTGGGAGAGAATGTTAAATACTGAAAATTTAAAATATTAAATTAAATGGCCAAATAATTAAGAAAATAATCCTGGAAATTTTTTGGAATTTTTAGGGAATTTCAGGAATTTTTCGGTATTTTTCTGGATTTAAACGGAGTTCGTACGAGATAATTACGGGGATAAAATAAATAGGTTTTAGGGGGGGTCTATTTAAGGGGATTAATACGCGATGAAAACCTAAATTTCTTTTTCTTTTTCCCCACCGTGATTTTCCTCCTTCGGCAGTTTTTGAGCCCGGTTCCTTCTTCCCCGATCTCTTTTCTTCTCGCGCGATCTCTCCATCGCCGAATCCCGTTTCTCCCCCCCCCCCCCCCCCCGCGCCCGAACCACCGCAACCATCAACCGAGCCCTCTTCTTCTTCGCGTCGCCACCCACAGTCCCCGACCATCAGATCACCGCTTCTTCCTCACGTGCTCGCCGATCCTAGCCGCGCGCGCCGGCCTCCACGGCCATAGGATCGTCGCCGGACTCCTCTGCCCTAGACAACACGCGCCGGCCGCCGCGGCCACAGAATCGCCGCAAGCCATCTGTTCTCCGTCGCCCGAGCCCCCACACGCGACGGCTAGGTCACCAAGCCGCCGCCAACCGCCGCCGCTCCGCCGCTCGACCAACCTCCTGATGCTCATGGCCTCTCTGCCACCGCCCGTTCTCCTCTGCGCCAGTGCTTGTTTTTCGACCAATTTAAAATGCGAGGAGATACCGTTGAGAGGAGTTTTCCCAAATTTCGGTATAGTTTGTTTCTCTTTTCCTTCATTTGTTCCAGTGGTTGCTGTTTAGGTGAAGAGGAACGGCTGTGAATGGGCTGAGTTGGAGTAGTTGGCCGGTTGTATGATTTGGTTGATTGGTCTCTGTGTTCTGTCGGTGGAGGTTATTAGGGGTTGTAATGAAGGTATGGTAGGGTGTGTGTTGTTGTGCGGCTGTTAGCCGGAGTGGTGGTCAATTTGGGGCTGAACTTGGGGTTTTGGTTGGCTACGATTGGGTTGGTGTCGGCTGTACGACCATATTGGTATGTTAGTGAGCGAGGAATGGTTCAAAATGTGTTATTCGGTGGATATGGGATGGTTGGGTGATATTGTATGATCTTGAGGATTTTTATAGGTGATGAATTAGGTTAATTGATTAGGAATTAATTGGGTAAATTGATTGATACAATTATTGGATAAATTAAAAGCCATTAAGTTTTATTTATTTGGCTTAGGTTGTTAAAATGTGGGTTAATCCAGGTTTAATTGATTAATTAGTTTATCATTAATTAATCAAAATTTTTATCAATTGATTTAGTGAGCTAAATTAATTGTATGGATATTTGTGGTAGGAAAAGATTAATAAGATGGTTGGAAAATTAGTGACAATTGGAAATAGTTTGGGTTAATTGGGTTATGAAGGAAATCGATTAAGTATTCGATTTGTCGGTGAATTGTATTTTTGTACTTAACTATAGTTATGCTATATGCAGGTTTCGGTCACGAGGCAGGTCCCCGATCGTGACGTTTTCATTCTTGCGGATATTTATATTCAGGCGGGTATTTTGACTTATCTTTTAGATATAGTCATTGTTGATATGATAGTTAGGATAGCATGCAATAATTTTCATGTTTATATGCCTAGTATATTGTTGGTGCCTACTTGATACATGCATGTGATAGGTTATGATTATATCTTCCCTGTTTTATTTGGATTATAGATATGTACATATTGATTGTACATATTATTCGGATAAGTATTTTGAGTAGGATTTACATGCTTTAGTATCATGCACCATTTTTGCATGATTGCATGCTGGCTGGACGGGGTTCCATTATTGTTAAGCCCGCAGCCAGTTATATGACCTGCACACACTGCCACTCATGGGTTAGTGGTACATCAGGAGGGTGTGTGCAGTTGCTCTGTCAGGCTCCGCTGGTCTGCTCATGGGTAGTGATGAGGCAGCGTAATAGCGGGCAGGGATCCCTACTCTGGTCTATGACACCGGGAGATGAGAGCTTAGCTCCCCCACTCTGTTTGGGGCAGGAGGATAGGTGTACTCCGACAACATCCTGTCCACTCGGTCACTCAGGAGCAGTGATGGCAGAGTGCACAGTTGTCATATCCCTACCCACTCAGCTTCACCATCGCGTGTGAAGCGGCTGACTGGCGTTAGGGGTGACCATGTCATTGGCACGGCATGCACTTTGCACGGATCGCATTTGTATTGTGTTTGGCTGCATTTTTATTGATGCCTTGGATGTGCATATGATTGTCATGCATACAGGATACATATTTATATATATGGTGAGGACTTTATTACTTCTAGTCAGGCACATGCTCCTATATCAGGGTAGGAGATTCAGATAAGTACAATCCTTTTGTATTTCTTGCTTGCATACCCTATTTATGTGAGACTGTACTGGCATGATTTTTATTGTTAGCTATATCTTACTTGCATATCGACTATATCCGTTGAGTTCTTTGAACTTACCCCGTTGATTTATATCTATTTCAGGATGAAGCTGTCAGGAGAGTGCAGCTGCCAAACCCCACTCGTCGTGAAAGTTTTTATTTGTTATTTTGTTTCTATGGTTTGGATATTTTGATTAGAGGACATGTTTAGGATTGGAGTTGGATATTTGTATTCGTGGATTTTTGGTGTCCTTATGGACCTTTATTCGGTTTTTGTTTGGATTGGTTTTGGTTGAGTATTCCTGCCCAGATGGTAGAAGGGGTAAGTCTAGTTGTGATAGATGTTACTTATTTATTTTGGTAGATGGCCAGAGGCCTATTTTTATTATCTGCATATGTGTTTGGATTCCGATCGTGTTGACCGATGTATAGTGGTCGTGTAGGCCTTGTATGTAAATTGACATTATCACCCGTACAGGGGAGATACTGTCGGATTTTTGTCTGGCGGGGACTCCATCGGCGTCGTGATTTATCGTCGGCCGAAGGCGGTTTGTCTGCGGCAGCGATTCTGCTGCGAGCGGTTTACGCTGCGAGGCGGTTTAACTTTGCGGCGATTTTAATCCTGCCATGATGATTTTAATTGGGCTCAGAATCAGCATTTTAATTGGGCTGAATTTAATTGGGCCGAATGAAAATGGACTCAGAATCAGTTTTTTTTTAATTGGGCTGGATTTCTAATTAGGTTGTCAATTAGAAAGACCTAATTGAATAAATTGGACTTAGGCTTTAATTTGAGATTCAAATTTATTTGGGCATAGGTTCAATTAATTGGATTTCAATGAAAGCTAGGTGCCCAATTAGCTCAAACAAGTATTGTGTTAAGTGCTCTGGCACGACCAAGTGTAAATTGGACTTGGTTAACTCAACTATAATTTGGTTCGACTTAATCATGCTTGACCGAACTGGATTTGTCCAGATTGGCATTGATTAGCATGATTTGACACTGGCTGAATCAGTTGTGGCTGAGTCAGTCATGGTCAAATTTGGATCGGGCTAAGTTAAACACAATGCTTAGAAGTCGGTATTGATTGACTTGCTAAAGTTGACTTTGGTCAACTAAACTCATAACTAAATAATCAAGGAATTGTTTGGAACAATTAGGACTTGATTTAAACAACTTAGAGATAGACCAAATGAACTAGAGTTGATGTCTATGAACGATGATAAAGAATACTATGCATATTGCTTGAGTGCCTGGGGTACTCGGAGCAAATTGTAGGGTGTTTGGACTCTCACGGTCAATAATGAGTCTTCATGGTACTAGTCGACTAAACTTAGATAATAGTCAATTGGTAAAAGTACTAATTGACTGGTCTAAGTAAGTCTATCGACAGTCCTCCATAAAATCAAAGAAATTTATTCTTGATTTATTTTGATGGATCTATGTCTATATATAAATTGAATTAAGCCAGTATATGTACTGGTTTGTCGGTTTTGTACTGACTTAATTAATATCAATTTTCAGATGGCACAGATGATTACCACTATGACGAGACACGATGTGTTGCGTAATCGGCTGAGAGAGACTATCCAGGGGATAGATTATGACTCAACTCATGGAGTCGGGTGGCACATCGGGAGGCTTGATAGATTGTTCTGGAGACTGGAGATGCAAGAGTTTCCGATTCTGGAGAATTACAGAATATGAGTTCTGATCCGCTCACTACCACAGCACCTGAGTGACATAGCGCATCAGATCTGGGGGCGCTATGAGGGACGTGTCTCTTATACTCAGTTATGCACTGAGCTGCTTCACTACGAGGACTGTGAGGTGCATCGTGATGATCCAGAGGATGATTCGGAAGAGGACCCTAATGGAATCTTTCCTTTTTGATCACTTTAAAGGTGTCCTACGGAAGATTCTGCATCCTAGCATCATCTTGAGAGCATCTCGACGAGGGATGTCCTAGTTTAGCCTAAGAAGATTAGGCATGTTTGGATCATTACTGTACTAGTGTTTGTCCTAGTGGGAGTAATGATTATCTATCTAGTTGTTTAGTTTATTTTTTCAGTTATGAGTAGGAAGAATGTTATATGTAACATTCTTAGTAGAGTTATCTTTGTTATGTGTTGACAATGTACAGCAAGTTTAATTTAATGATATGTTCATTTTATGTTGTTAACTCTATATGATGCATGATATTTTTGCTCTTTGATTTGTTCATATTGAGTACAATTTAAATAAAATGTTCATTTAATGATATCATGTTAAGATGGGATGTATGTAATGTAATTGATCAAAGTCGATTCGATTGGAACATACAAATGATGAGTGGGAATTGGATTGTCACTTGATTTTGTAAATCAAATTGAATTCACATTGAGTCAATTTATAGATCACATACATAAAATCATACACTGAATAACTAAATAATGTGTTTATTTATGTTAGGTTATGATAACTAAAAACATCATAGCTGAACTCAATAAGGGTGAGAAACTCAATGAGAATAACTACAAGATCTGACACCTTAAGATACAGTATGTACTTGAAGAACAAGAAGTTTTAGAAGCTGTAAATTAGGTCACGGTAGAACCTGTAGATGGTCCCACTGCACAAAACAGACGAGATATTGATGCCTACAAGGCATGGAAGAAGAAAGACTCCACTGCTAAGGGCATCTTGATTAGTTCAATGATAGATGACCTAGTTTTTGATTATAAGTTGTATCCTTCAGCTCATGTTGTCTGGGTTGCCCTTAAGGACAAGTACAGCGGAGTCAGTCTGAGCAAGCTTCGACAGATAACGATTAAGTTCGATAGCTACAAAAAGTGTCTGAATGTCACTATGGTTCAACATCTTAGGGAGATGTCAAATATGATTCGGGAGCTTAGAACTGTCGATTATGAGCTGACAGATGAACAATAGGTTCAAGAAGTCATTCGATCCCTTCAGATTCTTGGGAGATCATGAAGCAGACCCTTATTCACAGCGAGAGTATTAAGACTTTCGTTGATGTCTTGCGCCATGTAGAACTTGAGGTGGAGAGAGTAGAATCCGCGAGGATTTCTAGCCAAGCCTATTTGGCTGTCGGTTCTGCTGGATCATCTGGATCCAAGAAAAAGAGATGGTTCAAGAAGGGGAAGGGAAAGAAGAAAGAAGCTGCTGTTGCAAGTGGGACAGACTCAATCAAGAAGAAGAAGAACAAGAAGACAAGGAAGAAACCTAAAAGCAAGGTAACTTGCTTTAATTGTGACAAAAAGGGTCACTATGCTCGAGAGTGTACTGAGCCAAGAAAGGTAACTTCTAGTCTGTCTTCTGAGTATTTTGTTGCTAGTTCTGTATTGTTGGCTGATTCTTATCCTTTGTGGATTATAAATTCGGGAGCAACCAACCATGTAGCTCGGGAGCGAGTTATATATGTGGAGTACCGCCGGGTACCAGCTGGCAACAAATGGATATATGTATGAAACAATGCAAGAGTCGAAATCAAAGGAGTCGGCACTTGCAAACTTAACCTTCGGAGTGGAAGAACATTATTTCTACATGATGTCTTGTATGCTCCTGAGATTCAGAGGAATCTTGTATCAGTTACTTGTCTTCTTGATTTAGGATATTGTATAAATTTTTATAGTCGGTGTGTTGAACTCAAGATTGACTCAGTGTCAATCGGTTATGGTTTTTTAACGAATGGTTTTATGGTTCTTGATGTGGAACCAAATGACAATTGTGCGATTGATAATTGTTTTTCAAATATTGTTCTTACTAGTGATGCAGAAATAACTGATGATATTTGGCATGCTAGACTAGGACATATAGGACAAGATCGCATGAATCGGTTAGGTAAAGAGGGTTTATTGGGCTCTCGAGCTAAGATTAGCTTGTATGTATGTGAGCATTGTCTTGCTGGAAAAGTAATTAGGAAACCATTCGGTAAGGTTATCAGGGTAGAGTCATCGTTGCAATTGATTCATTCGGATATTTGTGGTCCAATGAATGTGAGGGCTAGACATGGAGCTTCCTATTTCATTACATTTATTGATGATTTCTCTCGTTTAGGTTGTGTATTTGATTTCTCACAAATCTGAAGCATTGGATTGCTTCATTCGTTATATGAACGAAGTTGAGAATCAAACGGAACGTAAGGTTAAGACTTTACGCATTGACCGTGGTAGAGAATATTTGTCTGATATGTTTAAGACAATATGTAATGATAAAGGAATTATTAGACAACTGACGATCCCTGGAACTCCACAGTAAAATGGGATTGCTGAGAGAAGAAATAAAACTCTTCTCGAAATGGTTAGGTCTATGATGGTGCAGGCTAATTTGTCAATCTTCTATTGGGGAGATGCATTACTAGCTGCAGCCTATATACTTAACAAAGTACCTTCAAAGTCAGTTCCATCTACCCCATATGAACGTTGGACAGGCAGAAAACCAGATTTGAGAAATCTGAGACTCTGGGGGTCGGCTGCATATGTTCATGATAGTTCTCACAAGTATGGAAAACTAGGACCTAAAGGTAAGAAGTGCATCTTTATAAGATATTCTGATACTTCGAAAGGTTATGTTTTCATAGGTGAGCAATCAGATGGAACAATCTCTGAATTGGATTCGAGAGATGTCACTTTTCTCAAAACTGAGTTCCCAGCTAGAGGTAAAGTTGATAAGACAATTCCTCTATTTAAGGAGGAAGAGTCGTTATCGACTAGACAGGTATCTAGTGGGATACCTGGAACAAGTCAATCCAGTGGGAGTACTTTGCCTAGCCACGGGGTGACTTTTCATCAGCCCAACTTACGAAAAAGTGTTCGTAAGATCAAACCTAAGAAGAGGTTTGATATTGAGAATGAGGCAATGATGACACTCCCTGTTGATGATGAAGAGCCTTAGTCAGTAAAAGAAGCTCAGAGCTCTAGAGCTGGAGAAAAGTGGAAAGTTGCAATGGTTGAAGAAATAGAGTCAATGATTAAGAATCATGTTTGGGAGTTAGTCGATCTTCCTCCTGGCCGAAGGGCTATTGGGAATAAATGGATTCTCAAAATAAAGAGGAAAGCTGATGGATCGATTAACCGATACAAAGCTCGTCTAATTGCAAAAGGATTTACCCAATTGGAGGGTATTGACTTTGAGGAGACATTTTCTCCCGTAGTAAAGTTTATGTCAATCTGAGTTATTTTGGCCTTAGTGGCGCATTATGACTTGGAGTTACATCAAATGGATGTAAAAACCGCTTTCCTTAATGGTGAACTTGATGAGGAAATATATATGGTTCAACCATAAGGTTTCGTTGTTGAAGGCCAAGAAGATAAAGTATGTAGATTGAAGAAATCTATATATGGGTTAAAGCAAGCATCAAGACAGTGGAACATAAGATTTAACGAAGTGATTTTATCTTATGGTTTCGAAATGATCAATGAGGATCATTGCGTTTTTCTGAAGAATGATAAAGGAAAGTATGTCATTTTTTCATTATATGTTGATGATATGCTGATTGCAGGAAATGACATAGGTTTTGTGATAGAAGTCAAAAAGTGACTTTCATCACAGTTTGACATAATAGATATGAGAGAAGCTGAATACATCTTAGGAGTAAAAATCATCAAGGATCGATCTAAGAGACTTTTGGGTTTGTCTCAAGAGTCTTATATAAATAAGATGTTACAACACTTTAGCATGTCTAATTGCAACAGTGAACAGACACCTATTGTGAAAGGTATTATTCTGAGCAAGAGTATGAGTCTTAAAACTCCTAATGAAATAACCGAGATGAATAAAAAACCATATGTCAGTGTTGTTGGTAGTTTAATGTACACTATGTTGTGTACTCGTCCCGATATCAACTATGTTGTTGGCTTAGTCAGCGTTTTGATCCAAACCAGATCGAGAGGCTGAAGGCAAATGAAAAGGATATTCAGATATCTGAAAGCGACGACAGATTACAGTTTATGTTATCAAGGATCAGATATGAGCCTGAAGGGATATTCAGATGCAGATTGGGCTGGGGACATGGATGATAGAAAATCTACATCAGGCTATGCGTTCTTGTTAAATGGTGACGTCATCTCATGGAACAACAAGAAACATGCCTATGTGGCCTTATCAACCATGGAAGCTGAATATGTGGCATGTTCGACAGCTATACAAGAAGCGGTCTGGTTAAGGAGGTTTTTGAAGTATCTGAAGATTGCTGAAGACGGTGGGAGTTCAGTGACTGTCTACTGTGACAGTCAAGCTACTATAGCTTTTTCCAAGAATCCCAAATATCACAGCAAGGACAAGCATATTGCTATAAAGTACAACTTTATCAAGGATATTGTTGCTAAGAAGAAGGTTATTCTTGAGTATATCCCTATTCGAGTTATGCTTGCAGATCCTTTTACTAAGTCAATGACTAGAGAGTCATTTAATGAGCATGTAAAGTCTATAGGACTTCGTAGAATGTAACAGTTTTGTAATGACAATCGGATATTGTAATTTGATTGTTATTTTTAATGCAAGCTATAATTTTTTCAGTGTATGTGATGTTACATTCTGATAAGATCTCGGTGAGCATCGTGACAGATAGTGATTGGTCCTCTCACATGGACAATCATCTCTGTTTGTTATGTACGAATAGGGGTAAGACCATTGCTTATAGGATAGCTTTGGAAGCTATATGTATGGGATACATACCTATAAGTTGGGGTCGTCTTGATATATGTATCAAGATAAGATCATTTAAGAAAAGTGATCGAAGTAAATGTTCCCAATATTTATTATACCTGTTTATGAGCCAGATTAGAATTCATATGTTGAATTCAGGATTAGGCATTTGGAATGTCTGAATCAAGATCTGTACGATGTTGAAACATGCGCTCTTTATTGATAAAGAAAATAACATCGTAGTATGTGATTCATACCACGTGTGCTAAGACGACAATAAGGGTAGTAGGAGAATGGATCACTGCTTCTCTACTATGTGAGCCCTTTGAGATTATATGTTAATCTCGACATTTGTCTTTTGTGACTATTTAAGTGTTTGCTTGAAGTTTTAATCAGGGTTTGCTACTTTAGCATGTAAACGTATTGACTATGGATGATTCGGTCTATGGAACATGACTAGGAAAGCGACTGATTAAAATGAATGGATTCATACTAAAAAGGAAGATTAAATATATTTACATCCTTTGAAAATTATTCACTGGTCGACCTATTTCTGTTATGTATGGAAATGTTTGTGAATATTGAGAATATAGAACATGCTCTTGACTTGATGGTTATTATGAGGGATTAGAGATGTTTATATTGATGTAAGTGGAGATTATTTAATCTAGGCAAATAGCAAGACATTATATCCAGGAAAACGGTTAAGTACCACCAGAAGAAAGGTTAAGTACCACCTAGAAAATGGCTGGGAGCCACCTGGAGGATGACAATGGGTCATCAGGTGAGTGACTACGTGTCATTCAGAGAATGGTTATATACCATTTATAGAGCGTCTAAGTTAGGTGTAACAACTTTTCTTAGCATTGATCGCTTTATGAGCAGCTATGTAAGGTGTAACAACTTTCATAGCATTGGATTGCTCAGTGTGCTTGCTGTCGCACGAGCTATTTTCTTAAGTATGAATTGGTTGTTCTAATGGTCTTTGTGACTATTGATCTCTATTCTATTAGTCTTTTGGGACTATGGTCTCCGACACGATTCTGGTCTATGTGACTGGATACTTCTATTAGTCATTTGGGACTAATGAATCCGGCTCTATTTAGTTTATGTGATTAAATATCTCTAATTGGTCTATGTGATCATTTTTTCTATGTGACATGCTTTGAACGAGTGGGAGATGAAGGCAGTTCATGAAATTGCATACGCAGTTTTGTAAAACTGCGATTGTAGTTTTTGCACCTGCACACGTTGCATAACTAGTAACGTGTGCACGCACGGCTCAAGGAGTCATGAGCTGCTTTTTTCCTATATATGGATGTGCGTCCAAAGAGCGAAGAGATAGAGTAGGTGAGTGACGCCGAGAGGTTGTTCGAGAGAGTTGTCGGAGTGAATAGGAACACCAAGGCACTGTCGGAATTTGTCTCGTAGAAGAGAGGTTCTTTCCGGTGTGATTGATCCTCAGATCGCAAGTAGAAACTCCGTCCAAAATAGTACCAGGAAGCGAGAAGATTTCTGACGATCATTGTAAGTTTCATTACAACTTCATATTTCGTTCTTTCTTTTATTTTGCTTAGATAATCTCGAATTAGATACTAAAACTACCAACATCATCATTATTATTATTATTATTATTATTATTTTTCTTTTTTGCTATGCAAGTATTCGGATTTTATCCGATCGATTAATTTCGAAGGTAAATAATGATCTTTTTTTTTATTATTAACATCAAAATATTTAAATCTTCGATTTCAGAACGTCTTATCAATAGTTGAGTCAGATAAAATTGGAATCCAAATAATTTTCACTGGTCACCAAGGATAAATCAAAGAAGCGTTCATAGTTTTTTTACGGTTCAACTCGAACTTTACAGTCGCGTCATTCCTAAATGACGATTCAACGCTGAAGTTGTAGTCGTATTCTATCGACCAAGTATATTCTTGAGTCTCATAGTTGATGAATTTTTTCTAAATTCACTATGGAATAATATCACAGTAAAAAATTGAATTACGTTCTCCTATAAAATATTTTTCTGTTGTCCTTAGGGCAAATGATCTTCTCTCTGCAAAAGTTGGGAATCTGCCCAACTAGCAGCCCTTGCCATCCGTCCCAGGGCACTGGTGAGAGAGAGGTAAATCACGGGGACAAAGTCCCTTGACACGGTGACAAGGCAGGGAGGGGTCCATCTGAAGTCAGGGGGATTTTAGATCCCTCATCCGGAATCGAACCCTGCCTATTCTATAAGTAACCCTCTGTCTTACCATCGCACCATCCCCGTGGAGACTAAATGATCTTCTCTCTAATTCAAAAGCAAAGATGATTATTTACATTCAAAATCAAACATTCCAGATTCACTCTCGAAAGGAATCAAACTTTGACACTTTAGAAATCTACTGAATACCTTTACCAGTAGTATACTTTGTCCGAGGGCCGATAGGATTGTTATAATCCTTTAAATCATAAAAGAAGCAAAGTCTGAAAACCTAGGGTTTCATCCCTAGGCCCAATGCATACCAATTAGAATCTAATCTAATGGTGATACTAAATTTACCAAATTGATCTCGTGATAATTCACAATTTTCAAATTAAACCCCCTATCATTTATTTAAAGCTCTTGAGCTCTTAAATATGTCAAAGGGAGCTCTAATGTAACGATAAAATTATTGTCTTATGATTTATAGATCATAAATTCGAAGTTTGAACATAATTTATTATAAAAAAAGATAAAATTATATACAATAGATTTTTTTTTAAAATCTTATAATAAAAATTTTGTAAATCGAATTGTAATACAATGTACTAGTGCTCTCGAACTTTATTTGTGATTCTCACTCCTAGTGTCTCTATTTCAACTTGTTGACATATATATGCACAGGCGCGCTATCCTGGGCACAAGTTGTGCGTGCCTGCCTGCACTGCATAGTGCAGTGCACTGTGCACTCACTGTGCACAGGCAAGCGCCCAGGATAGGGCTTGCCTATATATATAATCTCTTATATAATTCATCCATGAGCACTCGTGAACATCTTAATTATCCATTGTCTGATCGGGTAAATATTAAAGTCCAATCATTGAACTCTAGGATATCGGACGATGGATAATGAAGATACTTACGGATGCTCACGGATGAGTTATGTAACATAATATTCTTTATAGATCACGATTAACCAGATTCGAATTTGACTCGAGCAGTATTTTGATGTTCGACAAAATATATGACAATGACCTTGTCATAGAAAAGTCCAAGTCATGAGTACTTGGCATAGGAAGTCCAAGTGGGACACTTGGCAAGGAAAAGTCCAAGTCTTGTGTACTTGGCATGGAAAGTCCAAGTCTTGTGTACTTGACATAGAAAATCCAAGTCTTGGATACTTGACATGGAAAGTTCAAGCATAGGTCTTGGTAAGGGAAAGTATAAGCTTGAGTATTTACAATTGGAAAGTCTAAGTCTTGAGTACTTGGCATGAAAAGTCCAAGCATGGGTCTTGGGCAAGGGAAAGTACAAGCTTGAGTCTTGACAATTAGAAAGTCTAAGTCTTGGGTACTTGGGATGGAAAGTCCAAGCATGAGTCTTGGCAAGAGAAAGTCCAAGCTTGAGTCTTGGCATTTGAAAAGTCCAACATGAATTGGCATGGAAAGTCCAAGCATGGGTCTTGGCAAGGGAAAATCCAAGCTTGAGTTTTGGTAAATGGAAAGTCCAACATGGGTTGACAAGGGAAGTCTAAGGGTTGATATTGATATCGTAAAGTCTAATCAACATAAGTCAATGGTTAGCGGCGTAAAATTCAAGCGGTAGTCTTGGCTGCATAAGACCAATGTGCCTTGGCGGGATAGACCACGTTAGCATGACAATAGCTGATAAAAGCACCAGAAGGCTAGCGTATAGATGAACAAGTCATGGATGACTTGGAGGGATTCGATAGGCATGAGGCTGATGGAGGTGGCTAGAAGGCTTAGGTCTAGGCTAAGGGTGGTCTAGCAAGTATGAGGGCATTATACTTAGGATTAAACCTCATGGTTGAGGTTATCAGTCTATTAGGGCTTTGGACCAGTCGATTGGTCAAGTATTTTGACACTTGGCAGCCAAGTTAACTCTTAGCAGTCGACTATTGTGAGTCAACTAGGGTTCGACTGCGACAAAATACCTTAGCGATCGCCGACGAATCGGACCGATCAGCGATGGCGGATCATTGTCATAAATGGCTGATCGCTAGTCGAGGTTGCAGAGCGAATGCTCGGTAGGTCGATCGTGATCGGCTACGACCTCAACAGTCGACTGATGGGTAATGACAGTCGACTGCTAGTGTAATCGTTGGCTTGAATGTCGACGGGGATTAATGAAGGTTTTTCCTAGAAACAAAGCTCTGATACCACTTGAAGGTAGGAAACTTCGCTTCCCACTTCAACTCGGTCGCTTGTTCATGGCGATCCCTTCTACGTCCCCGGATAAAAAAAATTTTAATCCTAGACGAAAGGGATTACCCAAGCAACCATTTCATCGTCGTGTTATTTGATTAGAGTAGTCACTTGAACAAACTTGTTGTTCAAGCAACCAACCTCTATTCTATGAATAGCCACAGAATAGACGATGTACGAATCGTCGGCTTTTGTGTTTATGTTCGGGGTCCAAGTTATATTAGCCACAAAACAGAATATATCATGCATATATAATTGAAAACAATTATAAACATGTTACATAATAAAATAGACAAGTATTATACTTCTCGATCTTCTATCGTATATTCTTCCTCCTTTTGGATGTCGTGTGAGCCACGATCTACCAAAAGTCGAAGCTCCTAGATCACCAATCTTCCTTCCTTACTCGCTCCGAACAAGAGGAAGACTAAGAAACAAAACCCTTCTCCTTCCTTTAGCCAACTAACAAACACCAACCTAGGTACTTGCCGTCGACCAACAAGGAGAAGATGATGGAGATAGTTGCCGGCCAAGAGCTCCAAGGGAAGACCCTAAGCCTTGTTTCCACCGGCCAAGGAGAGGAGAAGGAGTAGGTTTTGACGCCGGCCAAGGGAGGGAAGGGCTTGTATGGGTGTCGGCCACCAAGGAAGAAGAAGAAGAAAAGGAAAACCTTTCCTTATTTGGTGCTGCCAACACCCAAACCCTAATCCCCAATGCTTGCCGCCCCTTACCCTAATCCTATCTCTATTGGAATTCTTCTTGCCGCCCACCCTATCCTCTCCTTTTATAGAGTTAGGGATAAGCCTTGTTTAATCTCCACCATTGGTTCTAGGGATTTAATCTCAACCGTTGGATCTAGAGATTTAATCTCAACCGTCGGATCTAGAGATTTAATCTCTACCTTTGGATCTAGAGTTTTGTTTTCATCCATTGGATCTAGGCTTCATGAGGTATTAATAGACTATAATAGGGACCATGAGGAGGAGTTTGATCTTGGCCACCCAATGGATCAAGCCCACATAAAGTCTGATCCATTAATGATAGTCCAATCCACTAAAGGATTATCATTGATCTACCTCACCAACCCCCATAAGTTAATATGTGCTCCATATATTATTTGTACATTTTCTCCCCGTGTTTAAGATCTCGAATGTCCGTTGATTAATTAATTTACTGACCATTAATTAATCAACATCTAACTCCATGAGTAGTATTACTCAACCTTATCATCATGTCGGACCAAGTCCACCTGCAGGGTTTACATGATGAACCTTATGAGCTCCTCAAGGGGGCATCATCATCCTAATATATAGGACACGGTTTCCTCCTATAATCAATGACACATCATATAAATAATATTATTTCCCAACTTACCGAGCCTATCGATTTAATCTATAAATTTCGCCCATTGGTAAATCAAAGAAATGAATACTAAGTATATGTACCCGTTATTATATCGGGATTAAGAGTATGTACAATATAATATCTGAGGTCCGATTCGATTATGTAGTCAGCAATAAATCGAATCACCTCTAAGTCGGTCATGCTTAATACACACAAAGTGTACTAGTGTGATTCTATGGTCAAGACAAACCAATACCAACTCACACTGCAACCATACCAATGGTTTGTCCAAAGTCATCTTGATTGTGAGCTTATACTTATACTTTACAAAGAGCCGATAACATGATCTCCCGTGTGACACCACATACCATGTTATCTACAATATAATATATTAGACAATATGCATAATCATAAATATGCAATCAATGATCATGTGATTCTTATTTCAAAATAAAGATGTTCATACAAAAGTTAGACTTTTCAGTATACATCCCAACAATCTCCCACTTATACTAAAAGACTATGCTGTCCTCAAACTGTCATACATCTGATTCCCCTTCCCTCCACATGCCTATCAAAGCTCTCGCTAGAAGGGCCTTAGTGAAAGGGTCTACCAGGTCATCCTCTGAGGCAATCTAGGCGACAGCAACTTCTACCTCCTTTACGATTTCTCATATCAAGTGGTACTTGTGCTCTATGTGTTTACTTGCCTTATGGGCTCGTGGTTCCTTCGAGTTTGCAACTGCACCACTATTATCATAATAAATTATGATAGTTCTGGGCAAACCAGGAATCACATCCAAGTCCATCAGGAAGTTCCTGAGTCACACAGCTTCTTTGGCCGCTTCAGAGGCCACCACATACTCGGCTTCCATGGTAGAGTTCGCCATGCATTTCTGCTTGACACTCCTCCATACAATGGCTCCACCTCCCAAAGTAAACACAAAACCTGAGGTAGACTTACTGTTATCCCTGTCTGATTGGAAGTCAAAATCTGTATAACCCACAGGGAGTAATTGGTCTGCTTGATAAACTGGCATATAATCTCTAGTCCTTTTCAGGTACTTCAATATATACTTTACCGCAGTCCAATGTTCCTGTCCTAGATTACTTTGATATCTGCTGACCATGCCCACGGCAAAGTAGATATCTGGTCTCGTACATAGCATCGCATACATGAGGCTTCCTACTGTCGAAGCATAAGGAACCGCCTTCATCCCCTCTATCTCCTCAGATGTTCTAGGACACATCTCCTTAGATAAAGGAACTCCATGCCTGAAAGGTAGAAAACCTTTCTTGGAGTTCTGCATGCTAAAATGATCCATAATGGTGTCTATGTATGAAGCTTGAGATAAGCACAACATTCTTTTCTTGTGATCCCTTATAACCTTGATCCCAAGGATGTGTCCCACTTCTCTCAAGTCCTTCATATCAAACTGTTTGGACAACCATACCCTTACGTCCAATAACACCTTTACATTGTTTCCAATTAACAAAATGTCATCTACGTATAGTACAAGAAATATCACTACGTTTCCGTCACATCTCTTGTATATACAAGACTCATTCGGACTTTGAATAAATCCATAAGACTGGATTACCTCATCAAAGTGGATGTTCCAAGACCTCGAAGCTTGCTTCAATCCATAAATTGACCGATTAAGCTTACACACAAGATGTTCTTTGCCCTTTGCAATGAATCTCTCTGGTTGCTTCATATAGATGTTTTCCTCAAGACTTCCATTAAGGAAAGTTGTCTTAACATCCATCTGCCACACCTCATAATCCATATGAGTTGCAATGCATAAGAGAATCCGGATAGACTTAAGCATGACTACCGACGAAAAGGTCTCCTCATAATCGATACCCTCTTTTTGAGTATACCCCTTCGCAACAAGTCTCGCTTTAAAGGTCTCAACCTTCCCATCTATTCCTCTCTTTCTTTTGTAGATCCACTTGCATCCAATGGTTTTTACGCCATCGGGTGGTTCTACTAGCTCCCAGACCTGATTTGAATCCATAGATTCAATCTCAGCATTCATTGCACTTTGCCAAGATACTGCATTTTTATCTTGGATTGCCTCATCATATGTTCAGGGATCAAGTTCATGTTCACCAAGGACCAAATCAGAAGATTCTCCCAAGAACATGAATCTATCAGATTGTCTAACAACCCTCCCACTACGACGAGGTATTACCTGTGTATCCTCTGTGACACGCGGTGCAGTGACTTATGGTATATCCTCTTGTACCGGTGGTACTGAAGAAGTGACTTCCCATTTCAATTCCTCTAGAACAATCTTACTCATGATCTTGTGGTTCATCACATAGTCTTCCTCTAGAAATCTGGCGTTCGTGCTAACGATCACCTTCTGATCTCTAGGACTATAAAATAAACCACCTTTCGTTTCTCTAGGATAGCCAACGAACATGTGTACTTCTGTACGAGGTTCCAACTTGCCAGTATCTGCCTTTAGCACATGTGTTGGACTCCCCCAAATCCGAATATGTCTTAGACTAGGCTTTCGCCCAGTCCACAATTCTGTGGGAGTAGAAGGCACTGATTTAGATGGAACCAAGTTCAGAATGTACACTGCCGTATCTAGAGCATATCCCCAGAACGAATCTGGCAACTCAGAATAACTCATCATCGATCTAACCATCTCCATAAAAGTCATATTCCTTCGCTCTGCTACACCATTCTGCTGGGGTGTGCTAGGTGCAGACAATTGAGATTGAATCACAACCTCTGATAAGTAATTCCTAAACTCTCCCAAGAGGTACTCACCACCATGATCAGATCGTGGTGTCTTGATACTTTTACCTTGACATTTCTCCGCATCAGCCTTGAATTCTTTGAACTTGTTAAAGCATTCAGACTTGCGGTGCATCAAGTAAATGTATCCATATCTCAAATAATCATCTATAAAAGAGACGAAATACTCAAAACCACCTCTAGCCTGGATAGACATAGGACCACACAAATCAGAATGAACCAATTCCAACACATCTTTGGCTCTATACCCCTTGGTCTTAAAAGGCATCTTGGTCATTTTACCCTCCAAGCAGGATTCACAAGTTGGGAAATCTTCCACCACTAATGAACCCAGAGGTCCATCAGCTATTAACCTTTGAATTCTGCTTAGGTTAATATGATCAAGTCTTAGATGTCAAAGATATGTTTGGTTCATCTTCGAAGGTTCTTTTCTCTTATTGGAATTAGAAGATGAGTTATTAACTTCTATTTGCATCGTGGAAGCTTTTGGTTCTAGTGTATATAAATTTCCTATCAATGCACCCGAATAGATAATCTTCCTATTCCTTTTTATAACAACTCTGTCATTAAAAGAAATATAATATTCATCCATAAATAATTTAGAAACTGAAATTAAATTCTTTCTAAATAAAAGTACATAAAGGCAATTCTTAAGAACCAAAACTTTATTTTTCTCAAAAGATAAATGAACATCTCCCACTGCAACAGCCTCCACCTTCGTGGCATTGCCCAAGTATACTGTAATCTCCCCCTCAGCCAGTTGTCTAGTTTCCTAGAACCCCTGCAAAGTATTGCAGACATGATCAGTGGCTCCCGTATCTACACACCAGGTGCTGGTAGATAACACCGCTAAACATGTTTCAACGACTAGACCAAAGGATATACCTTTGTTCTGTTTCGGATTGGGACAGTCCTTCTTCCAATGTCCAGTCTGCTTGCAAGTGAAGCACTTGCCTTTCGGCTTCTTCACTCCTCCCTGAGATCCTCCCACCAGCTTTTCTCCACCTTGTTTCTTCTTCTTCTTGCCTTTCGGCTTAGAAGTAGAAACCTTCTGAGCAACCATGGCCTGAGTTTGAGCAAGCCTTTTTGTCGATTGGAGAATGATATCGACCTGGGTTTCCCCATCGATCTCAGCTCCAAGGACTTCCAGCTCATTCACAGGCTTAGGAGGATGCTCTTCGAAGAGTACATACTTGTACTCCTCAGCAGTTGAGACAATATCAAGTTTCCTTTTTCCAATCAACATAAGTATGTACAGTAAGTTTATTTTTCTTTAGTATCACAGCAAGTGGACTAAAAGTCATTTTGAAAAAAAAAACTAAGAATCACATAGATCGTTACTTTAGATTTCAAAAAATTATTGATTCCTCAAACAATAAAATTTTAAAATCAATCAACACCTCAAAACACCGAGAATATCGTATGTCACGATCGTGTGGATGTATACGAATTCTACATTTATAAGAGGAGGTTTTACCCATTAATTTTACTATCTTGTCAACCTAACTTTTTGACAAATAAAATTAATAGTTGGTTTCTCTTCGGCCCTACAAATAGAAGCAGTGACTCCGATGGGGAGGATACTTATATTTGTATCTAAGTGTTCACCATTACTCGGTACCAAGGTAATTATCTCGGGTTATGTGCCTTCCGATGGGGAAGTACACACGCTCCTTAATAATTTTTTATAACCATATTCGACCTTGTGATCCGCAAACAAACCCATCCGATGGGGAGGAAGGCACTCAGAGCCTACACGTAAGTTTGTTTGCATCACATGTCAAATTGTAATGGAGGTCGTAGGAATTTATAAAAATATCTCTCTCCCACTTAGTAATTTGAAATTGAGGAATTTTCTAGCCTACGATATGCATATCAAATAATAAGTAATAAATATAAAAAATAAATATTTTCCAACTATTATGGCTTTTGTCTTCAATATGTCTCCCGTCGTATCGTCATCTCGTCCGCTCCTCCCTACGCCATGTACAAGTCATCCGGAGATCCGAGCCGAGAAAAATATTTTAATTTACATCCATCGATCCTATACTCCACGAGGGAGTGTACATGTAATCTAGATCGAAAGTAAACTAAAATAAAAAGAGTGGCTAAACAATGTGTTAGTGCAATCGACCCAGGTCACGATTGACCAGACTCGAGTGATATTTTGATGTTTGACAAAGTGGTTTGAAAAAGTGAGTTGACATTGATGTCGGTTAATGTTTTGGGGAGATTGTTTATACAATCGACTCAGGTTATAATTGACCAGACCCGAGTTTGACTCGAGGGAGATTTTAATGGTTGACTAGGGTTGACCATGTGATTATGAGAAGTCCAAGCATGGGTCTTGGCATGGGAAAGTCCAACATGGGTTAGCAAGGAAAGTCCAAGCATGAGTCTTGGCATGGAAAGTTCAACATGGGTTGGCAAGAAAAGTCCAAGCATGGGTCTTGGCATAGAAAGTCCAACATGTGTTGGCAAGGGAAAGTCCAAGCTTGAGTCTTGGCATTTGAGAAGTCCAAGGGATATATTGGCGGCGTAAAGTCCAAGGGTGGAGTCTTGGTAGCATAAGTCCAATGGTTGGCGGCGTAAAGTTCAAGCGGAGTCTTGGCGGTGTAAGTCCAATGTGTCTTGGCGGTGTAAGTCTTGTATACTTGGCATGGAAAGTCTAAGTTTTGGTACTTGACATAGAAAGTTCAAGCATGGGTCTTGGCAAGGGAAAGTCTAAGCTTGAGTCTTGCCAATTATGTAGGAGATTTGAGGCCGCTAGAGGGGGGGGTGAATAGCGTCGCGTGATGAAACGATGATGGAATTCTTTCGCGTTTGATCATCTACAAGCTTGTTAGCACAACGAAATAGTAATAACAAATAAATATACAAGATACACAATCACAATACGGTCATATAACGTGGTTCGGAACCGAATGGTTCCTACTCCATGGATCGAGCTCTAAAGAGCTCTAGTGATGCACACGCACTCACTAATCACAAATATCTCCTCGACACAAGTCGGAGGTGGAGAAACCTCGTACAAGGATTACACTAAGTAATACAAAAGATACAAGCTAATACAAGTAAGAAATACAATGCAAGTAAAGAAAAACACTTTACAAGAGCACTTTGGTTGCTTGATCTTTGGTTGCCTTGGACTAGCCTTGAAGGACTGGAAGAGCACCAACAATTCCCCTTCAAATCGCCCAAGAAAATCGCTGCTTGAGCCTTCCACGAACAACTGCTTTTATCCTCCATCGGGCTGGATTTCCGCCTGGCAGTCGACTGTCATAAGTCACCAGTCGACTGCCAACACTGTAGCTGTGAGACAACGGCTCAATCCACGTTGGACAAGTTCCAACGGATCTCTTGCGATCATTGCGCCGAGCGCCGCCAGCCGACACGACTAGCGCTCGTGCTCGTGGTCGAACCATCACCGATCGCCAAAGACACTTTTCCAAACCGTGGCAGTCGAACTCAAGTCGACTCACGGCAGTCGAATCGGCCATAATGCAGTCGACTGTCAACCTCAAAGATGAGGTTTTAACCCAAGTATGGTGTCCCCATACTTGCTAGACCACCCTTAGCCTAGACCTAAGCCTTCTAGCCACCTCCATCAGCCTTACGCCTCTCGGATCCCTCCAAGTCATCCATGACTTATTCATCCATCGCGCTAGCCTTCAGGTGCTTCCATCGGATATGTCATGCTAACGATGTCTACACCATCAAGGCACATTGGACTTACGCCGCCAAGACTCCGCTTGGACTTTACGCCGCCAACCATTGGACTTATACTGCCAAGACTCCACCCTTGGACTTTACGCCGCCAATATCAAACTCCTTGGACTTTTCAAATGCCAAGACTCAAGCTTGGACTTTCCCTTGCCAACCCATGTTGGACTTTCCATGCCAAGACTCATGCTTGGACTTTCCCTTGTCAACCCATGTTGGACTTTCCATGCCAAGACTCATGCTTGGACTTTCCTTGTGTCAAGTACTCAAGACTTGGACTTTCCTAAATGCCAAGTGTCCCACTTAGACTTACCATGCCAAGTATTCATGACTTGGACTTTACCTTGCCAAGACCCATGCTTGGACTTTACCATGACAATTACATTGTCATATGTTTTTATCGAAACATCAAAACATCACTCGAGTCAAACTCGAGTCCTGGTCAATCGTGACCTGGGTCGATTGCACCAACAAATTAGAAAGTCCAAGTCTTGGGTACTTGGCATGGAAAGTCCAAGCATGGGTCTTGGCAAGGCAAAGTCCAAGTTTGAGTCTTGGCATTCGGAAAGTCCAACATGGATTGACATGGAAAGTCTAACCATGGGTTTTAGCAAGGGAAAGTCCAAGCTTGAGTCTTGGCAAATGGAAAGTTAAACATTGATTGACAAGGAAAGTCCAAGGGTTGATATTGACGCCGTAAAGTCCAAGCGAGAGTCTTGGCAGCACAAGTCCAATGATTGGCAGCGTAAAATCCAAGCAATAGTCTTGTCAGCGTAAGCCCAATGTGCCTTGGCGGGATAGACCATGTTAGCATGACAATAGCCGATGGAAGCACCAAAAGGCTAGTGTATAGATGAACAAAGATGACTTGGAGGAATCCGATAGGCGTGAGGTTGATGGAGGTGGCTAGAAGGCTTAGGTCTAGGCTAAGGGTGGTCTAGCAAGTATGAGGGTATTATACTTGGGGTCAAACCTCATGGTTGAGGTTATCACGATCGGGCTTTGAACTACCGATTTGTCAAGTCAAGTGTTTCGACACTGACACCGAAGCCGACTCTGGCAATGATGAGATTATGACCAATCGACTGTTGTGAGTCAACTAAGGTTCGACTGCGACAAAATATCTTGGCAGTCGACTATCAGAATTAGGCAGTCGACTGTTGGTCGAGGTTACGGGAGCAGAATGCTTGGTAGTCGATCGTCACGGCATGTACCGATAATGACTAGTCACCGACTATGGCCTCGCCACCGATCGATGGATAATGACAATGATCGCCGCTAATGGTAATGGTCAGTCGGCTTGAATGTCGACGTTGATTAAGTCGTTGTATCACAATGACACTGTTTGCAATCGATTGAGACTTTATGACAGTCTACTGCCAGGCGCGGAATCAGCTATAAAAGGAGCTCGAGGAGGAGATTCTTGACATGGTTCTTTGAGGCGATTTGGAGGGGATTTGTTGCTGCAATTCATACCTTCAAGACTCTTCTCAAGCAACCAAAAGCAAACATTCAAGTTCACATTGTGTAAAATTTTCTTTACTTGTATTTTGTTTCTTATTGTTTTAAGAACCTTTGTACGAGATTTCTCCGCCTTCGACTTGTTGTCGAGAAGGAGTATTTGATTATTAGTGGTGTATGGCATCGCTAGGGCTCATTCGAGCCCAACCCATGGAGTAGGAACCCTAAGGTTCCAAATCACATTATATCTTAGTATTATTGCGTGTGATTGTGTTGTTTGTCTTTGTTTTTGTTATTGCTATTATATACATTCCGCTGCACATAACAAGTTTTGTAGAGGTGAACACGCGATTGATTTTCATCCTCGTCAACGAATGCGCTATTCACCCCCCTCTGCCAGTCACCAATGTTCCTATAGTATATAGGGGTGAGCAATCGGTTAATAACCGAACCGATTAAATCAAAATCGAATAAATCAAAAAAAATTTAATAAACCAACCGATCGAACTTTTCAACAAAATTGAACAAACCAAACTAATAAAAAATCAGTTAATTAGGTTAAAAACCGAACAAACCGAATTTTTTATCATCAGTCGACTGATTATGGTCGATCGACTGATGTGAAATATTAATTGACTGACGATGATAGAGACCATGGGGCTCGAGGCAATCAGTCTACTGATTTGCATTAATCAATCGACTGAAGTTCATCAGTCGAATGATGGACTTTAGTTCGGTTTAATCGATTATTTTTATTTCGTAATCGAAACCGAACAGATTAAACTGATTTTTTTAAAAAATAAATAAATTTCCGAATTAACCAAACCGAAAAGTTCGGTTCGGTCGGATTATTTGATTTAATCGAATTTTTGCTCGCCCCTACTTGTATGTTGATGTACTTGGTACGTAAAAGTTTTAAACTAGATCGATCTATAGTATTAATGTGTGTATCGATCAAATGTGTAGGAATTTAACAGAGTGAACGTAGAGCTCAAAAAACTCGACTCGATGTGGTTAAATTGTTGTGGTAATTGATTTGAAGCGGTTGAATTGTAATTAAGGTTTGCAACGATAGAGATGAATTTATAGATAATTAGCTAGAGGTTGGGCTTAGATCATCCAAGAGACCAAAGATTCTTAATAAATAAATTGGACTCTGAAATAATAAAGAATACGTTGCAATTATATTGTTGCTTCAATGACTTGACAACCTTATATGTGATGAGGTAAACAAAGAAGAATGACTAAAACATCTGAGGAATCAGAATTTCTAATAAGATGATCTCAAAGGCAACCTAGAAGAATATTGTGGAACAAACAAGTGATCGAAAAGGATATGACATGCTGATGAGGTAATTAAGCTTGGAATTCTTGGTTTATACAAGGGATCGTACTTGAGAGATTAATTAATTAACACGAGAGTTTTTTTTTTTAAAATTATAATAATCTTCAGTTTGATTCTTTGGGCAAAATCGAGACAGTATGTTTTAGTTGTAGTCTACAGCCGAACTTGATCTCATAGTTTTGTATAGGTTTATAATGGAGGTGTGAGCCAAGTGAAGTTCGAATCTCCAAGAAAATCTAATTAATTAATCGATTAGAGGTGGATTTTAATCGACTAGAATTAATATTCAAACAACTCAAGAGTTAATCAGAATAGTTTTGTTTGGGCTACAATCAAATGAATGAATCTTCAATCGACTACCTAAAGAGTCATCGAGACTGCTTTAATTTTGTTTGATCAATTGATTGAAAGTTAGTATAGTCAATTGATCGGTCGAACCTGTAAAAGCTCTCAAAAAGATGCAAGTTTGCGTGGTTTGATGGAAGCGATCCTCGATCAAATTTCTCTATTCGAGGGCTCAATTATAATGTCGATCAACACAATCTCTTGAAAGTATATTCTCATCACTGAAAACATCGATCTTAGACAAGGATCGTAAGCATTATCAGTGGTGAATTTCGAGTGTAATTTATCTCTTCCAAACCAACTTAATTTGAGGTTCTTTGGGCCTAAATCCTTTAGTGTCGATTCGCTATATATATGATGTGCAAGAATCCCCAAATGACCTTTTTCAGTTCTTCCAAATATGAGCATTCCTTTGGATTAATTAATTAAGTTTCCATCTATTTAATGTTTCAGTTCGTTAATATTGATGGACTATTCATGAGTTTAACAGGACTGATCGAATTTGTATAAGAAGAAGAGAGCTAAGATTCCGGATAAGGTCTGGATGTTGAGTTCTTGAACTTTCTCATTCTCTTAATTTTTCTCTTCCTATTGGACGAGAAATACATGCAGAAATATAATTATTCCACTGCACTTACAGAAATCAAATCCCTTCCGTCATAAGATCAAACCGATGACGATGACGATGACTTTAAACTCGATCGAGTTAGTATTTGAATTTGATTTGCATGCTGTTGTTTGGGATATATATGTCTTATGAATGCATCTTTCACATTCCAAATGTTTAAAGCGGGCGGTGTGCATGGATGCACAACACACACATATATCATATCATCTAGGCATCGATTCTGCAGTTACAGTAATTGAGAGTACTGTAGATGTAGGCCAAGTGCATGCAGGTTCCTTGTCCCCTTTAATTTGGCCTGTCGACGACAGAGCAATTGGATTTGGATAGGGCGGAATAGAATAATGCATGCAGGCTACAGACTGCTGACAGTAAAGTGGAATTCTCCTCCTCTTCGCTTTCCACCTCTGCATTCTGCAAGCTTTCGGTCGAGCAAGGAATGACGTCTCTCTGCATGCCTGCAATTCTGCTTGACTGACGACCTGAATTATACCAAGTCTTTAATTTTTTGCCAAATCGAAAGATATCATCACTAATATAATTTATGGCTAAGTGAGTTTGGAAAATATTGGAAAGGAAGGTCGAGCTTTTGTGTTTTTAATCCAAAGTTTCAGAAGAAGCAAAAAAAAAAAAAAAAAAAAAAAAAAGTTTACTGCAAGATCTTTGTTAGTTCAGTGGCATTAGATGAATCAAAAATCATTTGTAGCAGGTGATTCAGTAACTCAGTTTTTTTAATAAGATCTAATACTCAATAAATAAATAAATATATATATATATATATATATGGTTTTTCATTAGTAGTTTGTAATTTATCATAAAAAATTGGAATCCGTAAATCTAGCGGGTCTTCATCAGTCTGTTCTACGATCATTGTGAGGAAAATAAATCAAGGAGGGTCCTATGGACTTTAACGTAATGATCAAGACACGTGAAAATCATCTCAATTCAAAAAAAAAATTTAAATCTCTTTCAAAATCGATTCTTGCCTTATCCGTAAACTCCATTCACATAGACAAGTAATATGTAATTCACACGAGGACAACGCGCGAGCAGCTCGTAAATAAATGGAGATCTAGTTAGTGGGGGTATATTTTAATTACTTATTCTTAAGAAGAATATTTGGTTCCAAACTCAAAAGCAGAGTTTCTCATTTGTTTATTGTCCGGCAAAGGGACACAATTAATTCAATGTAAATGAATGACTTTTGCAGTGATAATAAATTTCTTTCGGTTCTTAATCGTGTGCATTGCTCCTTTTGCTTTTTTTTTTTTTTTTTTTTTTTAAAAAAGTAGTAGAATTACTCAAAAATGTGATAATATTAACTAATTTCTAACACATTCGATTATGTTGCAGTAATAACATGTCCTCTTATTTAGGCTCAATAAACACTTCCTTTCTGTATGCCTTGCGAATTTTAAAAATAGATGTTTTTTCTCTTGATGTAATTATCAAATAAATTTAAATTTATTTTAAAAAAGAAATATTTTATCACTCCTCCATATCCACATAAATAAATCCAAACGTCTTTTTATATAAGCTTAAAATACTTAGGTCAAGATAGAATGTCCATTTTGATTTTTAGATAGGAAGATAAAACTGATGAGATTGTATGCACTTCGATTTATTAATTTCTCTTTTAGACACGAGACCATCATATTAGAGTTGATGTGATGGTTTTATTTTTTTTAATATTAGATTAAATTTCTCAATTCAATGAACTTATAAGTTATTGATAAAGTTATATATGCATTACAAATATATTATATATTCTTTTCGATTTTTCATAATTTTCATCTTAAAAATTTAAGGTTACAGTGAGAATTGGATCGTTTCTTTTGAAATGCTAAGTTTAGACCTTTCAAAGTTTTGAAATTGTCTAAGAGGAGTAGAATACAATATAATGTATACGTTACGTTGTTAATTCGCTGTTTAATTTACATATTTAAAAGCATTGCTATATTTTACCGTTCATCTCTATTTTCTTCTCCCATAAACTTAGAGACTATGTGTGTGTATTATACACACACACTTGGAGATGTATATATATGTATGTGTACGCATATATATATACGAATGACGGCGATGAGGGATCAGAGCCAGAGGGCGCCGGCGTTGCGGAGCAGCGGGACGAGTTTGCCGCCGAGGTGGAGCGACATGACCTTGTCGGTGGATCCGATGAGGTTGCCGCCGATGAAGACAGCCGGCACCGCGGGCGGGGTGCGGCCCAGCATCTTGGCGAGCGCCCGCTCCATGTCCTTGCCCTTGGGATCCTCGTCCAGCTCGTGCACCGTCGGGTCCACCCCCAGCTCGGCGAACAGCCTCTTCACCGTGTGGCACATGCAGCAGGAGCTGCGGCTGAAGATCACCACCGCCCTCTGCGCCGCCAGCCTCAGCACTCTGTCCATGGATCGATCGATACCGAACGAATGCTAGCTAGGCCTTGCCGATCGAGCTCAAAAACTTCAATTACTTGATCACGAGATCGAACGAAGAAGGAGGAGAAGAAGAAGAAGAAGATTTATATAGTACAATTGTTGTGGTTTGATCTCTTCCGTCTCGCGTGGGCTGGCTTATATAGCAGCAGAGGTGGGACTGATGGATGGCTGTTGCTGACATTGCTGAGAGATCAGGACAAAATATACCATTTTTTATTATTTTTATTTTTTATTTTTTTAATAAAAAAGAGAGAATGTTCGATCGATCAGATATTTGCGTCAAATACCCAAAACGCGAAAGCGACGAGGGCTAGAGGAATTGGAATTCCAGAAATATTTTGGATGTGGAAAAGGAGGTTGAGTGATGTGGATAAGATCGTATATATAAATATGACAAAATGTCCTCAAAAATTGAAATCATCAATTTAGTCACTCCGATTGATCTATTTTGTGATCATTAAAAGGGAGATAATAAATCATAGAAAATCCTATGAAATTTGACGTAATGATCAAGATATATAAAAATCATTTGAATTTAAAAAAAGATCTTTAGACTTTCTTCAAAATCGATTCATATCTTATTCGTAAGTTTCGTCCTGCCATAGCCACATGTCATGCATCCTTGTGAGGATAACACAAAATGTGATAATACTCCCACTAAATATTTTTCATGATCGAACCTCTAATTTAATGAGGATGTTCTATATGGGAAAGACGTTAGCCAAAGATCTCATGTGACTATATAATTGTATATATATATATATATATATATATATATATAATAAATATTGATAGGGGAAAAATTAACATATGATTGATCACTAATACTCCAAATCATTGTATCACGACTCCACGGAATGAAGGAGACTCGGCAGTACGGTATCTCTGAGCCATATATATATGAAGGGGTCACCTCGATCGTATTATATTCCAGACGCTCTGTGTTTCGGCTTATTCTTCACCTCGGCCGCATTATATTTCAGACACACCGCGTCTCAGTCAATACTCTTCATCTCGACCGCATTATATGTCAAACGTCCTGCGTGTCGACCTATTCTTCACCTCGGTCTTATTATATTCCAAATGTCTCGCGTCTCGACAGTTATGCACCCTTTCAGTTGTATAGTTTTCTAAAGTATGATTTATCTCAGCTAGTTAAATGACGTGGTGGATATTTCTGTTCATATGACCAGCGAGGCAATCCTTATCAGTATTTCCCTCCGACCAGAGAACAGAGACTCATACTGATTTTCATAAATATGTCTACTGCATTAATGAGGAGTTATCTCTCATCAACCACACGATGAACATTAATCGCAGTCCACACGTGACGCGCCTGCAATATTTATGAGGATAATGATCCCCTGTTACCTCTAAGAGCAGGCGTGAGTCCATCATTAGGCCATACCGCCCATATTTATCGTACCGCTCGACAAGAAGACTCGCTTCTATATAACTCTCATTGAAGAGGAGGAAAAGAAGATTCTCATTTTCACAACTCTCTCCACGGCTTTCACCATCTGTTCTTGTTAATTCTTGTCTTGAGCATCGGAGGGGCTTTGTCGAGATCTCTCTCGGCGCTCTTAACTGCATTCTTCTTACAGGATACGTCATTCGGCCGGCTCGCATCATTTGGCTCGACTCTCGTACAATACGTTGGCTCTTCCATTTCGACTTTCCCTCCATGTCAGCCATCCTTCCGTCCGAATCATCGATCCTTTGTTGCGTTCGTCACCGGATATCTCATCGTCTCTGTCTCGACAGACAATAAATACAAATACGTACATTAACAAATAATACATGTTAAGTTAATTTTAGCAATGATCAAGCATCTTGATCGACCAATGAAGTTTTCGAGCACTCTAGCGAACTTATATTTTCATTCACAAGGATAGATTTTCCATGTCTCAAATTAAAGTAGATTTTACTAATAAACCGTAGATTACCACGAAGATTTACTAGCTAGCTTGGTAGTTCATTCAATTCAATCAATAACGATGACTAGCTCGTACAAACTCCATATAATTAATACTGTCGTATACTAACTTATATATATATGTACTAAAACATATAATTATAGTTCGTAAGTAGCAATCACTTGATAAGTGTATTTATTAATTTTGAGGTGATTTACCCTTATCTAGATGTGCCGTTGCATATTTTATGTTTATATATATATATATAGATATATATATAACGCGTGCCGTCGCGCCGCTTGTCGATCGCTGCGGCGCCGTCAGCTCCGCGCCGCTGCCGTCGTCATCGCCTGCGTCAAGCCGCCCGTCGCCGCCACGCCGTCCGACCACCATCGATCGTCGGACCGGGCGCAATCGACGCGCAACTCACCAACGATCCGACGGGGCTCGGATTTCTGTTAGTTAGCATCTGGAATCCGGCGCAAACCGGCCGAAAATGACCGAACCACGGGCCGACAATGGGGCGGCCACTACCGACCACAATCGGGTCGGAATCTAATGTCGGACGGGTCGGCAGCCGACGCTGGTCCATCCAATATAATCGATCGACCGTCATTCGATCGTCGGCCGACCGAATCGCAGTCAAAATCGACCGCCAGAATCGGGCGGTCGATTTCGGCCGCGATCGGGCCGAATTACGATCGGAATCCGACACCGGACGGGTCGACGTCGACTGTCGGTCCGTCCGTCGCCGGATTTCGGGCGCAATTCGATCAGAATCCAGCCTGATCGCGGTCGGCAGTGGGCACGCCACTGCCAGCCGCGTGACACGACGAATTTTTGACCGTTAGCGTCGGATTCCGGCGCTAACCGATCGAAAGCCAAGCCCCGCCGGACCACCAGCGAGTTGCGCATCGATCGCGCCCGGTCCGACAACCGACGGTGACCGGACAGCACGACGGCGACGCCGACAGTGTCGCGAGGTCGACGTGGAGCGCACGGGTGCATAAGAATTGGTCGCGCAAGAGATATATGGATTGTTGTGCGCTCATGAGCGAAAATGGGAAATGCAACATCGAAGCTCTTCTCGGTCGATCATTGCATCACGAAATCGTCGATGGATGGCCAGATTCCAATTGTGATACGGCCACTGGCGGCCTCGATCGCGGCTGTTTTCGACCACGAATCGACCGTTTCTGATCACAAATCGACCAAAATCCGACCATCGTACTGTCGAAATCTAGTGTCGGCCTGATAGCAATCGAATCGCATTCGAAATCTGGTTGTCCACCGTCGATTTCGAACTTCCAACTCGGTGCGGTGAGGAAGAATGTTGTACTATGCATTTCTCAATTACATTGATCCGATGATTGAGAGTGCATCGTGCACGGGCACGCACAGATGAAGCACACAGGGGATATATACATTCCAGAATTAATGTTACATTGCATTTCTTGTGTTGTGCAACTCATATGTGCTCGAGCAAATACAGTAACAAAAATGTACAATATTTTCTGTCAGAGATTTAGTCGTTCAATAGTCGAATTTCGATCGCTCCGATCGAATTGTTGTCACTAGTGTTGCGGTTGGAATTCGATCGGGCTTCGACTCTGATCGGATCACGATCGAAATCAACTGCAATTCGATCGGATTCCGATCAAAATTTGATCGCGATTTGATTGGAGGGATGTTGATGACGATCCCAACGGATTTAGGAGTTGAGTTATAATGCGGATGGCGATCAACAACGAAGATTTTAATCGGAGTTGCAAAAAAAAAATACTATATATTTTTTTATTTACTGTGCATCTCTTTGGATCGGACGACTGAGGATGAATGACAAATAGGAACACAATAATCAATCGCGAAGGTGTTCGTCTGGGCGCCTGCCCATGCACATCGATGCGTACATGCATATGTGAGGGCAAATGCCCACGTGCATGATCAATGCATGCATACCACCTTGTCCTCACGTGCACGTCGGCACGCATGGGAACTTGATTCTATAGTATATATAAAAATTCAAAATGATGAAATCGTGCACCTGATATCTATGGTGATCTATGTTCAATCAATTTTGAAATAGAATCTTTCAAAAAGTGCCTTGGGATTTTGAAATAATTGAGTTTGAATTTAGTGGATGATTTACTCAAATTATTTTTCTATTTAAATATAGAAAGGATTAATCACGTATAAATCGATTAAATACAAATCGAATCGATCTTCGATGTGTCGAGCTTTGTCAGGTCAGACATATGTGACTTCAAGAGATTGAATATCAGATGTTCATAGGTTGACCTTTGCAAGGTCGATCGGAACAAAAAGTACTTCAAATTTGAAAAGACTCAAAATCGGATGAAAAAGAAAGTTGAGGGGTAATCCAACTAAGTCCTTTCTACATCAAAAAGTTAAAAAATATGTCAAGTAGAGAGAGAAAATAAAAGATTAGAGATTATTTGATTTTTTTTATGTTTTGTTCGTCTTAGATTTATATAAGAAGAGAAGAGTTTGTCTTTTTTAAAAGGAAACATGACATGGAGATATAGCATGGAGTCGTGAATTTCTGAAGAAGATCGTGGAGAAGTAACTTCCTAGAGGAGATCATGGTGAAGTGTTGTGAAGACGTGACTTCTTGAAAGGGGATCATAGAGACGTGACTTTCTGGAGAGGATCATGAAAATGTATCGATCTAACCACCCAACCGAGCTCGAGAGATCTTGGAGACGTGTCGATCTAATTGTCGAACTGAGCTCGGAAGATCATGAAGATGTGCCAAACTAAGTTCGGGAGATCTCGAAGATGTGTCGATCTAAAATCGTCTAACTGTCAAACTGAGTTTGGAAGATCCTGTGCCGATGTTGCTTTCATTTGATGAGAAGTATTTTTGTCGTATCAATAATGGTATTAGAAAATTCATACAGTGACTTTAGATAAAAGACTCGATTGTTATTGTCGTATATAAAGTAATCTCTAGTTTGAATCTATGAATCTGATTCTATTCGAACAAAAAAGTATTGAAAACTTCGATGGATAATGTAGAGTCTACGTTGAAATGCGATAAGGTTTGGATCCAGCCTTTTCCTTAGAGTGGCCAAAGGCAGCATTTTCTACATGTGGACCAAACACATTATTCACCACTAGATTAGAACCAGTCTCTTCTTCTTCTTTTTTTTTTTTCTTCTTTTTATTTTAATTCTCTGAGTTGACATCTTTCTTTATTCTTTTGACATGCCATATGTTCTGTAAAAAGATTAGAACCAACCTCTTTTGCAGATAGAGAAAAAGTTTCGAATTATCAATCCAGTGATTTTTATCAATTTATTTCGGAATCATTGCGAAGGAGATAAATTACGAGTGGTCTTTGACCTCAACGTGATTGTTAAAACCGTAGAGGATCTTTCTGAGTCCAAGAAAAAATTTTAGATTTCTCATCTAAAATTGATCCGTGCTCGTTCTACTAGTTATCTTATGATCTTATCAACACGTTATCTCCGTGAAAACGACATGTCATACATTCACAGAAACTTCAAAGTGGAGAGAGAGGGAGAAAAATATAAAATAGAAAATGAACAAATATTCTTGGCACATGCTTCAGATGGTAGATTAACATGTAAATTAATCTTTTGGAAGCATTTCTTAGCTTTTCGAGTTTGTCAAATTTCTAAACATAAGTTTGAATTTGTTTCGAACATGATGATTTAGATTTTCAGTGACAAATATCGCAATCGCATGGGCATTAACCGACCAAAACAAAAAATTTTTTTTTTTTTTTTTTTTTTTTTTTTTGCCTTTGAAGGTGATTATGTGAACTCGAATTTATCTTATAAAGAGGATTAGGAAGAGTATTCTTGGCTACGCACACTTAAATTTAAGTAGAATTACTTATAATAATCTATCAAATTTAGGTTCGAATAGTTGTATTGGATAGGCAAAATGGATCGTTAATTAATGCCGAATTGGAATTTTCTCATATATATTTTTGTTCCCATTCCTATATTGAAGTTTTGGGCGATGAATTCAAATAGCATAAATATTTATATTTATGATACTTTTTATTTCACTTTTAGCTCTTTTTTTTTACATTTTTTTTTTTTTTTTTTTGTGTGTGTGTGTGGATACTTTTAATTTTTCATTGGGTGTTGAGTGGAGGAATTTTTATAACTTTTTTAGCAATGAGTCGTCGTCGTGGAGTCAATGCAATTCTTGTTATGAAAATCACATGACGCAACAATCTCGATGGAGAGACTATAACGCACCATCCTCTTAAATTAAAGGAAAAGTTTTGCCCGGGGGCACGATGCAGTGTCGAACATAATTCGATCTTCTACTCTACTGTAATATTATTTGATAATGAATTTAAAAAATAATTATTCGAATGGTTCAGAGTTTATGCGATTTGAAAGACTTTAATATTGAATCGTCGATTCGAAATAATCGATTAGAAATCAGATCGAATGAAAAAAACTACGAGTGATTTTTGATTTACCTTTGGTGGTTGTAAAGGTCATTGGGCTCCGTCTTCGATTTTAAAATCTTTTAAAGATTCAAATCCTCATCGTCCCTTCAAGCCATCGTGTGTCTCCGTCATGTACATCGGGTCATTCGCTATTGCTAACTATTGTGTAATCTAGATTCATATCTTTTATCTTTATGAGATTCTGAATTGATTTATGTCTTTAGACAGTGAAATTCTAAATTCTAAACCTGTTTTGTGAGGTGAAAAAAACTCAAAGTCATTCTTTGATTTTGATTCGAAATTTATAAGCTATGATCGATTAGTGATTAGTTTAGTTGTGTTAAACTGTTGTGTAGATATTGAAATTTTTGCTTCGAAAGTTATCCATTTCAACTCGAACAGAATGTCAAGACTAAATTTTTATTTCGAGTTAAATTTTATTTTAGTTGTTTCAATTCGAAAATAGATTTTTTTTAAAAATGAGATTGTGAAAATCGATCTTCAATGATATTTAATTTTTTTTTGATATTTTTAAAAAAATTTATTCGAAAGATTTTCACATGTGTTAGCATTAAATAATTTGATTTTGAAGTATCTTATTATAAATCTATGCGTTTTGTCAATGAAATTATTTTTATAATATTGATTTTATTATTTTTTTATATAAAGAAAAAGTTTTTTTTTTTTTTGACGACCTTTTAAAGTCTATGGTCGAACTTGATGATGCTAGGTACTCCACATGACTTAATCACCCACCCAACTTGATCACCTTTCTAACGATCTTCTCGATCGATATAAATAATCAATCAAACACTTGTAAATAAAATGTATATTGCGACCAAATCTAACCGCATTAAAGCAACTAATTAGTCTCCGTAGAGATAGCGTGTTAGCTAAAGTAAAACGATGCTTATAGATATGGATTATGGCATGGATCGATTTCGGAGGAGGTCTAAAGTCCTTTTCTGAATTCAGATGATCTTCATGTCTCTTGACCATCACGTCAAGACTCATAGGATCCTCTGTGATTTACCTCACTCACAATTATCGTGGGATAGATCGGTGTGAACCGCACGATTGACGGTTTTAATCTTTTGTAGAAAAAAACAAATTATCTAGATTTTTACCCCGGGGCTATAGTACAACGGCAAGGCACCGATGGTGTAAAATTAGATATCAAAGGTCGATTCCCAATTTTAACGTATTTACGAAAATTTTCTTTCAAATAGGATGACAATATTTGGATCCTAGACTGTTAGATTACCTACTATGGACACTTCTCAATTTACCCAGATAGTCGATGAGAAATTTTCTTAGGATCGAATCATCCACTTCAAGATTAATCGGACCAAAAAATCTAGATACCTTGTGTCAACTACCAAACGAAAGGAACTAATTTCCCAAAGATTACTGGAGGTTTCATATAAAAAAATTTACCAAATAATCTAGCAAAATATACGATAGCACTGGAAGTGAAACACAAGCTGCTTCTCCTCTGGACTAAGATACTGAGGTTCTAATCTCGATTATGGTATATTTGCATAAATTCTCTTTAAATGGAGTGTAAGATTTAAGAAAGTTCACTCGAACACTTCTCTGATCAATAAAAAATTAAATCAATCACTTTTAAAATTAATCGAATCAAAAATTTAACTTAAAAAAAAACACAAGCTGCTCTCTTTAAAACTGAAAACGCATGATCAGATAGAAGATTCCCTGCACAAGCTTTGTTCGACTTGTACTCTCATACACCAATCGGCAGCACTGCCATCTAAAGTCAATATTTATCCATTTATTTATCTATCTAGCGTCAGATACGATTCTCCCTGCCAGATCAGATCATGTACGGCCTCCTGGTCGTCGTCGTCGCTTTCGGCTGAATTTCTATTGTAGATTATGATGGGAATCCATTCATCTTCCAAATTGCAAGCGATTAAAATGTGTGTATTTATAAATATATTATCTAGGAAAAGCATGGCCCATGCAATGCAAGAAACACGGTCGTTAAATTCCCATGTCGACTGACCGACTTCCTGAATTCCTTTCTTAGCGCATTAATTTTGGCCTAAAATATTAACATCATTCCAAGTGCTGTAAAATTCGAACACAGATTGTATCGATACTCCCTTTATGTTGTTAACTTATGAATTTACTGAACCGCAGTGCATGGCAACGTAGTACATCATTAATGTTCAGTTCGTACAAATTTAAAATTGAAGTTGGCAAAATAACTTTCTCGACAAACATTTCATAAAGACTGAAAAACGGATTGAACCCGATGCGATGAGATCTTTGAATAAAAGGGCTTCTTACAAACCTACTCGAGGTTAAAAAATTTTTTGATAGACTGCAGAATAGGATTCTGTTTCCACTCTCTACGATCTGCAAAATAGAATTCTGTAGCAAGTTGTGGATTTGAGGCCTCCCAATGGTTATGGTAAATCCACCGCTGAACAATAAATAGATCGAGTTGGCTTTTCAATTGATTGCTTTGTCTCTGATCCAGCAACTGTAGGCAAAATGCAACATTCCTAGCCAGCTTGTCAAAAGAAAGTCACAACTTGAGCTTCTTTCCTTCTCATGGAATTATCTTCTTCTTCTTCTTCTTCTTCTCCTTCTTCTTCTTCTTCTTTTTCTTTTGGATTTTCTTTTTCTTTTCTTCTGCATTATCTACTTCAACCTCCTGTAATCCAATAGAGCCACAGGACAACCAAATTTGGACATTCTTTAAACAAAAATAGAAAAAAAAATCAAGAATACAACCAATCTTCAAAGGAAATTGCATGCCAAAGTTTACTTTCCAAACTAGGGATGTAATGTCGAGCAATCGTCTCAAGAGGATGAATAATAAGCATTAAGAGGGGCGGAAAGTGAATTACCTTTTTTGTCTTTTTTCTTTTCTTCATTTTTGCTCCATCTAATTCTTCAAAAGTCTGCAATTTACAAACGCGTAATAGTTATATAATAGACAGTGAACTTGAACCGATTTGTTTTGTTACACAGGTATAGCAAGACCCAGATGTTGATTTACACAAACAAAGCCCCCATTTTACTGAACTCCCTATTAGAGCCCCTAAAGCATCTCGAGTTCACCCCTCAAACATCGTAATATGCTACAGTTAAGCATAAAGATGTGATTTTTAAGAGGCTGCAATAAGGAGTTTTGAAAAATAAGGAACTTGTTCGAGTGTACATCAATATCAGACCCTTTTGGGTAGTATTTTCCACAAAGGAACTTGAAAGACCTCAGAGTCTGAATCTTCAAATGAAGCAACATGCCTTATTTTACTCCTGAATGCTGAAGATGTACCTTTAATAACCGAGGCAGAAACAGAATCGTTAGTATTTTTGAGGCATATAAAAAATGTTTCAATTTTAGAAGTAATATTAACAGTATTTCCACTCGATAAGTTTCTTATTGTGCAGGGCAACCCATTTTCAAAATATTGGAAGGTATCCAAGAGATAAAACTAACTTAGGCGGCACAGAATTCTCATATATTCAGAAAAGTGGTATGGCATGCAATATAAATTTGAGCTTTATGAAACAGCATGAAGAAAAAGTAGAAGTGCAGACTTTTGTATATTACTTCTTGCAAAAAAGTAAAATCAGAATTCAAATATACACACGCATGGGGTAGCATAAAAACACAGACATGCTAAAAGATCATTCGACTTTGTTTTTCATATTTCCATTCAACTGTAGAGGCTTCAACTACCCATGAGCATAAAATAAACTTTAGAGCTTCAGTCAGGGACACAGATGCAGCAAAATATTAACAAAAAAATCAACATAGAAATATGGGGATACTGGATAAAGGTGCAACATGGTTTAAATTGACTAATTATATGATTAAACGGAAGTTCAACACAACAACAATAACAACAACAACAAAGTCTTATCCCACTAGGTGGGGTCGACTATATGAATCCTTCTACGCCATTGAACTCTGTCCCCTACTATCTCATCATCAATATTTAAATAAATTTTATCTTGTTTTATTGTTGCTGATCAAGTCTTTTTTGGTCATCTTCTTCCTCGTTTGATGTGTATATTTGACATCATTTCACATCGCCTAACTGGAGCATTTATTGGCCATCTAAGTACATGTTCGTACCACCTTAAATGTGTCTCTTGAAGCTTTCCTTCAATAGATACAACACCAACTTTTTCTCTAATGCTTTCATTTCTTATCCTGTCCATCCTCGTATGTCCGCACATCCACCTTAACATCCTCATCTCTGCAACTCTCATCTTTTACTCATGTGCTCGAGTTGTAGCCCAACATTCAGCTTCATATAACATAGCAAGTCTAATCGTTGTTTTATAGAACTTCGCTTTAAGTTTTAAAGGCACTTTACGATCACATAAAACACCCGACGCTTTCCTCCATTTAAACCATCTTGCTTGTATTCTATGTAAGTCATCTCTCTCAATCCCTCCATCATCTTGCAAAAATGATCCCAAATATTTAAAGCTCTCAGTTCCAGATAACTCGTCATCTCCTATCTTAACACTTGTCTCATTACGTCTAATATTGCTAAATTTAAATTCCATATATTCTGTCTTTACTCTACTAAGCTTAAAACCTTTCACTTCTAGTGCTTCCCGCCAAGATTCTAGTTTAGCATTTACTCCTTCACGTGTCTCATCTACCAAAACAATATCATCTGCAAACAACATACACCACGGTACTGTGTCTTGAATGCGTCCAGTGAGTTCGTCCATGATTAGTTTAAAAAGATAGGGACTTAAAACTGATCCTTGATGTAACTCTATCTTTATTGGAAATGCTTCAGTTAATCCCCTTGAAGTCTCCACTCTGGTTGTTATTTCCTCGTACATATCCTTAATTAGTTCAATATATGTTACACTAACACATCTTTTTTCTAAAATTCTCCATATTATTTCTCTTGAAACTCTATCATAAGCTTTTTCTAAATCAATGAATATCATGTGTAGATCCTGCTTTTGCTCTCTATACTTTTCAATTAGTTGTCTAAGAAAATGTATAACTTCTATTGTCGACCTTCCTGGCATGAATCCAAATTGATTTTCGAGAACCGTGGTCTCTTTCCTTACTCTTTTTTCTATTACTCTTTCCCAAAGTTTCATAGTATGACTCATTAGTTTAATACCCCTATAGTTTTCACAAGTTTGTATGTCTCCCTTATTCTTATATAAGAGAATTAGAATACTTATCCTCCATTGATTAGGCATCCTTTTTGTTTTCAATATCATGTTAAATAATTTTGTAAGTCATTCAATACCTTGTTTCCCTAGACACTTCCATACCTCTACCGGAATATCATCTGGTCCAACGGCTTTTCCATTTTGCATTCCATTTAAAGCTTGTTCTACTTTTGAAATTTGAATTCTATGATAAAAATTTAAATTTCTATACTCATTTGACCTACTTAAATTATCTAAATTAAGTTGGTCTCCTAAACTTTCATTAAAAAATTGATGAAAATATCTCTTTCATCGCTCTTTTATTTTTTCATCGTGTACTAATACCCTATTACATTCATCTTTAATACATCTTATTTGATTAAGATCTTTTGTCTTCCTCTCTCTCACTTTAGCTATTCTATAAATGTCTCTTTCCCCTTCTTTTGTATCTAATTTACGATATAACCGTTCAAAAGTTTCAGTCTTAGCTTCATTCACTGCTTTCTTAGCTTCTTTCTTGGCTATTATATATTTTTTCAAATTTTTCTCATTTTTACAAATATATAATTTCTTATATGTTGTTTGTTTTTCCTTGACTTTCTCTTGCACTTTTTCATTCCACCACCAAGATTCTTTACTTGGTGGTACATACCCCTTTGACTCACCGAGTACACTCTTGGCTACTATTTTCAATTTTGATATCATCTTATCCCACATCGTATTAGGGTCACTGTATATTTCATCTAATACTTGTACTCCTACTTTCTCTTTGAATACATTTAGTTTCTCATCCTTTAACTTCCACCACTTAATTCTAGGAGTCGTGTATATTTTTCTTCTATTAATATTATATTTGAGGCGTATATTCAATACTACTAATCTATGTTGAGTAGTTAAACTTTCTTCAGGGATGACCTTACAATCTTTACAAATCTTTCTATCTCTCTTCCTAACTATAAGAAAGTCAATTTGTGATTTATTATTTCCACTTTTGAACACAAGTGCAGAAATCCCAAGGAGCTCTCAATTGGGAGTCAGCCTCTCCTATGCATTGTGTGAAGCAAAAACCACAAGGATGTAAACAAGAGAGCACAAAAATAGCAAGAAAGCAAGTTTGATAATAGAGAAAAAATTTACAGAGTTTGTGGGATTGTCTATGCCTACAACCATATGGTGACGTTTATTATGTCAATCGCACATCATATCATAGACATTGACACTGGATGGTTATACAATAAGGAGATCAAGGCACACATTACATAACCTTCGTACACAGAAAATGACAGAATATCAGGGTACAAAACAGCTACGAACAAATCACAGAAGGCCAGATCAAACTGACAGAGCATCATGTCAATTGGACACAACATTTGTGCATGAAGATCAAGTTAGGTCGGAAAAACCACAACTCACTCCAGGCTCTAGAAATCATTTTCATTAGATAATCTTGAACTTGTATGCCAGTAGGGATGTAAGCATCTCCTTGAATTATTGTAAGTAATGAGGGTAATTGGAGTGATCTTTAAATATCATAGTAAAGGTTTAGTTTGGAGTGTCATTTTTAAATTTCATAGTAAAACCAGACAAAGTGATCAGCTTTATTAGGTGCAGACATTTCTAATACCTTGATTCCTAAGGTGGTTTCCACTGCCATAGCATTTACTGTTCAAAAACCCGGCAATCAATATCAAATGTTATGGTTCAATTTGTTTGGTTTCTCATCTAGTTATATGACTAGATTTCTAGTACACAGTTCAAATCAAGAAAATAACAGGGTGTTCAATGAATTGAGCTTTGCTATAGTGCTCCTTCAGCCAGATTCCATTTTCCCTCACTTTGCCCTACCTTCTTTAATCTCTCATCTGAAGCTCATATTATGTAACTGATACAGCATTTCATTTCCACAATTGTTGTTCACCAAAGTGACCTTGTAAGTTGGAAAGTCAAGTCCAATTTATGAACAATGACCGTATCATGTAAGTCATTATGACCAGAGGCCCCTCTCATCAGAGCCCACAGGCGATTACACTCTCATAAGGTTATTCTATGAACACTGACTTGGACGATGCAAGCCGTGAGATTCACCAAGGTTTAACAAAATGCAAGCCAAAGGGAAATGATATCCCTAAGCCTCATGAGTATTGAAGTTCCCCACTCCTTATCAACCTATGACTGCAGCCTTTCATGATAAGAAGCCTACAAAACTATCCTTAAGGAAGTTAACATTCCATTAACAGAGTTCCTATGTCTGATCGAGACAATATAGTTTCTATACTATGATTAAATTCCGATGTGATTCCAGTATGCATTTTTATGTTGTTCTTGCAGAATGACAGTATAAATCATGTGTAAACCAATAGCAAATCTCTATGCATACATTTTCCTACTCAATGTCACCGGTAACATGCGCCAATACACCACATGTCTCTATGACGCTGCTCCTTGCTAGTGAGCATGAGGGACACCTCTTCGTGCATAACCACTTTATGTACCACATCCATTAGTCTACCTACTCCACACCACTTGTGTTAGAGACCTCGCTTGCCTACATACTCAGTGCTGCAACAGAACAATGAACTCTCAACAATTCCATACCACTGAGAACTGCTAGCACGGTCGAGAATCAGAGAACCACAAACTCACAACAACTTTATATGAACGTGAAATCCACAATGTTGCTAGCCTACCACATCATTGTAAACATTGGCAGTCTCATGTCTCCGTCTCCTTGATCCTACACTTGTGTTGATACTGTGCCAGTTTCAGTTGGCTAAAAGAACAAAATGTTTCAATTGTGCCAAGCAAAACAATGGATTTCAATCCATCCCGTTAAGTTCCATGGACAACATATTTTGCCAACATTTACAATCAACACTAACTAAAATGTACACAAGAATTATGATGGCAAAACCAAGATTTAGGTTAAGGACTAAGAGGCACTAATAAATATTTTCAACTACATAAAAATTGGGGCTTCAACACACTCATATAGAAAAGAAAATTTTTTAAGGCCCAACATTGCATTCATATGTTAAATAACAACATTCGTATGTTTTAGTAAATCAATCATATTACCGGTCATTCACTACAAAGTAGCGGCTCCTATCCTCACAGATAACTCAAATTTACTAGTTTTCATTTAGGCTGAAGCTTTAAAAGGACACTCGGAACCATCAAGGTGTTCCTCTTTTTTCCCAGTTTCCTCCTCAGGTCCGCATTCAAGATCAGCATTCCGATCGAGCTCGTCAAGAAAGAGAGTGGTTCACTCAAGAGCACTTTTAGATTATCATTGACGACAGAATACCAAGGTGACTGACCCTATCAAGTTACTAAAATTTGTAATATATAGAACAGTTCGTCAAACAACAAATTAGAGTAATAATGTTTCACCTTTACTGGGAACAGCAACTTCTTTAGCATTTTTTACAGCAAGTTCCACGTGTTTAGGATCTAAGCTGCTTAAACCATCAGGCTGTTGAAGCTTTCTTTCAAGGAATTTTGCTAGAGCAGCAGCTTTGTTAGTTGTCATAGGTCCATTGGGGTGAGCCAACCTATATGAAGAATAATGTCACCTAATAATCAGATACATAAGAGTTATCCAAGAGAGCATCGCTAAAAAAGATAATAGCCAAGAAATAGCCAAGTAAAACCTAGATAAATTTGCATCTAGAAAAACATTGTAAGTAATTGATATGTAGACAGTGCTCACTCACTATAGAAGCACTAAAAAATACTTAGTCCGCTAGAAAGGCTCCTAGATATAGAAGACACATGGATCATAATCAAGGAACTGCACACATGTGCCCCAACTTATTTGCTAAGATTGAACAAGAGGTGCAAAATTATCTTCCACAGGGACACCCTTGATCATTCACTTCGCACTTATATGAAGTGACAGAAGACTTGACAGAACATCTTGCTCCCCTACTTGATAGAATCGAGTTCTTATCGGGGCCAATGACATAGTTAGGATTTTAATCAATTCAAAATTTCTGTTAATATCATTAAACTTTTTACCAATTGAGTTATTTAGTTTTTTAAACAGTTGTTTAGATTTGTTAAGGTTTTTGCATTACTCAATCATATTTTTATAAAAGTCATAATCCCGATCTTTTAAAGGGATAAGTTTCTCTTGTATGAATTTAGTTCAGCTTAATATAATTTTTCTTTTTTTTTTCCTGAGAAATTGAGCTTTTGCAACACAATTTGTTTTTGTTGTATCAGAAGTACACAAAATCAATAAAATGAGAATGGAAGAGACTTGACTAGAATAAATTGATAAGTATAATGGAGTAATCATCCGAAGTATCATTTGCGGTTAATCATTATGTGGCAAGTCTAATTTTTTATAGATTTATTATTTTACTTCTATTAATAATTGTATAACATACACTTTTATACATGCAATTGATGTTCAATAATTATTTTAATAAGATTGTATAGCTATCCATATAATACAAATGCACTATGTAATCACATAACCTTATATTGCCTGAATACTTTAAATCCTAACTAGTGAATTACTTGAAGTCATTAAATAAAAGTGGTTGGATTAAATAGGAGTCGTTGTTGGAGGTAAATTCATTTGTGGTCACTTCTTTATAGAAGGAAGGGAAGGTTAAATAAATGTTATGGTTTTAGAAAATTTTAGGCAACATACGGCCAACCCACTATATAGTGCATATGCGACATGCAAAAGCATATGCAAGAGCACCACATACTGGGCATTGAAAATATTAATTAATTTGATATAAACTTTAAGAATGACAAACAATATATCCAATAAAGTATATTAATCATTCAAAACAAAGTTCACCTATCACAAGTAAACAAGTCATAAATAAAATCATAGAAATAATACCTCATTTTACACAGCAAGAGAACACACCGCAAAACACAAGTATATATCAGAACAGTGTAATATTCATATTTAAAGCAACAATATCTCACTGCGAAGAGGAAAACAATTTGCAGCAGTAAAATACGGTAACTATGAGAAACTTTAAGCCCCTAATATTTCCACTTAAGTTGCCTAAGCCGCCTTGAACAGATTAAGAGGTCCACCTGGACCATTTTATAAAATGCTCACCTGGAAGGGGATGCATTTTAATGAAGTTTCTTTTTAGAATAAAAACAAATACAACAGTGTCATAATGTTTTTTCTTAACCGTCCATATTCTACAAGATACTTATTAGGTGTTTTCATGAAAAGGCCTAAACATCAATAGCAATATTAGACTAGTTGATAAAGGATTTAATCAATTAAAAAACTATGAGGATGATAATGGAAACTCAAACAAAATTGATGCATTAGATATGCCTATGCCTAATGCTTAGAGTACTAAACTGCAGCTTCCAACCCCTACTGCTGAATGCCAACACTCAAAATCCTAGCACTTAAACAAATAATCTCCTAACTTTCACGAAAACTGCAAATGACTATTTGGTAAATATAACATCTTTGGTTCTTATATGGCTCCTATCACTTAGTTCTAAATCCCAAAGAGCCCTTTGTATAGGGTCTTATTCAAAGAGGACAACGTGAGAACGCAGCGCCACCTAGAACTCCTAGGAGGTAGCCTGTGATAGATAACTTACTAGAAACTTCAGATTCCATTAATGTAAGGTTTTATTTGTAACAAGAAAGTTATATATCATCACATTAGGCATGGATAAGTAAACGAAAGAGTCAAGTCTTAGCACCAACCGAGTACTACCAAATCAATAATAGTCCTAATCATGGACCACCATGGCAAAGTTAAGTATCTTGTTAAATGCTGTCTTTTTAAGAGACATTTATTTTTGTTCTCTCTCTTTTAAAGTATCAATTGTTCTATAGTATGGTAGACAAAATGCAGAAAAGATAATTGTCTTCTAGATTTCCTACTGCTACTTCATCTAGAAATTAACAATATAATATAATAAGAAGGAAATATCAAGGTAGCAACTCTCTGTCAACTTTTCTTCATCCACCTAATTCCCTTCTGAGAATTTTGACCTTCTCTTTCCTAAGGTATACAGAAGTTTCTTATTAAATGCCAGCAGTTTCATGCCTTATAATATAAGGCTACCTTTCTATAACATACTGAGGCTGCAAAAGCAACCAAATGCATTCCCCAATATGTAAACCTTTTTTGAATACTTTCCCATTTGTTATGAATACTGAGCTAACACAAAATGCATATATATAGTACCGAGACAACATCAAATAATTTGGATAAAGGTTGATTCTATTGGTGCAATCGGCCTCAGGTCAAGGTTGACCAAGCTCGAGTTGGGCTTGAGTTTAGTTTCGATGTTTGCCAATATGACTAGACGATATGACTAGAGGTCAAGGATGGTATGAGGGAGATTGTTGGTGCAATCAACCTCAGGACAAAGTGAACCAAGCTCGAGTGAGACTCGAGTTGGAGTTGAGTTTCGATGTATGGATGACAATATGACTATGAGATGGTATGGAACATCCGTAGTCATACGGAGTTTAGTGAGAAGTCCAACTGAGAGGTGGCGAGTGAAAATTCCAAGTCAGTCGAGGTTGATCGGACACTTGACACGAGGAGAAAAAAGTCCAAGCAGGTCAAAGAGGATCAGATACTTGGTGTCGGGAAAGTTCTTGCAGATTTGAAAACCGGATGCAAGGCAAGGAAAGTCCAAACAAGTCAAGGAAGGTTGAATATTTAGTGAAGTGAAGTCCTGACAAGGTAAGGTGATTGGATGACTAAGCAAGTGAAGTCCCGACAGGTCTGGGAGACCGTGCTTGACAAATAAAGTCCCAAAAGGTCTAGGAGACCATTCTTGGCAAGTAAAGTCCCAACAGGTCTAAGAGACCGTGCTTGGCTAGTGAAATCCCGACAGGTATGGGAAATTGAAGTCCAGACAAGTCTGGGAGACCGTACTTAACAAGTAAAGTCCCGACAAGTCGAAGAAGACCGTGCTTGACAGGTGAAGTCCCTGCAAGGTCGAGAAAGATCGTTCTTGGCAGGTGAAGTTCCGGTAGATCGAGGCGACCTTACTTGGCAATGGAAGTCTTAGTATTTCACGGTTGACCGGACGCTAGACAAGGGACGTTTTGACAGATAAAAGTGATCAGATGCTGGACGAGAAAGGTCCTAATAGGTTAAGAATTGACCGGATACCAGATAAAGTGGGAGTTGACTTGAAATAAGGGTTTCAAGGTTGATAGTTGAGGTAACAGTCGACTGGTGTTGTTCTCCAATCGACTGGCACGCAATGAGAAATGCCCGAGTGGGGACTTGGGTGGTCGGGCGATGGGAAGTTACAGTGCTCGGGCTTGCGCACAGTGCTCAGCAACCGCAATGAGAAACTCGGTGCTCGGGTTACGGGAAGTTGCTCGGGTGCTCGGGAATGGCAACGCTCAAGGCGCTAAGGAATGGAGGTTGGTGCTCAGGCTCGCTACTCAAGCAACTGAGAAAGCTACAGTGCTCGGGGTGCTCGGGCGCGGGCATTGAGGAACTGAGGCTAGTGCTCAGGCTCGTTACTTAGGCGACTAAGAAAACTACAGTGCTCGGGCGCACTGTGGAGAAGTAGTCGAAGCGGCGCTCGGCGATGAGAAGCGGACTCGAGCAGTCACGCTCGAGCGCATGAGACGGTGCTAGGGCATTAGGAACGTTGTGTTCGGGAGGCTGGTGCTTGAGTGATGGGAAGTCGAGCGACCCTCGAGGATTGGTACTCGGTCGCGCGGGTGCTAGAGCGACTATGAGAAGCGACTGTGGTTCTCGGCCAGGCGAAGAAAGAAGGGTGCTCGGGAGACACTCGGTCTTGGGTGCTCGAGAAAATGGAAAACTAGTACTCGGGAGAGTTATGATGCAATAGTCGACTGCTGTGTTGAAGCAGTCGACTGATGTCACTGTAGCACACCACAGAGTGCTGGAGTCAACTGCTCAGTCGATTAGCTTCAGCGACCAATGAACAGAAGCTTGTGGTATCAACTGATGGCATGGAACAATCGATTGTTTGACTGAAATCCGACGTGAATCAAGTCATTGTAAGGAAATAATCGAGTGACTAGTCGATTGGAGGTAAGACCAATCGACTAGTAGGAGGAGATTAGCCGAAGGATGAGCAAGGAAGACTTGGCAAAATTTTCAGGGGTCGGTTCTTGGAAACTTAGAAGATAAAGTGTTGTTGCATTCCATATCAAAGCACTCCAAAGCAACCAACAATGATCAAACAAAGAGTTCACTTTGTAAAGTGTTTTCATTCGTGTTTCTTTCGTTTAATTTGTATATTGTATTTGGTTGCTTCTTGTATAACAATAGGTTGTGCAAGAGGTTAACATCGCACGAGTGAACGCAATCAAAGAATGAGTCGCGAACGCTCTTCAACCCCCTCCTCTAGTGCATTCCGGTCCCAACAGATTCTTGGTGACGGCAGACTACCCATAGTGCTACAAGGTCAACCTTCAATTTTTTTCATCGAAAACAAGATTTACCGAGATAGAAATGGCTAAAATTTCTTATACTTAATGCCGGCAAAGAGAAAACAGACCACTTCAATGTTCATTAAATCGACCAAATTAGATTAAGTTTCTACACTGTTAAAGAGAAGATCGCCGGAGAACTAACGAACAGGAGGACAAAGAAGGGCGACTAACCTAGGCTGCGAACGGAAAGCAGGCGCCGCCGCCACAGGTAGTGGTGCAAATTTGCTACCGCGTAGCGCCCGACGCTCATCTTCGGTGAGAGATTGGAGAGCCTCCTCGGATTCTGCCATTTTTGGCACCGCAAAATCCCTAATTATGCGTTTGTTGGACAAATAACTCACCAGCCGCCGCATTCTGCCTGCACCGCTCTTATAGAGAGAGGTATAATCGGGACCGGCCATCCGGGAACCGACCCGACCCGACCCGACCGGGCCACCAATTAAAATAAAATCTATTCTTCATTTTTTATATTTTTTTTCTGATTTTTAAATTTTCTAAAAAACATCAATTTCTAAATTATATATTTTTAATTTAAAAAATAATAATAAAGCTTGTTGCTCCGTGCAAAATACCTATAGGAATTATGAGAGTACACGAGCTTTAAAGAACAGTGTTAACGTGCACGGGCGTTATATCATTGAATGATGGGTTAATCTAAATACGAGTGTCGTCCTCCGTTAGTTATTAATCTTAAGGGCCAAAAATTTACCGTGATTTATCTCTCTTACGATGATCCAGAGACAAACTGATAGAGTCGTTTGACAGATTTCAACCTTTGCACCACATGAGAGTACATGAGTTTTGGAATTGACACGTGTTAATTTTGCCAACATAATTATCCTTCCATTGTTCATGTCAAAATTTTACCCAACTATATATATATATATTGGCGCGCACAATATGTGCCCGCGTCTGAAGGAAATAATTTTTTTATTGTACACGTGAAGAGTGAAAATACTGTTCATTCCACTTCAGACATGCATAGTAAATCACTATATTATATATATTATCGATGATAAAAATATAATTTTATCAAAATATATATCATTCTAGTAGTGTCGATGTGATACTTAAGAATGGACACGATGAGCCGAATTCTATAGTCTTTATCTCCATATTTTTTATTATATTCATTTTCAACTTTATTGAATATTTAATTTTTATCTTTATTTTTATATTAGTCGAATACTCATATTCTATTCTAATATTTTATTACTATATATAATTATATTTTTACAAATTTAAATTATTTAGATAAAATTACGTATATTTATCAAATTTATAACAATAAAAAAATTAAAGATAAAAATTAGTAAATTAAACCTCAAATAGCAAAACAATAAAAATAATTTATCTTAACACTAATAATTTAATTTGATATTCAAATAGGATATAGATAGAATTCTATGATATCCGTCTCCATATTCGAATTCGAAAATCCTCACATCCAATTATTTAATCGGATCCAAAAAAAATCCTCTATATCTTCCTCCATTTGAATCAAGTATCAGATCCTCCATCATATTTCGAAGAAATTATCATCCCTAGCAACACTTATATATAAATATATGAAATTGATATCGTATGCGGCAAAGTGTGCCCCGTGCACGAGCGAGCACAGTAATGAGAAATGTATAATAACTTCGTCCTGACATTGTGCCCACACCGTTGTACATCACCACCAAGCAATTAGATTCCTGTCATGATCCGGTTGGAATTCAATCGTGATCCAACCAAATTCGATTGTCGTTCGGACGAATTTCGATCGCAATCCAACTAGAATTCGACCCTTGACAATCGCAATTCCATTGGATTCTGACCATAATCCAACTACGATCCAGTTGGATGGATGGTGACGACGATCCTGACGAATTCAGAGGTTGTGATAAAATGCTCATTGATTCGATGATCTATAGACGAAAGCACTATGCATTTTCAACTATTGTACAATTTCGTAAATCAAATGACTCAAAGTGAATTGCGCATGCGGTGCACACGAAATCATCACGTAGAATATTATTCCTCTATAAATATACATTGCATAACTGTACAATCCACAAAAATGTATTTAGGAAGATAACTTTGTTTGCTAGATTGTTTAAGTTGGGTAAAGGATTGAAACTGTCAATTTAGGCGTCTCCTTGTTCTGTCCCTTAGGATTTGAGAGAAAATAAATCATAAGAGGACTATGTCCTAAATGTGATTGGTAAGACAGTGAATAATTATCTGAGTCCATGACAAAGTTTTAGATCATCTTCGGAATCGACGCTTGTCCATTAGTGTAGATTGTTCAAGTTAAATTTTAAGATGGATGTTGAATTGTAGGTCAATCTCGTATCGTAATTTTTTTCTTGATTGCTATGTGATGAACTACAACACGACGAAAGTATATAAAAATCTTTGCTACAACTGTGTAGGAAATGATGTAAGAGTTACAATTTATCTATAGGATCTTTCTATGGTCGGACTCGACTGTATCATTTTGATGTACCGATAATATGATTTAAAATTATGTTTTATTTGCAATTTTTTATATATACATCAAGTGTTAAGGAACTTGAAATAAATTACATAAAGCTCATGAATCTAGCTTGTTAACTCTTTAAGGGTTGAATTTAGTTTTGATCAATGTCTTGACGGCTTGAAACGAGCGATGGAGGTTCGTACACTACAAGAAAAAGGAAAATTAGCGACGAAAATAATTCGTCGCTAATACCAAAACTTCGTCGCTAAATATATTTTTCGATGAAAAACTTTCATTGCTAGAGTCGTCGTAATAAGCTTGTCGCTAAGACAAATTAGCGACGAATTAAAATATTTTCGTCGTTAATATTACCGACGGAAATGGAAACGTCGTCAAAAATAAAGATTTCGTTGCAAAATCTCGACACCGAAAAATAGAAAAATCATCGATATTAGCGACGAAATATAAATAATCGTCACTAAACATCAGTCGACTGCAACTCGACTAGCGACTCGACTGGAAGTTAACGAGGAAATACCTTATTTCGTCGCTAAAATCTATTTTTTGACTAGCCACAGAAGCAGGAGCCTTTCGACTGGCACCTCGATTGGAGATACTTTTGCGATGATATTAATAACTTTCGTCGCTAACATCTATTTTTTGGCCAGCCACAAAAGCAGGAGCACCTCGACTGGCGCATCGACTGGAGATACTTTTGCGACGATATGTATAAATTTCGTCGCTAAAGTCCTACAACAGTCGAACACGTCGACTGGCGACTCGATTGATACCCCAAATTTAGCGACGAAATTATAAATTTCGTCGCTAACCCTCAAAATTCTGAAGTCGTATATCGATCGTTAGCGACAAAATATTAAAAAATCGTCGTTAACCATGAAAATACAAATTTCCAAAATTCATTTTATTTGCATTCGAAATCCTGTAATATAATATCAACAACACAATTTAACTTGACAACATACAACTGAAACAATAAAACAATATATACATTTAAAAACAACTAACATAACATCAAATTTAAAGTCCAAAACATCCATTTTCACATATTCATAGTATTAAAATGCAAACACATTCAAATCGAGCACAATTTTACTAGCTCAAAATATAAATGTTCACAAACTCTAAGGTGGAGGAGGAGGTGGAGCTGAAGATGACTCATGTATCAATGATTGTAATGCTCCAAGTGTAAGCCGATTTAGAATTGCTTCGAACATATCTTGTTTTGATTTCATTGATGCCAACTCATCTTGAGTGCTAGCTAATCAAGCTTGAGTATTTGCTAGCTCCTCTTGGGTGGGTTGAAATTGTTCACGCAGTGCTGCGTTAATTGTTCTGGAGGAGGAGTTGGCATCTGAAGAAGTGGATCTAACTAGTTTTGGCCCACTTCCAAGTCCTCTAATATATCCAGAGCGAATACCGAGTACTTAATCACACACCTGATATGCAATATGAATTGCATCGATGTCATCTCCGGTTTCTTGTGACTGGATGTGTTCATCTCGCAGTCTCATCATTTCACCCTAAGAATAACAAAACACATTATCAATATATTTACAAATAATTACTAATATTTAAAAATAACTTTACTAAATTTTATGGATTATATCTTACGTATGCAGCCTTGGCTCTCTCTCCACTCCATCCTTTTGACGAGGTACAGTGGATTGTATTAAAGACAGCAATCCGATCTTTTTTCTGAGACTGATTGATCTGAAAAATATTATAATGTGTTAATATTAAAAATATCAACCAATATATTGTACCTATAAAATCTGTACTTACACCGTCGTAACTGTACTGGATGAATGATTTTGAGTCACTTCGATGGGTAAATGATAATTGTGCTCGATTTTAGGCATTTATTGCCAATCGAGTCTACAATATCAAAATTTGTTAAGATAAAACTTAAAACATGAGTTGCACATATTTTAATTTATATATAACTCAGATAATTGGTATAAATTGAGTTATCTAAAATTTTTCTGATTCAAACAAATCGCACATATAGTTCCAATCTTCTTGCATCTCACAAAACTCGCTCGGCATATGATGTCGCCGCTCGGTGGGGGGAAGATGCAATAGACTCTTATAATGAGTGTGCATTTTATTTCAATTATCTTTGTACCTTACAATCATTAATTTGTTGGTCTCCTTCCTTAATTACCGACGTTGCCTCCTCGGTAAAACTAATATCGAAGCAGCCTGAAAAAAATCCCAATATTGAATTTTAATAATGAATGATGGTTAATTCTTTAAATAGTAAAATACTCGTACTTACAGATAATCGGTTATATATCATCTGTTTATTATCTGCGGAGATATGCTTCCAACTCTTAGTTTGTAGGAGAGTGAACTTCTTAATTGACAAACCTAACTCTGTCATAAAAGCAGCTGCATTGGTCCCGATAGGGTGACCATCGCTCTTACGAAATGTAAAGGGTAATCTACCCCGTTCCTCGATTTGCCATCGGAGCCGATCGGAGTGTGTGCCTCGTATCTCTCTACATGCCGGATGAACTGTAAATCAAAGAATATTAACGATTAACAAGTTAAATATATAGAAAACAAAACATACATACTTAAACCACATAATTAACCAGTAGGAGCATGAGCACTATCATCGTCAAGCGTAGGCAAAAGTGAGGGGTGTTCAATTCTCTTAGACGGTATAGTTGTGACATAAGTATTATATACAGATCGACGTATAATAAAAGATTATATTAAATTCATGAAATATAAATGAAGAACAATATAAATACCGTATAAATACATCTAATCACTATCATAATCTGAACAGTATAAATAATCATCCGCCTCACTGTCAATTTCACTATCTTCACCATCGACAATATGATTACTTTGAGTGCACATATCTAGATCCACTTGTGCATTTGCCATATTAATTTGGTGATGTTCAACATCTAATCGACAAAGTTGAGTTATTGCTAAGTCTTCACCGACTACTGAAGTTGAATCATTTGATGAAATCTCTTGGTTTGACTCTATTATCAAGATATTACCACCCTCAAAAACTTCAAATACTTCATCAACTTCAATTACTTCGTATATATCGTGGTGGTGAACCATTTGCACGACCTTCCAATGACTTTCACATTTGATATCATTCAAATAATACACTTGATTTGCTTGGTTTGCCAAAATGAATGGGTCATCATCATACCATATTTTAGAAGTATCAATACACGTGAGATCATACTCTTCCACCAATGATTTTTTTTTGGATTACATTGGAACCATTCACACTAAAATAATTGAACTTTATACCTAAAAGAGTAAAATATTTAGACCACATCCTTCAACACACCAAAAAAATCCAAATTGTCCCCGTCAGAGGATGATACACTAATCCCACTATTCTGAGTAAAATATTTGCAATAACTGAAGTAACATATCAAAAAATTTATTGCTCCAGCCATTTAACACCTTCACATGCATTAACTTTACCACAAAATCGAAAATCGAAAATTTAGTACAATTGGGATAGAGTTCTTTTTGTGCTTCTTCTAACATTGAAATATAACTTTGTCTACAATCATTTGCATTTGTGTTTACATTTATATCATCTGATTGAGGCTTGTTGTTAGTTATATTTTTTGCATTTTGTAAATCAGTAAACATGTCTTCAAAATCATCTACTTCAACATCAAAATCATATTCATCTTGATTGACAATATTTATACTATCAGATGATGTAGAAGCTTCTCCATGAAAGTTTCAGACTTTATATAATCTATCGAAACTCCACCTATAAAGATGTTCTCGCACATAATCTAATTCATACTGAAACAAATTGTCACACCGTTGACATGGACAACGAATTTTTGATAAATTCAAACTCATCATGTAATTCTCTGTAATATTTATAAACTGATTCAATAACCCATTGATATATTCAGGACTAATCCGATTCTGAATCATTATCCAACTTTTATCCATATTCTTAAACCCTGGTTAAACATATATACAATAATTTTGATGTTAATTTTCAATAAAAAGAATTTACCAACTCAAATTTAGTTATTGCATACAAAATAATCACACAATTTATAATTTAAACTTCACACAACATAACCTATAATTTACATTATAACCCTATGTTCATCATCGAACATTATAATCTAAAAATCAGAAAATCCTAAACTTATCCTCTAATCGCAAAATACTCCTAAAATCATTTAATTGACAACATATCTTCAAATGTATCATTTAGGCAATAAGTTATTGCTTGTTTATCATGAATACGTCCAAATCTAAATGATAAAAAAACCTTAAATTCATCGTCTCATTGCTAACAAAATGCTACCAATCGTATATATAATCTACAATAATCTTAAACCCTAACAAAACCCTAAATTCATCGTCTGAGTATAATAATACTCTAAATTTATCATCTAATCATAACAATCATAACAACAATATAAAAAAATCCTAAATTTATTGTAAAATTTTGAAGAAAGAATTCGAATAAACCCAAGTCTTCGCGTTGAAGGACGAGCTTGAGACGGCGCCGAGAAGAAGCCTGAGTTGGAAACCGAAGCTGGAGAAGAAGCCGCCGAAGCTATTGTCGAGCCGGAGAATCGTTGGAAGAGATCGAGGAGTTATCGCACGCGCCGGAGAAGACAAGTCGCATGCCACACCAACGAGAAGTCGGAGCACAAAGAAGCCGAAGCCGGAGCACGGAGATGAAGAGCGGAGCTTGTCGCCGGAGAATTGTCGGAGAGTAGGGAAATCGTCGGAAGATGGAGTCGCACCGAGAAAATGGGGGGAATCGGGTGCGGCCGAGGGTTTTTTGCACGATTATTAGAGAGGAATTAACAATATTTGTCGCTAATATAATAAATATTAGCGATGAATATTTAAAATTCGTCGCTAATATATTTTACTTTAGTGATGAAATATTAAATTTCGTCGCTAATATTGATCATCAGTCGACTATGGGATTGACGACTCGACTGTCAGTAATTTGGCCGCGGTCACAGAATCAAGTTAACTCGACTGGCGGCTCGATTGATATGTTTGCGACGAAATTTAAATATATCGTCGCTAATATTCATTCAACTAGTAGGATTGACAACTCGACTGTCTGACATTCGACCGACCACAGAATCCAGTTTACTCGACTGGCTGCTCGACTGAATAATTTGCGACGAATGTTAATAGTTCGTCGTAAAGTAGTTTACGATGATTCTATATTTATTCGTCACTAAGTATTATTTTACGATGAATATATTTATATCGTCGTCAATATATAGTATATTAACGACGAAATATTATATTTCATTGTAAATATAAGATTATTTTGCGACGATAGATTATTTCGTCGCAAATATCTAGCTTTAGCGACGAAATAGTAATTCGTCGCTAAAATTTCATCGTTATTTTGCATTTTTCTTATAGTGGTAGAAGGTTCAAAGAATCTAGGGCATCGATCGAGCGGTTATAATTACGATCATGGAGTTCATGTTCTTATAATAGCTCAGTACTCTTGATTGAGTGGTGAAGTTTTGGAGGAGCTCAGTGGAGATTAGTGCATTTGATAGCTTGAATGTTCTTGATAGCTATTATTATATAAGTATTTGGAGAGAAAAAAAAAATACATTACATAAAAAATATTATCAAATCTTCTAGGAAGGATTTCTCATAGGTCATATCTTTAATAGAGGAAAACTAACTGTAACAACCCTTGATCGTGTGCATATAAATTAACCGTTACCTCTTATTAAAGGATGGTGTGGTATATATATATATATATGTATTATGAATCTTCACACTTTAGTGTATCTCATGGAAACTAAGCAAATCATGTCTTGTGATCTTATCTTTGACATTGTCGTCTAGATCGTATAAATGAAAATTTTATATATTGCATACAAAGGGATATATAATTTAGACTCGAAATTGTACGAGATTTATGAATCTTATTTACTAGGCAAGATAAACCAACAATCTATTGAGGTTGATACATGCAAATGTATAAAAAGCCATGCATATTATATTTATGTTTGATGAAACACAACTAAGAGACTTTTGAAAAGTATAAATTTGTTCCTAAAAAATGACGCGTTAGTTGGGATAGGATGACACTTACGAAATATAAGCACGGATTGATTCCGGAGAAGAATCTAAAAATCTTTTCTGGATTCAGATGACTCTGTCTTGGTTAATCATGTTAAGATCAAAGACCCTCCACGATTTACTTTTTTTTATCATGATCATGAGACAGATTGGTAGGGCCAACTAAATTGATGATTTCAATATTTTACTAAAAGTACAAATTTAAAAGAGAGAAATAAACTTGAAAGAATATCAAGGCACTTCAATCTCATAGAGGTGACTAATACTGATTGACATGGTCCAGCTCCAAGTCACTTAGAACGTCACTTAGAACAGAATGTGATTCTCTCTATTATTATTATTATTATAATATATATATATATGACATGATAATTAACTTAATTATATTAAACTTTACCAGCGCCATTATTATTTCTCATTTAAATTCAGGCTTAATTCGTCCTACAGCAGCGAAGACTAACATTATTCGTTCTAAAGAACATATATATACACATTTATACTCGACTGACATCACCGACTACGTAGAATACCACAATTCAAGCTGCTGTTCTGTTTTTATATAACAAGTTGAAGTATAGAATAAGTAGATTTGGTCAGTAGATAGTTTGGATTTTTGCGAATTCCAGCGTCTTCTTCCCTTGCAACTTGTTGGTTACGTAGTGGCGGCTGTACTCGCCGTGGTTGAACCGCCGGTACCTGCACGGTTGATTGTCATTGACGAGCTCAGGAACAGGCCCCAGCTCCACCTCGTAGCTCGGGGCATAGAATGTCACCACCGACATCCTATCCATCTCCTCGTCGGTGACCACTCTGTGCTCCACGCTTTTGTACTTGCCGTTCGTCAGCACCTGCATAGGAGGAAGGAGATCGTCAGCGCCACCGAGAGAGAGAGAGAGAGAGAGAGCGCTGAGACGGCGATGGGTGTTAAGTCAACCTCAATAGTGTCGCCGACGTTGACGACGAGGGCGTCGGCGATGGGATGTACAGGCACCCACGCGCCGTCCTTGAGGATCTGAAGTCCGACAGATCGCTTGTCTTGCTGCAGGACGGTGAGCGCGCTGCCGTCGGAGTGAGGGCTCAGGCCTAGCACCAGGTCCGGCCTTGCGCACGGCGGGTAGTAGTTCATCCTCACAGCTTGCACTGCCTCGCCGAACATGTCGTTGAAGTAGTCGGGGCTCAGCCCGAGGCTCCTCGCTATCAGAATCAGCAAGATTTGGCACATCCTCCTTATGCGGATCGAGTACTCCTCCAATGTCTCACTGGAAATAAAATTGCTCGTCGTCTGAGTCTATCGCCATCGAAATTAAAGGACTTCCGACGATCAAGGAAGAACAGAGGAAGATTGGAGTAGCATGCACCTCAAAGAGGGTGGCTTTGCAGGCCAGAGATGGGGCATCCTAATGAAGGCAGGCTCGACGCCGAGGGCGAGCATGTTGCACCAGTCCAGCTTCTGGTCCTCGGAGAAGACGAAGGCGTGGCCGTAGCCTTGGATCGTGCCCGGCGCCATCGGGTACTTCTCCTTCTCTTCGAGAGGAAGCATGAAGAACTCCTTCGCCAGAGTCTCCATGCTCTCGAGCAGCTCCTGCTCGATGCCATGGTTGATCACCTGGAAGAATCCCCACTCCTCGCAGGCCGAGCAAAGCCTGGCCATCTCTTCCTGGCTCTGCCTCCTGCCGCCGCGCACCAGCTTCGACAAGTCGATGACAGGCACGCGCAGGGAAGAAGCGACGACCGCGTCCGCCGCTGGCCTTTCGGCGGAATCGCGAATGTATCGAGCGGGTATAGCCATCGGCTGCGCGCGCCGCAGCTCCTGGATGTCCTGAACGTAGCCCACCTTGATCTCCGAAGCTGCATCAGAAGACGGCAGCGACGCCATGGATGGGAGATTGGTATATATATATATGCCGAGCAATTCTACTCTGCTTCAACTAGCACGCCTGTCTTACCTTGCGCCTCTCTCTCTCCGGCGTTATATAGTGCCCGGGAGCTCTCCCTCAGCCGTCCTTGGTGCTCTCTCTCTCTCTCTCTCGAGCTCGAGCGTGGGGAACCATGCCGCAGCATCCATGGATGGAGAGGCGTGGGATCTCAACGTAGAATCTTTCTCTTATCCCACTGAGATTATTGGAACCAGCTGCTTCCTTACCTCCCAACCGTCGTTAGTGCCATAGTGACATTTAGCAAGAAGTTCTTGTCGTCGCATGGTGGAATCAGATCTGGCCGGGGCAGGGAGGCATCCAATGCCTTCTGTTGTGGAGGTGACAGGGTTCACTCGGCTTGGACAAGACTCAGTCAACGCAGACATTACGTTAGATACTATAAATTTACGAATTACAAGGACCTAATGAACTCGATGCAATATCCCAATGAAAGAAATTAGTGGTTAAGATGGATGATAAAATCCTAAAGTATTTTTAGGATATTTATTTGTTCATCGTATTAATTTTTAATTTAATAAAAATATTTTTTATAATTTATCTTTTTTTACTTTAATTACACAGAACGTATCATCTTTTAGAACTAAAGTTTAGACTCAATTGGTCAAGACAAAACATAGGTGTTTTGTCTCAACTATCGCAATGGGCACAAACTCAAAACAAATGCAACTGATAAGAATAAAATTTGTAGCTCTCAATACTAATCCAGTTGGTAAGTACAAAAAAAAATAACTCTTAAATAGGAAGGGATCAATTCCTAAGAAAATCATGACTCTGGACTATTGACAGATCTTCTCTTTTGCATTTGTCATTTAGATCCTGATTTATCTCTTTTATCGGTAGGGACAGTCGGAAGAGACCGCTAATATGATGATTCCATATTTTATTGACGTTCATATTTGTATAAAAATAATATTTATGAAACACCGAAAGCAAGTTAGGCTACGAATATATTATTGTACTGTTTTCAATCTATTTTCTCTTTTCTTCGGTAGAATCTAATTTGAATATCCGAGAGATTTTGTCGATATTCACTCCTTAATTCTCTCTTAATTTTTTTTATTTGTTTGTAATTGACGGAATTTTTTCTTCTTCCATCAAATCATCGAAAAATCGAATAATATCGATGTAAGACGAGATCGCCCGACGACTCAAGGTTGATCCTAAGGAAGATTCAGAGGATCCAATTCAGCAAAAATTCAACCAACTTACTGAAAATAAAAGTCCATCGAAAGTTCAGAGGATTCATTAATCCACTCGACATCAAATATTTAAGTCTTCGATTTAATTAATTAGGAGGATGATCGATCAGATTTTATGGATCTATGACAGAACGCTAAGTAATTTTTATGTGAGATATATTCTATTCACTATATATCAAAGTAAATTTGAAAAGTACTCGCGGCTCAGCAGCTAAGCATATATTTTTTTCCTTACGAATAAGGCTATAAACGAGCCAAGTCAAGTCAAATTTTACAGTGTTCAAATTAGTTTGATAAGATAATCAAGTTGATCCAAGTCAAGCCTAAAATTAACTAAACTATTGAAAAATCTATTCAAATTTGGCTTGAGTTTTTTTTTTTTAGAGA